>CM046999.1:1098312-1600274 GCA_025698465.1 Gossypium longicalyx
AAATGAAATACAATATTTTGCTAATAAAAAAAGATAGCACCCAATTTTAAGAATGAAAAATATATGGTAAAAAGAAGAGTAAGTGGTTTATTGATGATTGTGAAAATCTAATATCCATAGCTTTTCATTATACAAGCAAAAAAAGACTGTAACACTAACATTGTGGTATTATTTGTTGTCTACAAATACCATTCCTATCCTTTATCTTCCTCTACAAACATATTATGGCCTCCTATATCTTTCTCTGCCTATTTCTCTTCTTTCCCCATCTTTATGCTTCTTCTTCTTCAGGATCTCACTCCTGCTCTCACCACGAAGCTGCTTCTCTAATCCAGTTCAAGAATTCCTTTTCCATCACTCAGACAGACCGTGCTGCTTTCTATTGCGATGATTTTGCTGGCCTTAAATCTTATCCCAAGACAAATTCATGGAAGGAGGGTACAGATTGCTGCTCATGGGATGGGGTCACTTGTGACCACCTAAATGCTCATGTTATTGCCCTTGACTTGAGCTGCAGTTGGCTATATGGCAACTTCCCTTCCAATACCACACTCTTCCTTCTTCCTCACCTTCAAAAACTC
This sequence comes from Gossypium longicalyx, assembly GCA_025698465.1. Classification (NCBI taxonomy): domain Eukaryota; kingdom Viridiplantae; phylum Streptophyta; class Magnoliopsida; order Malvales; family Malvaceae; genus Gossypium; species Gossypium longicalyx. The sequence goes on from CM046999.1 coordinate 1,098,894, forward strand.
AACCTCGCCTTCAATGATTTCAATGATTCCAAAATTCCATCTGAGTTTGGTCGGTTTGAAAGTCTAGTATATCTCAACCTTTCTCAAACCAGTTTTGTAGGAGAGGTCCCATCCCAAATCTCCCACCTGTCAAAATTGGTTTCACTTGATTTCTCCCATGGGATTTATGACTATGACCAATTAACAATTGACAAACATGCTCTGGAGGGACTTGTTCACAACCTAACCGAGGTCAGACATCTGTTTTTGGATGGAATCAACATGTCTTCTATTAATCCTCATGTCTTCATGAATCTATCCTCTTCTCTAAGGTCTCTCAGTCTTGGTGGTTGTGAGTTGCAAGGAAAATTCTCAAAAAACATTTTTGATTTGCCAAACCTCTTGCAACTCACTCATTTAGACTTGTCCTGGAACCAATTGAGTGGACAAATTCCAAGATCATTGGGGAACCTCTTGCAACTCACTCATTTAGACTTGTCGTTTAACCAATTGAGTGGACAAATTTCAAGATCATTGGGGAACCTCTTGCAACTCACTCATTTAGACTTGTTCTGGAACCAATTGAGTGGACAAATTCCAAGATCATTGGGAAATCTCTTGCAACTCCCTCATTTAGACTTGTCCTCGAACCAATTGAGTGGACAAATTCCAAGATCATTGGGGAACCTCTTGCAACTCACTCATTTAGACTTGTCCTTTAACCCATTGAGTGGACAAATTCCAAGATCATTGGAAAACCTCTTGCAACTCACTCATTTAGACTTGCAGGGGAACCAATTAAGTGGACAAATTCCAAGATCACTGGGAAACCTCTTGCAACTCACTGATTTAGACTTGTCGCATAACCAATTGAGTGGACAAATTCCAAGATCATTGGGGAACCTCTTGCAACTCACTCATTTAGACTTGTCGGAGAATCTCCTAACGCAGCTTGAAATATTGGATATGACAGAAAATTCATTAGAAGGTTCCATTCCAGATGAGGTAACCGCTTTTCCTAATCTAATATCTTTAGACTTATCTGGCAATTTACTCAATGGAACACTTCCATCATGGTTGTATACTGATCCCTCCTTAAAGGAAATACGTCTCTTTCAAAATCAATACAGTGGGCATATCAAAGAATTCCGATCCAAATCACTAGAACGGATAGAGTTAGACAATAATAAACTCCAAGGACCTCTTCCATCTTCAATATTCCAACTTCTTAATCTTACCCTGCTCAGCTTATCCTCAAATAATCTTAGTGGTGTCATAGAGTTAAGCATGTTCTCAAACCTTCCAAATCTCAAATATCTTGACCTTTCATATGACAGCCTATCCTTAACATCTAATAGCACTTCTACTGTTAATCTTACAAGCTTATTATTGTCATCTTGCAATCTTAGTGAGTTCCCCCAATTTTTAAAAGGGCTTAAAAGTTTGGAATGGTTAGACCTCTCTTACAACAGAATTGAAGGCAAGATTCCACAGTGGATGCAAGAGGTGGGGATTGACTCTTTGAGGTATTTAAATGTATCCCATAACTCTTTGACAGAAGTTGAGCAATTTCCATGGAAGAATTTTGCATTTCTTGACTTAAGCTCGAATTTGATCCGTGGAAATCTTCCGATTCCAGCTTCGACGATCAATGTGTTTCTGATCTCAAAAAATAGTTTCAATGGAGAGGTCCCTTCTTTACTATGCAATGCCACTTCTCTTAAAATTCTTGATTTGTCCCACAATAACTTGAGTGGAACAATTCCGCAATGTTTTGGAAATTTGAGCTACAGCCTTGAATTCTTGAATCTGAAGAAGAACAAGTTTTATGGGACGATTCCTCCAACATTTGCGAAGGGATGCCAATTGGCTAATTTCAACTTAAATGGAAATCTGTTAGAAGGGTCTTTGACACCATCCATCCTTAATTGTAAAGGTCTGGAAGTGCTAGATCTTGGTAACAACAAGATCAATGATACATTTCCTCATTGGTTGGGAAGTCTTCCACAGCTACAAGTTCTTGTATTGAAATCAAATCATATGCATGGTTCCTTGCGTGTCAATAGCTCCAAGTCTAGCCCTTTTTTCTCTAAAATCCAAATTTTTGACCTCTCAAGTAATTATTTTTCTGGACCCCTACCAGTGAGATACATCAACAGCTTCAAGGCTATCATAAATCTAGAGAAGATTGGGAGTACAATGTCGTACATGGGGGTGGTGGTGGGGGTGGGGGAGTTTGTTCAGAAAAGTGGTGGCTTCTATACCTATTCCATTGGAATTGTTATGAAAGGACAAGATAGGGAATTGGTGAAAATTTTCAACATGTGGATGATCATTGATCTATCAAACAATCAGTTTGAAGGAGGTATTCCAAAGGTTATTGGGAAGCTCAACTTACTGAAAGGGCTCAACCTTTCTCATAATAACCTTAATGGTGGTATCCCCACCTCAATAGGGAATTTGTCAAGTCTTGAATGGTTGGACCTATCTTCAAACAGGTTGTCTGGGACGATTCCAAATAGATTGGCAGATCTGCCATTTCTTTCGTCCTTAAATGTTTCTGAAAATCAACTCCACGGTCAGATTCCTCAAGGCAAACAATTCAACACATTTGGAAATGATTCATATGAAGGAAATAAGGGACTATGTGGGTTTCCGGTCTCAAAAGGTTGCAACATCATTGAGCCAACACCCCCAAATGTGCTTGAAAAAGATGGGTCAAAATCAAACATTGCTTTTGGTTGGAAAGTGGTGTTGATAGGTTATGGATGCGGAGTAGTGTTCGGAATGTCGGTGGGATATGTTGTTTTCCAAACTGGTAAGCCGAAATGGTTGGTGAATTTGGTTGAAAACCAACATGAGAAGAGGCGAAGAAGAAAGTCAAAGAATGGCAATCGCAGCAATAGACGAAGAAGGATCTAATTACTGCGAATGATGTTCAAGCATTAGTGTTGTATTTTCACAATTTCTTGTTTTGTAGACCGTTTTGCCTATGGTGAAGGGTTGCATTGGTATCTGTCTGTCTTTATTATTGTACCAATTCCTCTGTCTTTCATTGCTTTTCGTACTATCTCTAATGGTTTGTTTGAGTGTAAAATTTTGTACCGTGGTGTTGTTTATGTCTTCTTTCATGACTTTGAATTTAGTCTCGATAATATTTGCTACTGCTCAGTAAAGGAGAAAGGAGAACAAAATGGCTCAATGATCTCTGTTGTATTTTCATTATTTTTTTACAAGCTAGCAGTAAAAGGGCTGGTTATATGGAGAAAGTAAAAATATATAGCAGAGTTGAAGGAATGATGTAATGAATTGAAACATGGAACAATGCAGACAGTAAAAGGGTACATATATGTTGCCTTATTTCCTTTAGTTAAGCTTTATGAATTGAATTGGTGATTCAAAGATGCATGAATTTCTAGCCTTTTAGTAATATTTCTCATGTTCCCAAATAAACTAATTAGGATTCCAAGGTAACAAAACTGACGAGTATTGAAATAGTAATTTTTCTCATGTTTTCTAGTTATGCCTATTTACCTTATGAAAATGTCCAACATTGCTTGTGCATTAATTAATTCATCCATGTCTATGCTTTATGTTTCAAATGATTAAATTTGATCAAAAAGTATTTTTATATTTTCAAATTTTCATAAAATTAATTGTAACAAAATTTAAAAATCTTAAAAATAAATAAAAATTTATATAAAAAATCAATTGGTGTGAGAAAAAAAAATTAATTTTCCAACTAATTTTTCCACATCTAATCTCATAAATAATTAGTCTTTAAACTTTCACAAAAAAAATATTAAATACCTATTCACTCTAATCCTACTCGTTTTTCAATTGCTTTATTGATTTATACTCTCTTCATATTATCTTTCTTTGCCTTTTTTTTTTTCTCCTTTTTCATGTAGATCATTATAAATATAATATATGCTTTATTTATAGCTGAAATTAAAACCTTGAATTGAAATTTGACCTAAAAAATTGTAGGTTTGGAGAAGAAGAAGAGCACTTCGTATTTAAATTTAAAAAATCTAAAATTTCAAAATTGAAGTTACTCAAAACCCTAAACAATCTAATAATGCAAATTTAAAAACTCAAAGAGGAAATTAAATAAAGAGTTAAATAAAGAGGAAATTAAATTGAAAGTTAAAATGATTATTTTTAAATAAAATTGAAGGAGGAAGTGATTATGTCAATTTTTTTTATTACAAAATTTCATCTAAAGATAGTTTTCTTGCAGTGAATAGAAAATGACATATTTAATGCCAATCGGTTAAAGTTCTGTGGAAAATATGCTTCTTGGATAAAATTATTCAACATACATGCCTTGAATCTTATGCAATGCAATAAATGAATATAGGCCACACATGCTTTGAATTTTTAAGTAGTGCACAATTTTGTTCTTTTGTGTGCAAATTTCTACATTGCTTGACAGCCATACATAGTAAGTGAATAGATACTCACATTCTTTACGTATTATAAGGAAGAAGGCTAAGTCAATTTACTTTGTAATCTCATCAATCTTAAATTTCTCAGTTGTTTAGGGAGTTGAAATGAAATACAAAATTTTGGTAACAAAAATGTATCCAATTTTGTGAATGAAAAAATATATGGTAAAAAGGAAGTGGTTGATGATGAGTATTGAAAAATATAGGTTTTCAATGTCAACATTTCAAACTCTTCAAATAACAATCTTTATACCATAAAAGAAAAAACACTGTAACAGTGGTGTTGTGGTATTAATCAACAAAGCTTTTGTTTAATATTGGATTTTATTTGTTACCTATAAATACCATTTCTATCCTTCATCTTCCTCTACAAACATAACATGGCCTCCTATCTCTTTCTCATGTTATACTGCTCACCATAAAAAAAAAAAAACATTTAGAATTACAAAAGATTCAATTATTCAAGTTTGAGCTGCATTTATAAACATGTGATGATGAGAATTCGTGAGCATAAGGTATGGTTTGAGCCTTTGTGTATTCTTAATTTTGTGCCAAACCTATATATCTATCAACAAATTTAAGAGTAGTATTTACAATAGCATTGCAGAGTAAGTTTGAGTTGCATTTATAAGCATGTGATGATGAGAATGTCCTTATACTGCTCACTATAAAAAAAAATACATTTTGAATTACAAAAAGATTCAATTAGGTAAGTTTGAGTTGCATAAATAAGCATGTGATGATGAGAATTCAAGAACATAAGGTATGGTTTGAGCCTTTGTGCCCTATGCATTTTATGTTGCAGAGGTTCATACATGGAATAGTTCAACCTGTCTGTGTATTCTTAATTTTGTGCCAAACCTATATATCTATCAACAAATTTAACAGTAATATTTACAATGGCATTGCAGAGTAACATATTTAACATTCGATTACACTGTCAAAACATTGCAGCAACCATGAGATTAATCCAATTACAGGAATTGAGGTACCTTCATTGACGGTACAAACTAGTTAAAATTTCCAGCATTCATGTCTTTGTTTTCCCTCAAGTAAACGTAGTCAATACCGCAAATGGTGTGGAATTATTGTACATTGTGCCGCGAATGTCCGAAATTTCCTCATTGCTTGTAAATTAAGTTTGGGTGAGAGTGATGGGAGGAAGCAACAGCAAGTGTGAAGTCAATAGACAATTGATAGTCTGAGTCTTTGTCTGTCTTTTTTTGTGGGGTTAAACTATAGTCAATAGACAATTGATACTTAAATTTGTAGCAGTCTTCTTCCTCTTTATTCTGTTGTATGGAAAATAATTTGGGCCCAAACTTGAGGTGTTATAAGGAAGAAGACTTTGTAATCTCATGAATTTTGATTATTTTACTTCTTTGGTAAAAAAAAAAATCAATTTTATGAATGAAAAATATATGGTAAAAAGGAAGTAGTTGTTGATCAATAACAACATGATGATTTTGGAAATACAAAAATTCTCATATATGTGTTGAATTTTGCATAATGTAAATGTCCCGCATTGCATCTGAATTCTACAATAGGACCAAACTTTACGTGTTATAGTTCTTTAAATTGAGTTAATGAAAAGTAACCATTCCCATCCAAATTAGTTATACTCTTACTTTATAACAATATTCATTGAATCTATATTCATTGCTTGAATTTAAATATAAACTAGGATACATTTTATTGGAGTAACATAGCACTCGTCAAAGTGAGAATTTAATAAGACATTTGCAGACTGTTGTGTAATTTGCAACGCTGGAAAGCAATCAAATTAAAGCAAAAATGAATTTAAAGGGACCAAAGATGAAATTTAACCAAAAATAAGACGCTAGAAGGACCAAAAATGAACAACCCAATAACAATGTTGATATGAGTCTTGGTAAAATTGGTGGACTCCATCTCCTTATTAATTGTCAGTGCAATTGGGGTGTTGTGTCGAGTCTCTACTGTCTTCCACCATCAAGGACCAAACATCAGGTGGTGTTATAGGAAACAAGACCAAGCCAATATACAGTGAAAGGTTTCTCTAATAGAAGTAGCTGCTTTCACTCAGCAAACTTTATTTGTTAACACTGTTAAAATTCCTTTATCAAATTTATTGGTGTGATATTTGAAATTTTTCAAAAACTTTTAATTAATTGTTAGTGTGACATACACATGTATTATCATGTGAATGTCAGGTCGTTAAAGTTAACAGACATTAAATGAATAGCTAAAACAAGGGAGAAGCTAAAAAAAAAATTTTAGGGGGTCAAAATTAAATTTTAATTAGTTTTGGTTGATAGGCAAATGAATAGACAATCACATTCTTAACGTGTTATAGAGAAAAAGACTGTAACGTGTTATAAGAAATTCAAATGAAATACAATATTTTGTTAAAAAAAATAGCACCCAATTTTAAGAAAGAAAAATATATGGTAAAAAAAAAGAGTAAGTGGTTGTTGATGATTGTGAAAAATTCAAAAATTTTGAAAATCTAATATCCATAGCTTTTCATTGTAAAAGCAAAACAGACTGTATTATTTGTTGCCTATAAATACCATTCCTATCCTTCATCTTCCTCTACAAACTTAACATGGCCTCCTATCTCTTTCTCTCCCTATTCCTCTTCTTTCCCCATCTTTTTGCTTCTTTTTCTTCTTCACTATCTCACTCCTGCTCTCACCCTGAAGCTGCTTCACTAATCCAGTTCAAGAATTCATTTTCCATCAATCAGACAGACGATGCTGCTTGGTGTTGCGATTACAGCGCTGGCCTTAAATCTCATCCCAAGACAAATTCATGGAAGGAGGGTACAGATTGCTGCTCATGGGATGGGGTCACTTGTGACCACCTAAATGCTCATGTGATTGCCCTTGACTTGAGCTGCAGTTGGCTATATGGCAACTTCCCTTCCAATACCACTCTCTTCCTTCTTCCTCACCTTCAAAAACTCAACCTTGCCTACAATGATTTTAATCTTTCCAAAATTCCATCCGAGTTCGGTCAGTTTACAAGCCTATTCTACCTCAACCTTTCTCATACAGGGTTTGTAGGAGAAGTCCCGTCCCAAGTCTCCCACCTGTCAAAATTGGTTTCACTTGATCTCTCCCATGGGATTTATTACTATGACCAATTAACAATTGACAAACATGCTCTGGAGGGACTTGTTCACAACCTAACCGAGGTCAGACATCTGTTTTTGGATGGAATCGACATGTCTTTTATTAATCCTCATGTCTTCATGAATCTATCCTCTTCTCTAAGGTCTCTCAGTCTTGCTTATTGTGATTTGCAAAGAAAATTCCAGAAAATCATTTTTGATTTGCCAAACCTCTTGCAACTCACTCATTTAGACTTGTCCGGGAACCAATTGAGTGGACAAATTCCAAGATCATTGGGAAATCTCTTGCAACTCACTCATTTACACTTGTCAGACAACCAATTAAGTGGACAAATTCCAAGATTATTGGGAAATCTCTTGCAACTCACTCATTTACACTTGTCAGACAACCACTTGAGTGGACAAATTCCAAGATCATTAGGAAATCTCTTGCAACTCACTCATTTACACTTGTCAGACAACCAATTAAATGGACAAATTCCATCGTCAATTCTAAACCTAACGCAGCTTGAATTCTTGAATATAGCTGAAAATTCTTTAGAAGGTTCCATTCCAGATGAGGTAATCGCTTTTCCTAATCTAATATATTTAATCTTAGATAACAATTTATTCAATGGAACACTTCCGTCATGGTTGTATACTGCTCCCTCTTTAAAGAGAATATTCCTCTTTCAAAATCAATTCGGTGGGCATATCAAAGAATTCCGATCCAAATCACTAGAATTGATAGAGTTAGACAATAATAAACTCCAAGGTCCTCTTCCATCTTCAATATTCCAACTTCTCAATCTTACCCTGCTCAGCTTATCCTCAAATAATCTTAGTGGTGTCATAGAGTTAAGCATGTTCTCAAACCTTCCAAATCTCAAATATCTTGACCTTTCATATAACAGCCTATCCTTAACATCTAATAGCACTTCTACTGTTAATCTTACAACTTTATTTTTGTCATCTTGCAATCTTAGTGAATTCCCCCAATTTTTGAAAGGGCTTAAAAGTTTGGAAAGCTTAGACCTCTCTTACAACAGAATTGAAGGCAAGATTCCACAGTGGATGCAAGAGTTGGGGAATGACGCTTTGTGGCATTTCAATATATCCCATAACTCTTTGACAGAAGTTGAGCAGTTTCCATGGAAGAATATTGAAGTTCTTGACTTAAGCTCCAATTTGATCCGTGGAAATCTTCCCATTCCAGCTTCGACGATCCATATCTTTCTGACCTCAAATAATAGTTTCAATGGACAGGTCTCTTCTTTAATATGCAATGCCAGTGCTCTTCAAATTCTTGATTTGTCCTACAATAACTTGAGGGGAACAATTCCGCAATGTTTTGGAAATTTGAGCAACAGCCTTGAATCCTTGAATCTGAAGAAGAACAAGTTTTATGGGACGATTCCTCCAACATTTGCAAAGGGATGCCAACTGAGTAATTTGAACTTAAATGGAAATCTGTTAGAAGGGCCTTTGACACCATCCGTCCTTAATTGTAAAGGTCTGGAAGTGCTAGATCTTGGTAACAACAAGATCAATGATACATTTCCTCATTGGTTGGGAAGTCTTCCACAGCTACAAGTTCTTGTATTGAAGTCAAATCATATGCATGGTTCCTTGTATGTCAGTAGCTCCAAGTCTAGCCCTTTTTTCTCTAAAATCCAAATTTTTGACCTCTCAAGTAATTATTTTTCTGGACCCCTACCAGTGACATACATCAACAGCTTCAAGGCTATCATAAATCTAGAGAAGATTGGGAGTACAATGTCGTACATGGGGATGTATGATCAGATTGCCTTCTATACCTCTTCCATTGGAATTGTTATGAAAGGACAAGATATGGAATTGGTGAAAATTTTCAACATGTGGATGATCATTGATCTATCAAACAATCAGTTTGAAGGGGGTATTCCAAAGGTTATTGGGAAGCTTAACTTACTGAAAGGGCTCAACCTTTCTCATAATAACCTTAATGGTGGTATCCCCACCTCAATAGGGAATTTGACAAGCCTTGAATGGTTGGACCTATCTTCGAACAGGTTGTCTGGGACGATTCCAAATAGATTGGCAGAGCTGCCATTTCTTTCGTCCTTAAATGTTTCTGAAAATCAACTCCATGGTCAGATTCCTCAAGGCAAACAATTCAACACATTTGGAAATGATTCATATGAAGGAAATAAGGGACTATGTGGGTTTCCGGTCTCGAAAGGTTGCAACATCATTGAGCCACCACCTCCAAATATGCTTGAAAAAGATGGCTCAAAATCAAACATTGCTTTTGGTTGGAAAGTGGCGTTGATAGGTTATGGATGCGGAGTAGTGTTCGGAATGTTCGTGGGATATGTTGTTTTCCAGAATGGTAAACCGAATTGGTCGGTGAATTTGGTTGAAAACCAACATGAGAAGAGGCGAAAAAGAAAGTCAAAGAAAGGCAATCGCAACAATAGATGAAGAAGGATCCAATTACTGCAACTAATGTTCAAGAATTAGTGTTGTATTTTCATAATTTCGTATTCTGTAGACCGTTTTGCCTATGGTGAAGGGTTGCACTGGTATGTGTCTGTCTTTATTATTGTACCAATTCCTCTGTGTTTCATTGCATTTCGTACTATCTGTAATGGTTTGTTTGAGTGTAACATTTTGTATGGTGGTGTTGTTTATCTCTTCTTTCATGTCTTTGAATTTAGTCTTGAATTATAGTTCAAAAAGTATTTTTATATTTCAATTCTTTATAAAAATAATTGTAACAAAATTTAAAAATCTTAAAAATAAATAAAAAATTTATATAAAAATTCAATTGGTGAGAGAAAAAATAATTTTTCAACTAATTTTTCCACATCCAATCTCATAAAAAATTAGCCTTTGAACTTTCACAGAAAAATATTAAATACCTATTCACTTTAATCCTACTCGTTTTTCATTTGCTTTATTAATTTATTCTCTGTTCATATTATCTTTCTTTGCTTGTTTTTTTCCTCCTTTTTCATGTAAATCGGCGTCGACTCTACTATTCTTAGATCATTATAAATATATTATATATTTTATTTATAGCTGAAAGTAAAACTTAAGTTCAAATTTGATAGAAAAATTGTGGGTTTGGAGAAGAAGAAGAGCACTTCATATTTAAATTTAAAAAATTTAAAATTCCAAAAGTGAAAGTTACTCAAAGCCCTAAACAATCTAATAATTTCTCGGCAAAACAGCATGAAGTTGTTGATGTAATTGAAGGTGTTTTTCAACGGTGGAAAACAAATGGAATTTAATTTGAAAATTTTAAGATTTTTTAAATAATAAAAATTTGCATTAGTTTAAAAAATTTTAATTTTAAGATATTTTAATATACATATTTAATAATTTTTAGATTTTTTTAGATTTAAATGAAGTTGCATATGTATGCAAGTTAACAATGTAGGTTTAAAGGCTAAAAAAATAAAAATTAAATTAAGGATTAAATTTTTTTTATAAAATTAAGAGAACCGAATAATTTTTTATTCATTTTAAAATAATTTAATAAATAATACAAATTTAAAAATTTAAAAGAAAAAATTAAACGGAGAATTAAAATATTTTTTTTAAAAAAATAAAATTGAATGACCAAATAAGATTATGCCAATTTTTTCTTTACAAAATTTCATGTAAAGATAGTTTTGTTGCAGTTAATAGAAAATGACATATTTAATGCCAACCGATTAAAGTTTTGTGGAAAATATGCTTCTTGGATACAATTACAAACAGGTCTCAAATTAGTTAAATAATTATCGAAAACCCTTATTTTATAAAATAATAAATATTATTATGAAGATAATTTTGTCATTTAAAATCATATGTAGAGACGAAGCCAGAACAATTTTTTAAGGGAATTGAATGAAATTTTAATTTTTTATAATTTATATTTTTATAATTTTTAAAGGATTAAATTGAATTTTTATAATTTTATGAGAGGCCAAAGTACAATTTTACTTTTACTAATTTTAATTTTTAATTTTTTTAAAAGATCTAAATAATAATTTTATATTTTAGGGGATGAGCTATTGCTAACCCTCCTAAATTCGCCTATTATCATATGAAATCTAGAAAAAAAATGTAATTACTGATAGTCAAATACAAAATACCATAATTTTCAACAGCTTTACCCTTTTTAAGTAAAGCTCTATTTGATCCTTAAACCATTTTTAAATTTTTCATCCCAATTGTGAGTGTAACATAATCTAATACTATATTAAGTCATTGATTGAATTGATATTACGAGTTAACTAAACATTAATTTTATTAAAATATTACTAAAATATCATTTTATATATAAAGTAACAATTTTTAATACGATAATATTTTTGTTTTTTTGTTTTTTATTAAAATAAGATTAAGATACAAATAAAATTTCGTAATTATCTATTTTTCATTTATTTATTCATATTTATCATTTTCCATTTTTTAGAAAATTATTTTATTTTATTTTTATTATTTATTATTTTTCAATTTTATGTCTGCATATATATAAATGATTGGACTCTACAGTTCTCTCCACAACCCTTATCGCCATCGTTTTCATTCCCCAATTAACTCACACCCAGTTTCATAGATTTTCTATACTACCCCAACATTACTCTCTCCAGGTATTACCATAATTTTCCCTTCAATTCTGTTTTCTTTTCTCTGTTTGTTTCTCGAGAAAATTACCTAACTTTTTTCTTTTTTTGAAAATCTACGTGAGCTTAAAAGTGAGTATCTTCTGTCTAGATTTCCAGTCTTTGATAGATCTATTATAGTTATGTTTTGTCTATTTTTCAATCATTTGTTGTTAATTTTGTGTGGAATTGGTTAGATTGGATCTGCTTGGGGGGTTGAATTGGCGTTTTTAATGTGTTTGATTTGATGGGTATATGATTTTGAACTGTTTCTTTTATTAGAAAATTCTGTTTACACATCCTTTTAACAATAACAATGTCTGGTGTAATCATAGATTCTTGATATTAATGGGTTTAACAAAGCCGGGTGATTTGTGGTCACCCACTGTAATTTTTGATCATTTCTTTTCTTTGTTCTTTTTTTGGTTTTTTCTGTTTGGCATTTCATGATTCATCTGTTATGCATTGCCTTCTTGTTTTCAATTATTATCCAATGCATGAAAAATGAACACAAAGGAATCATTATCATATATATATACACACATATATATACATATATATATGTATATGTATATATGCATGTACAAAGATCAGGGAGAACATCATGGAATGCATTTAAGACTGTTAGGACAAAAAAGAAATGGGATCTTGGTTTCATTTATTAAACAGATATTGATTTGATTTTGAGGATTTTTTTTTCCTTCCTTTTTTGAGAATTCAGATTCTTACATTTTGAGCTTCAGTCAGCAGAATCAGGAAATGGTTAAAAGGTTTGTCGTGTATATTCGTCCGGAGACAGATTATTGAAAAGAATGTTGTGAATGGGAATTTTTTTCTAACCCTGGTTGTGTTTTGTAGGTATGGAGTGTTTTGATGTGTGGAAGATATCATGTTGCAGTGCGTAGCTGGTGTGAAGCATTTATTTGCTTCTGTACTGCAATGTTGTGATATTGATTTGTACAAACAATCTAGAGGTCTCGATGATCCTGAACTTCTTGCACGAGAGACCGTGTGTATGTTATTGTTTTCTTTTCTTTTCTTTTCGTTTTTTTCTTAAGTTGTTAAGCTTTTGAACGAATTAATGTCTTATTCGAGCTTTCCCTTTTTCGCACCTTGATGCAGTTAGTGTAAGTGAAATAGAAGCTCTTTACGAGCTCTTCAAGAAGATAAGTAGCGCTGTGATAGATGACGGGCTGATTAACAAGGTATTTTTTCTAGGTTAAATCCTTCTATTAGTCCTTATTGTGGATCTAGTCCGTATATTTTAATTTGATCAATTTTAGTCCATAGGGCAATTTAACTCGTTGTACTTTTTGAATTTTAAACTTTTAGTCCTAACCCAAACAGTAATTGTTAAATCTGTTTGGTTAAATTCAATCACTAGCTTTGTACTATGCATACAGGTGTAGATTTAGTTCATATTCTACAACTAAATCATTTAAAGTCTCTATACTTTTTGAATTTTGAAATTTCAATCTTGACATAAACGACTGTCGCTAATATGTTAACTAGGTTTTTAGTGAGTAATATGTGGATATAGCTAAACTTAACTTAATAAATTTAACATTTTTTGTTTTGGTGTGGATTGAAATTTTAAAATTTGAAAAGTTTACTAAAATGACCAAATTAAAGTACAATGACTAAATCCACAACTTTCATAAAGTACAGGGACTAATTGCAGAATTTAACCTTTTTTCTATTATCTTTTACTTCACAAGGTATTTGTTCTATTATTATTTTTACTTCACGTTTTGTTAAACCGATGCTGTTTTGTTATATTTGACAAGTTTTGGGACTCGATGATCTCTCGAAATGCTTTTTCGTATCTGCGTTTTATTTTATGTTATCATTTGGCAGGAGGAGTTTCAATTGGCATTATTCAAAACAAACAAAAAGGAGAGCTTGTTTGCAGATCGGGTATTTTTTAATCTAATGTTAACTGATATTGTTTTTGTTTCCGTCCTCGATAAAATAATGCTCCTAAATCTCATCATACCAATCTTTGCAGTTATTAGCATCTTGTTTGAGCCGTTTTGAACATGTTTCGTACTTCGCTGCAGGTATTTGACTTGTTTGATACAAAGCATAATGGAATTCTAGGTTTTGAAGAGTTTGCTCGTGCTCTCTCTGTCTTCCATCCGAATGCACCCATTGACGATAAGATTGAGTGTATGTGTCTAATATTTGTCTACATCGAGATCTTTATTTACATCTTTATTTGACTTGGGGATCGGATGTAAATGACTGCCATGGAAATGGAACTATGAACTCAAATACCAGTTCATTTTCCAATTATCAATCCACTGAGTACTTTGTTGTCTCGTAATTCTTTTGTGCCCTTTTGCAGTCTCTTTTCAACTATACGATCTCAAGCAACAAGGTTTCATTGAGAGGCAGGAAGTAAGTATTATGTTTCCCGGTTTTGATCTTTTGTATTCTATATTTCTTCGATCCTTCTTTCCGTCATTCATGCATATATTTTTACATATAGGTGAAGCAAATGGTAGTGGCTACGCTTGCTGAATCAGGCATGAACCTTTCGGATGATGTTATAGAAAGTATAATCGACAAGGTGATTGATCTTTTAAATCTGATTTATTTGATGTCATATCTTGTAACTTTCATTTTCCTTTGTTTTTAACGTTTTCCAACAGACATTTGAGGAAGCTGATACGAAACATGATGGAAGGATTGACAAGGAAGAGTGGAGAAGCCTTGTTTTACGACATCCGTCCCTTCTGAAAAACATGACCCTGCAATACCTCAAGTAAGTTCCGAACATTCCCCGATAAACACTTTGGTTTCATCCCATGTCTGCTCTCACCGTCAATGATTTTGTTCTATATCCTCGAAACAGAGACATCACAACAACATTCCCGAGCTTCGTTTTTCATTCACAAGTTGATGATACCTGAATGCAACTGGATTCAAAGCTTGTTCCTATCCGTGGAGGTTTCAAATCAAAATGGCCAAAAGAGTGAGTTCCTATGATGTTGTTTTGGTTCATTGGTTTAAAATTTATCTTTCTTATGTGTGTTCATATTCAACTGTTGAACATTCTTGTTTTCGTCAATTGGCCGTTCGCCGTTCGACGTTCGAGTCTCGGACATGCTGGAATCCAGTGTTTTTTTCCCCTCTATGGTGTTACAATGTAAATTTTCTTCTATTTTCAAAAGGATTCTTTTCATTCTTATTTTCTAGTATTGGATATGGAACCACTTAGTAGTGGATGTAAATAAACTTGGATGTGGCAAATAAATTACTTTTCACCAGCGCAAATGTGTAAAAACAAAGGTTGAATTATTGAAGTGGTTGCGGGTGAGAACACAAGTTTGAACTTTGAAAAGATTTTACAGAAGATGTAAATTCGGGTTTAGCTCATTAATTTATTTGATAAATATGAGATTAAAATCAAGTAATTATTATTTATTATAATCAAGTAAAAATATAAGTTTAAATGTTAACACCGTTAAAATTATTTTATTACAATATTATTTTTGTAGTTACATGTTTATGAATTTTTTTTAATTTTAAAAATATTATAATAGTAATTAGTAAATTTAACAACAAAAAATAATAATAACATTAGCAATTGAATTTTAATTTATAAAGAATATAAGATTTTATAGCACAATTTAATCATGTAATTATTTTTTTGTAAATGATTTGTAATTATTATTATATTTTAATAATATTTAAAATGTAGATTATATATTAAAATTAATATGCACAAATAATTAATATTAATGGTTTACAAATATTTAAAATTTATATTTTATATATTAAAATATTAATAATGAGTTGTAATAAATTATCTATTTAATATTTTTACTAAAATATTATAATATTAATGAATTTGAACATTATTTGAAGACATTTTTTACTTTACAACATTATATTTAAAATAAACATTTTATTTTTAAAAAAAATACTTTTTAACAACAACGCCAATACGAAACATATAAAGTTTCATAAGCACTTTTTTACGGCGCCTTTTAAAAAAAATATTTTCTAAAAGCAATGAAAAACCGACTTAATAAAAGTTGAAAAGTGATATCAATAGATTTGCAAGTACCATTATTGAAATTCTACCATAAATTTTTTTTTCTCAAAAAAATTAAATTGCTAATAATATTAAATTATTAATATTTTCAAATTTGATTTGTTGGTATTTTAACTCAAACTCAATAATTTAAATTTGGATAAACTCCCAAAATTGTCACTTTTCTTTAGCTCAGGTTACATTTTAGTCACTTATATTTGAAATGTTACATTTTAATCATTTACGTTATCGTATTGTAACATTTTAGCCACTAAACTATTAATTGTTGTTAAAGGTAAGCTCACGAGCCACGTTAAATTATTATTTCAAATAAAAATTTTAGGTTTAATTCCACAATTGGTCCTTATATTTTTTTCATTTTGAACAATTTAATTTTTTCTTTTATGTTCTTTTAACTTTTTTTTTCTATTCTCTTCTACTTCTCCCTCTATTTTCCTCACTTCTCCATTTCTTTTAACGCAGTTTTTCTATGTTTTTCCATTTGTTAAAATTAGTCCCTATACTTTTTATTTTTGTTTGAACAATTTAATTTTTTTTAGTGAGGCGAGCTTGTGAACTAGTTTTAACAAATAGAAAACATAGAAAAACTACGTTAAAGAAAATGAAGGAGGAAAACAAATGGAGAAGCAAAAGAGAATGGAAAAAAAAAGTTAAAAAACATAAAAGAAAAAATTAAATTATTCAAAATGAAAAAAATATAAGGACTAATTGTAGAATTTAACTTAAAATTTTCGTTTGAAATGATGATTTAACGTGTTATGTTAACTTACCGTTATACCATTAACGACAATTAATGGCTCAGTGACTAAAATGTTACAACACGATAACGTAAGTGACTAAAACGTAACATTTTAAATATAAATGACTAAAATATAATCTGAAGCAAACAAAATTGACTATTTTAATAGTTTATCCTCAATTTTTTTTAAATTCGAACTCGAAAAATTTAATTTGTGGTCCTAAAAAGAAACCTACAAAAAAAAAAGGAGAAGGACAAAAAGACAAAATCTAAACCCTAAACCCTATGGATTGGATTGTGTTTAAAATGATGGTCACGTTGTATAGTCCTTTTCAAAACTTCACCACAAATTACACCAATAAATACACAGCTAAACATGGAAAGCTTTTCAACACTTTAATAGCTAGAAAAAGTGGTTGTATCAACACTTTGAATTTATATATATATATATTCTCAAAGGTTAAAATATGCAGTTAGTCCTTATACTTTGACAAATTTTAAGATTTAATCCTTGCATTTAAAATGTTAAAAATTAACTCTTATTTTCTTGATTTAAAAATTCCAGTCTAATAATTAAAATCGTAAGTATTTTTAGTCAAAATTTATCAATTTAGCATATTGATTAAGTCGCCCTCATATGAGGCGATATATAATGAATGGGAAGTAAATATGTTTGACTGAAACGACTAACTATAGTAATGATTGAATCGGGATTCTTTAATTGAAAACATAAAAGGATTGAATTTTAATATATAGATGTTAAATCTCAAATTTTATCGGACTAACAACATATTTTAATCTTTCTCGAATTAATTTTGCATTGGATTTTGATAAGTTTTTTCTTCTTTGTTGCGAAAGATAAATACTAGAAAAAAAATAGGAGACGAATATGTTAATATTTTAAAATTTAATTAATATAAATCATTAAAACAATAGCCGACTCAATTTATGGTGGCCTTTCATGCCGATTTCGACACAAGAAATGAGATTTCCTCCTCGTTATGGTTTAGATCTCCCAATAGCTGACTCCAAATCATTTAAAACAATGATCAAATCTTTCAAATCACCTACGGTTTTCTTTCTGGTTTTTCCAGCCACTTTTTTTACATTAAAAAAAATTTCTTGTTCTGACTTCCACCGCGAATATCCGTATTTTCATGGGTATTTTAAATAATACATATGAGTGCCGCCTGACATAGTGACAACACCAAAAAAAAATTTTTAAAAGATAATGATTGACTGATGATGGTGCCGAAAAAAAGGTGGTGCCGCTTGACCAACCGACGACATCAACAGCCACTGGATTAAGAACTTAGCAACACAATTACGTATAAAGCATGTGAAATTTCGAATGGATTTAGACGTTAGATTATAGCCGTAATGACTTTAAATGATTCAAATTCCTGGCTCCTTTGCACCCGACATTTCCTTACCCATAGACCATTTTCTATGATTTTCAAGGATATAAAGCCTACAAAATCCTAAAGCTTAAAATATGCTATATAAGTCCTTGTATTATTCATAAATTTAAAATTTAATCCTAATACTTTTATTTCTTAGAATTTAATCTTATTTTTCTAGTTTTAACTTTTAAGTCCAACTGTTAACACGGTTGAATTTATTAGGGTGGCATTTTACAATAAAAAAAATGATGTTGTAATGGGTAAAAGTACCATGAAGGTCCGTTTACTCAAAAATGAAAAAATTAGTCATTGTAGAACAAATCAAAGTGCAAACTAGTTCTTTATGTTGAAAATTTCACCTATTTTTACTGCTAAAAACCGATGCAATTGACATAATAAACAAAAAGTTACACATAGCGTGTCATGTGTACCTCATTTTAACGTACATGGATCAGTTTTTAATAATGGAAATAGATAAAATTTTTAATATAAGATTCGATTTGCTCTTTGATCTAACATATGTGGACTAATTTGCTCACTTTTTGAGTAAACGGGGCAAAATACAATTCTACTCTTACTACAAGGGCCTCCATGTTACTTTTACCCATTGTAATGAACTTGAATTTAACAAAATAGTTTTAACAATGTTTAACAGTTGGACCTAAATTTTAAAATTAAAAAGGTTGAGGGACTAAATTCCAAATTAATGAAGAGTACATGGACTTATGGCATATTTTAACCAATCTTAAAACCAAAAAACGAAAAAAAGAAAAGGCAAGCCAACCAGCCAGCCGACCAGCTAGCTTGCTAGTCCCTGTGAACCTAACAAGTCGGTCGCCATTACTGGCCAAGTCCTTAAAATGGAGCAAAGATTTTACACTATAAATCACCTCCTTCAATGTGCAGCTATCCAAGTGGGAAAACTAACCAGCTTTTCGCAGCATCATTCAATTCCTATGTTTTTTCTTATACGAATTTTGCTAATTAATGCATTTAGGACATTTTTTTAGTATAATGAATATACTGTTCATGATAATATATATAAAATCATGCAATGTGTAGACGTTAATATAAAATAAAGTCATCTCTCCATTGTAGTTTACTAAAAGCTTCCTTGAGATGTCAAGGTTCTATCTAGTTTCCCTACTCATATGCTTACATGCTACCTCAACATTCTCTAGACATGTTCCTCAGCAAATATCGGAACCAGTACCTAGGTGAGTTGCTCCGGTTCTCCGGAGCTTCATTCTTGGCCTAATGATTTTCTCGTATTTTTCTAATGAAGTTTCGATAATGTGACATGGCATCTAAATAGGTACTCAACAAGAAGGCAGTTGGATATGGAACAATGTAGAACTGGTAATCCTATAGATGATTGCTGGAGGTGTGACCCTGAATGGGAAGCCAACCGGAGAAAGCTAGCTGATTGTGCGGTTGGGTTTGGGAAAGATGCCATTGGGGGTCGAGATGGTGATGTTTATGTAGTCACGGATTCAGGTAATGATGATCCCTTAAATCCAACGCCAGGTACATTACGTCATGCAGTTATTCAAACTGAACCTCTGTGGATCATCTTTGATCATGACATGGTCATAAACCTAAGAGAACAACTGCTGATCAACTCGTACAAGACCATCGATGGAAGAGGACACGACATCCAAATCACAAGTGGACCGTGCATAACATTACACAATGTGAGTAATGTAATCATACATAACATCTACATACATAAGTGCTTACCTTCAGGGTATGCAATGGTGTGGGACCCGTTTCCTCACAGTGGATCTGATGGAGATGGGATCTCGATATTTGGCTCGCGGGATGTGTGGATTGATCACTGCACACTAGCAAATTGTTATGACGGGCTCATTGATGCGACGTATGGTTCAACATCCATAACAATCTCTAACAACTATATGCTACATCATAATGAAGTCATGCTTATGGGTCATAGTGATGAGTTCCTTGATGACAAGAACATGCAAGTAACAATAGCTTTCAACTACTTTGGGGAAGGCCTGGTTCAGAGAATGCCGAGGTAGCATTCGCCTGCAGCAATATGCACACACAAGTAGCACAATATAAATGGATATCTAAACACGTAGTCAAAATGTTTCAGGTGCAGGCATGGATATTTTCACATTGTTAACAATGTATACACCGGTTGGCAGATGTATGCAATCGGAGGAAGTGCCAACCCGACAATCAATAGCCAAGGGAATGTATTCGTAGCATCAGATAACAATTATTCAAAGGAGGCAAGTTTCTCCACCCGAATGTACCTATACTAACTCCATCCTAACATAAAAGAGCTAGAAGACTAAGCAAAAAATTACTCCATAGGTGACCATATTTCTGTCAACAATTTATTTATTTTTTTAATCAGGTGACGAAACGTGAAAGCTACTTTGATGAGTGGAAGAACTGGAATTGGAGATCAGAAGGAGATATGATGCTTAATGGTGCTTTTTTCACACCTTCTGGAGAAGAAGCTTCAGAAAGCTACATAAAAGCATCAAGCATGGTGGCAAGACCATCTTCACTTCTAACAAAGACAGCTCAGTATGCTGGTACTCTACGTTGCCGAAAAGGCTACGGCTGCTAATATCTAGCCAACCAAGTTTCTATTTTCTATACATTTTCATTATCGGAATTCAGACGAACCTTTTGTTGTTATTTTTGGATTTAGTTTCCAACATTAACAAAAATGACAAAGCAGGGGTTAAAAAGGTTGTAGATTATACGATAATGCTACAAAAGCATTTGCATTAATTCAACTTTGTCCTCCAGTTAGGGAAAAAAATAAGGTAGGGGCAGACAGATCTTAACTAGCTTTAATCAAATGGTTACACAGTTGAAACAGTATATTAAAAATCACAGCTCATTAAGTTATTCCCAATTTTCAGCCTTAAATAGACACTCATTCTAAAATAGGTAAAATGATCTTACAACTTCTGCCTGAGGATTGTAACAGTTTAAATGAATTTTCCATGGTCCAGTCTGCAAGAATTTAACACAGTTGCAGAGCAATATGAGTTATGTTTGTAAAGAATATACTGGCAAAGTTGAAGAGAAAAAAGAAAAGACAGGACCTGACACAGACCATATACGCTATAGAAATCAGAACATCAAATTAGGCTTTGGCACAAGAGAAGAACATGAATGTGACAAGTAGCACTTCGTATTCATACTCTTTAGCCGTTAAATCGCACATCATACAGTCTAAACAGCCTCAGTCGAACTCCCTGATAAGAGGCAACCATATAGCTGTACAGAAAGAAGGTGAAAACAGAATTGTTTCTTCAAATGTTGCATACCAAGAGAAAAGAAGATTTTTCCAATAAGGAGGTAATCCATGCCAGTTTCAGTAATCCTTGGGGACTACAAAGATATGTTAGTCGGCTTTCACCGAGTAGCTGCAGGGAAAGTTAAAGAAATGAATATGATGAAAGAAATATGACTGAATATATACAATGATCTTAAATGTTAAAACTTAATCGAGCTATGGTCTTGCACAATACAAACTCATATATACTGTCATAGCCGAGCTATTTTCTTACACAATACAACCCCATGTTTAACCTCTTAGCAGATTACCCGTGTTTACTGTCCTGACGGACTGCCCCATATTTACTCTCCCGCTAGACTCCAAATGCTGCCAAACTCGAGTTATGGTCTTACACGTTCGATTTCTTTTGAGATGTCACCCCGTAGGACTTTACTGTCGTCGCGGTGTCACCCCATAGAGTCTGCTAACCACCATCACAGTATTACTTTATAGAACTTAATATCCATTGATATTGACTCATCTCTTATCTAACATTGATGCTTAAACATTAAAGTATTCCCCCATAAGGCCCGGAGCTTCGCATATCACGGGTGCACTTAGCAACTTTGTATGACGGTATCTAACAGGAATTCCATATTTCCTCTTCTTTTGTCCATTCCTCTATTTCGTCATTCTTAACATTTATGTTCAAGCACCATAGTGTCTCATCCACAAGGCCCGGAGCTTCACACATCACAGGTGCACTCAGCAATCCCGTATGGTGGTATCTAACAGAAATTGTCATTCCCAAACCTAGCTTCATCTATCTCATCAATTAATTTCTCATCATTATAATCATGCAATACATGCATTTCACTCACATACTAGCATAGAGTACACTATCTTTTTAAACATGAAATCCTAAATATTTCATACACTTTAAACTACATTGGCAGATACTCATATAGCAAGAAATTTTTATGCAAGTTTATCATTCACAATCAACAGAGTTCATTCACCATCAAAGAACTTAGCACAAAATTAAGTCAGCTACTCAACATTCTTGAAAATGGGGTACTAAAACTCACTTGATGCTTCTTGACCTCCTCAGCGTAGCTTTTCCAAATGTTAAAGTTGTCATTCTCCTAGTAACTAAGCATAACAACCAAGGTCATAAGTCAAACCCAACATTTTCAACTTAAAACTCATTTTTCCAAAGACATGTAGAACCATTAAAAAGGTTTTTTGAAATTTCTTAACTTCATTTTTTTGATCATGTATACAAAAGGACTAAGAACTTTACCAACTTGTTAGGTTCTTTACTTTTTCTACTTAAACTTCATGATCACTGCTCCATGTAGAGCTTATCATAATTATCTATTCTTTCAAGCAGTCAAAGATAAAGATAAAAAAGAGAAAAATGAAATAAAATAGAGATGAATCCTTTCCTGGAAATCACCTCTCAACTATAACTTTTCTCGCATGATCTTCAACCGTATAAAATCCATTCTTTGACAATCATTGTGCCTCTTACTAAAGAACCAGCTAGTTTGAATTAAACCGAACTAGCATTGGATTTCAACCATGTCCAAATTAGTTACTAACTTTTCCTGATTTTCCGGTAAAAATCACCAACTTATAGCTTCTTACAATTAAACTCTCAATTGTTCCTAATTTCTGGATTTAAAGGAAACTAGGTGTGACACACCCAATACTAACAGAGCAGTTGTGCCACTAATTGTAATTTAGCAAGGTTGTTGTCCACACCACAATCAACCCAAATAACTTTGACTATAACACCATTGTCACTCTCTAGGTCAACCTGTTTATACCCGTTCGCCCAAACTAGCTGGACTACAAGGCCCTTGCCTTCGATTTAAAAACTAATGCATTCCTTATATCCATCGCAAATCCAAGCTGCTAACCCCCATCTTAGCCCCGCAAGACTCCTTCAACCGCAAGTGGCTACCATTAAATGACGTTAAAACCACCACTAAAAACTTGGTCCCCGCTTTATCCCTTGTATTAAACATCTCACCCACCCAAGGCTCAATGAAACTATCTCCGCACAGCTGTTATTCACACCCGTAAAAACAAACACATTTCGGCTCTTTCATAAGCGCTTGTTGAAACTTTTGCTAACTTGTTGAAACAAAAAATGAATTGTATGTAGAACAAAATAAATAAAAATTAATAGAAATGATGAAATTAAAGAAATGAGTCGGATTCACAAATGAATATGTTTTCTCATTGAGTAGAATAACTTGACAATTTATTTAATTTAAGATTTTCAAATTATTATTTAAATAATTGAAATTCGAAAATGAAATTAAATTAATTGATCATTATGAATCCATTGAATATAGAAATTAAATATATTTTCTTATAGATTCTTTTACGGTAAAGTTGTCATAACTTTAATGGAATTAAACTTGGCTTGAGAAAATTATTTAATTGAGAAATTAATTTATTTAATTTAATATTGAATTAATTAAATAATATTTATTTCGGTAATAGAAAATAAATATTGTGTTGATTTGAATTATAATTGGAAATAATACATGAGAGACCCAATTCCCCTCATTTTACATGTGAGGAGTGTGATCCCTAGTGTTTTTATTTAGGGTGCACTGTCCCTCCCACTCCTAGTTAGACTAGAAAAATGTTTTTCTTTTAAATAAATATTTTTGTGTTATACTTATTCAACTATGATTCTCCTATCTCCCCCTATAAATAAATGACACTAGTAGAGTTTTCATGCATAAGTTTTCATATATTGTTATTCTACCAAAAAAGTGATGAAAATTTAATTTTTTTAAATAAAATTTATTTTTTTAAGAATAATAATTTCTACTGATTTCTATTGGAAAAATTACTTTTCTACTGAAAATAGTAAATTGTTTTTAGTTTTGTGTTTGGTTTTTATTGTTCGAGTCTACACTCAATGCAATTAGAGGTGGTATGAGGATAGTGGATAAGACCATTTGATTGAAAGCCAGGAACATTTCAAATATGTTTCACACAAAACACATGTAATTTTCGGTAGAATGCTTATTACTATAAATATCACAAATCGAGTCGATTTTGAAAATTTTTAAACTTTTGTTGTAATAGTAAAGCGTTTTCATAACCAAAATTTTCCAACTGACATTTCTTATATAATTCAACCGACATACCCAACAACCATATCCAAACCACCAATCGGGAGAGATACTCTTACGATAGGAGAATCGTAAGATACTAACCAAAAATAATCTAGGAGCCATCCGTCAACATTTTCGAATCGTCCTCATCCTTGAACTTAACCAAATAGAAATCATTTTCTAAATCCATCAATTCCATCAGTTGCCTAGGCTTCCAAAGCACATAGACTCTATTCTGAAAAGTTTTGATTACAATGCCTAGACCAAGTAATTTGGTGATGACTGCGAGTGCCATGTTCTCCTCTATAAGGCCATGCACCCTACTTGAAAAGGTAATGGAAGCCTTCCAACACTGGAACAGTGGGATTAGCTGGATTCACTCCCAGCAACGTCTCCTAAAAGGATGTCCGGTGACCAGTACCAGTACTAGTACCTGCACCCACAACCACTTCTGCTTCATCCACCATTGGATCATCCGAACTCGAAGGGTCATCCTCCCGTGGATGAGCTTTTTTGATTGCCTGAGCTAGATGAGACTTGGATCCTGCTAACTTCCCAAAGAACTTGGTAACTTCCATAGACACAATTTAGTTGATTCACAAAACTTCATATATTTTTTTCACCTGTTTGTTGTTATTATAAAAAAAAATGATTGTTTAGAGTGTTCTTTTTCTTTTTCTTCAATTTTTTGTGGGAAATTTTGCAGCTATGCTCTTGAATTTCTTTTTTAAAGTGTTATTAATACAAGACATTCAATTGAGGTATAAAATGTAATTACAAGATTAAATACATGTCCGACCAATTAGAATGACATGTAGAACCAATTTAGTACAAAGCACGGAAGACTAAGAACAAAAAATAATCAGAAAAAACCCAAACATAGCACACGGACAAAATGGGTATATATTCACACATCACTAATGCGTACTTTCCAACATAATTAAAATTTGGGTCGTTACATCCTTCAATTTAACCAAATAAAAGTCGTTTTCTAAATCTATGAATTAGATCGATTGCTTAGGCTTCCGATTAAACAAAACATTTATTTTGTTTCAATTTACCCCAAAATTCAATATCAACTGGAAAATAATAAATATTAAAGTGAATAAATAATCATAAATTGAAAATGAAACATTTTTATAAAAATAATGAAGATCCTACCTTACTTTATTTTTACTTTATACAAGAAATTAAAAATCCAAAATAATAAAATGAACTGCTGCTTAGGAAATAAAAATTTCAAAAAAATTACTATCCAAAAAAATATCAAAATCTAAATAGCCAATGCGGCCCCAATAACCAAACCAAAGCTTAGAACGAACCCGACTTCGTATCCGGATCTTGAACCCGAATCATCATTAACAGCCGGACCCGCTGCACTCTCAGGGGACGAACCGATCGGAGTAGGACTCGGTGGGATACTGCTCGACGGGAAAACCCCGGGACTTTCCGCCGGCGTCGTTGAACTCGAAGGAATATCAGCCGAAACAGGTGGAGCCCCGGCCGGAGCCATTGATGGAGGCGAACTAGTTGGAGTCAATGAAGGCGGAGAACTTGAAGGAGTCGACGCCGGAGGAGAAGCAGTTGGGGGAGAAATCGATGGGCTAGAAGAAGAAGACGGAGTCGCAGCCGGGGGTTGGATCTGTGGAGGACGAGTAGCAATCGGAGATTTTGCAGGGGGCGATGATGTTGTTGGAGAACTCGCAGGAGGCGATGATGTTGTTGGAGAACTCGCAGGAGGCGATGATGAAGGAGATTTGGAGGGAGGAGTTGTGGTTGGAGTGGATTTAGGAGATGGAGAAGGTGAATTTTGGGCTTGAATTACATTTCCAAAAATCAAAACAAAGAGAACAAAAATGGAAAGCTCTTTGACTACACACATCTTTGATTTCCGTTTATGGGATGTTCTTTGAGATTGAAAGGTCAGTGGAGGAATTTATAGAATGGTTTGATCAAAGAAATTTTGACCGTTGTAACAAATTTTAAATTGATTTAAGAAATAGCCGTTACCACTTACCAGCCCTCAAATCTCAAATCCCAATTATTTTTCTGTTGACTGAATTTCAATGATTAAATCTTTCTCATTTTATTTAATTTTAATTTCCCAAAACAATTTAAATTATTTTCTTTCAATTATTGAATTCCACCAATTTGATTTGATGGGAAATGTGGTAAAATTTCTAACTCCAATTTTTCATCCGCATATTAAATAATTAGTGTATCACGTTATAAATTTATAGAAAAACGATACATACATCATTTATAAATTTACGAACAATATTATATTGTTAGTTTTAAAATTTTATAAATATCTTAATAAATATTATAATAAAAGGGTTCGTGATTGTTCGGACCATGAGCAAAGTCTCACTCTTATTTATATCGTATTTAAATTATTTTTTTATTTTTTATATATAATTTTATCATGTCCATAATAAGTATTTTAGGCATTACAAAGGTCTTGAAGGGGAGCTATATGGGCTTTACAATTTGAGTTGATATTGGCTGAAACTTGGCATTCTCTGCAGACTGCAAAACCAATTAATACTCTACTATTTCAATTTTTAATACTGACATGTACATACATAGCACTAAATTTTTATACACCGTTCGCCTATTATTAAAAATTGGTCATGGGAGTTAAATGAGACGGTAATAATTTTTTTTTATCTTAATTAGTGGTTGAAAATTTAATTCTTGCACTAGATATGGAGCAACTTTAAAATTCGTAACTAATATTTACTCCTTAATAGACCTACAGAATGTAAATTTCGATAAATACTTTACAAAAAATTACATAAAGCATGTTAATTAGTTAAGTTATTTCATTAACTGTACTAACTTTTAATAATAAAAATTAATAAAAAAATTAATTTACTTATTGGTGTAATATACAAAGATTAACTTACTCGTTTTTTTTAAAAAAAAAAAACAAAATACAATTTTAATTCTAATAAAAAACCCCATGAAGCTTATAAATATTTTAAAACATTTTTCATACATAACTTTTAATTTATAATTGTTTAACAAAATATTGTATAATAAATCAATATACCTCAATTAAAATTATTAATTAAATTCTAATGATTATAATTTATTAATTTTAAAAAAAATTCAAAATAGTGTACCATCCATTATAAGCAAGTATTGGCCAAATCAACACCCAACATTTTGACCAACCACAACCATGTAAAAACTAGCTTCTCGAGACTAGAAGAGAATATATGGAAAAAGAAATTAAGAAAAAACCACATGCAGCTGTGTTCTATAACTCAAAAGTACTTGGTTTTTCAGATAGTAAAGTTCCTACAGATTATGTTAATGGTTTGTACATATCCTGCAACACAGATGGGTGCAACTGCAGTTTCCCCCTCTAGTATTTTTCATAAATGCTAATTTGCTCATCGGAAAAAGCAACAATAGTTTACAACCAAACCCTTCTAAGTAACAACTAAAAAGTACATATTGGCACAAGACATGAATACCTACAGTTCCTTTTTGTCCTTTTTGCATGTAGTTATTATCCATCTTGTAGGGTCAGGCTTGAACCTCTTGACCAGCAGATTGGGTTTCGTCTTTCTCGGCATCTCCTTCGTCATCTTCGTCATCGGCTTCATCAGCTAGTTTGGTAAGTTCTTCCTGGATCATGAGCTTGATTGATGACTTCCTCGGGGTGAGGTCAGTATTGAAATGTTGAGCTGAAAGGAAGTCAATTCTCCATTAGAACATTGCATATCAGAAAAGTCTACATCCTAGAAAAGTACATATTAGCCATTGAAATAGATGGCTTTCATGGTCGGTTTTCATGATTCACCGTTGAGCACTAACTGAGTTAATCCCGAAACCATCAAAGTTTACAATGAAATTTAGAAGGCAAACCATTACTGAGACTTCTTATCGGACAAAGTATAAAATTAACCATTGAAAACTATGGCTTTCATTGTCAATTTTCATAATTAAACACTTGTGCCCCAAAAGTGTTTATTATATAACACTGTTAAAAGAGCCGAGTAAAAAGGGAAAGATGCATACCAAGAAGCTTCAGAATGTCAGTGAATGTAGCCTGCAGAATAAAGTAATACAATTTAGTTAGCAAGTACATCGAAATAAGTATTATTGATGAAATGAAAACACGAGTGAGATTAAGAAATGAATCTAGATAAAAACTTAAAAATACTAAAAAATGTTTGGATTCACGATGACAAAATTAGACTAAATGGTAACAAGAATTAAGGACTGTGTTTCAGAAAATAGAGTATAGAAAGCAATTCTGTTCTCAATAAACATTCCAAAGAGCCCATTTTCACACTGGCATGTTTAAGCAGAATGTTTGGATTCATGATGACAAAATTAGACTAAATAGTAACAATCCTCGGAGTTTATACTAACTTTCCAATCAATGAATGTGAACAATATTACAATTGTTATCCATGGTAGCCTATTTAGCACTGAAACAAGTCCTCACAACCAATATAGTCTTAGCAGTCGGACCAGACCAAAATGCTGTGAAGAGAAGTCCAGTAAAGGCTGCAGTCATTATATTAGTATACAGATCTTACCGTATTGAAGTCCACTTCCTTAAGAATTTTACAAATTGTATCCCTTAGTTCATGATCACTTGGCTTCAGTTTTTGCTCTTTAGCTTTGTCCTTCCCCTTTCCAGCCCTTTTGCCTTAAAAAATAAAGGAAAAGATAGCACCATAGGCAATCAGAAGCAAAAGCCAATCTTACAAATTGGGCCACCATAAGAAACAATTATTCAGTTTCCTTGAAAAAAAGTACAGACAAAAGATGAAAGGAGATTACTATCTTACTGGTTTTCTCCTTGGACGCAGATGTACTTGGTGTAGAGAACTTTTCCTTAGTGACCTTCTCCGGTTTCTTCCTCGAAGACACCTTTGGACTTTTGTCACTATCATCATCTGCCTTTGAACTTTTAGATGCTGATGTTTTTGGGGTTCTTTTCTGTGGAGTAGACTTTTTGGGAATCGGCACTTTCTTTGTTTTAGCTTTTCCAGCAGATTCCTTCTTTCCAGATGATACTTTTCTACTCTTTTTCTTCTTTCCCACATCTTCTTCAGATTCATCTTCAGTTTCATTTTTCTCCTCACTTTCAGAATCCTCAGGCATCTCGTCCTCAGATTTTTCTGCAACTCCATTTTCATTTTTCTCTTCTTCATTCTGTTCCTCTTCCTTCTCTTCTTCTTCCTTTTCTTCTTCTTCCTCCTCCTCCTCTTCTTCAGACTCATCCTCCGAATCAGGCATACTCTTTTTCCTAGATTTTGGAGTATCCTCACTCTTTCTTCGACTCTGCATAATACATAGAACAAAGGGGAAAAAATTTTAAGAAAATAACTTAGAAGATTAATGTAAAAAGAAGTAAAACCATATGACCCCTAAATCCCTGACCAAAACCATAATACAAAACATTCATATAGAAGTTATTCACATAGGAGACCTAACTGAATGGTATGCTACAATTTCCCTAAACACAGTACAGGTGACTGTCCTAACGAAAAGTTCCAAAGGTTAATTAAGTATCATATTTCTGATGTCAACAAGGAAAAATTAATACCTTTGTTGATCGTTTAGCTGTGGTCCCAGACTTCGTAGCCCTTTTGCGCTTTTTACCCTTACTTGACTGGATAAAAAATAAACGCTATAGGTTAGAAAAAAGCATGTAAAAATGGAACTTAGGCAAAAGAAGCAGACAAAAATTAGGTAACCTTTTCTTGTTCAGCAAGTAGAACAGTGGTTGTAGCATGAGGAGCCATCAAAAAGTCCATCAGCTTTATAATGATATCTTCCTGCATGTCCATTTTAGGCTTATTAACACCCATTAATGAAATTCAATTTCTTTATTATCAAAATTAGCATTCTATTCAGGATTCCGGAAGTGGGATTATTAACAATTTCTCACATAAATAACACTCGACTTGGGCAGTGATACTGATTTTTATACTACTAAGAACTAACTACACCACCAGAACCATAGTTTTCAAGAACTCCAGAATTTACCCTTACCCGTCTAGTGAATCACAATCTTATTAAATTATAACTGCTGCATTCCTAGATAAAACTAGTCATATAAATGAGGGTTTCTCAGCTGAAAATAACAAAAAATAAGCTTTCTGAAAAGAAAAGTAAAGGAAAAAGAATACCCATAGTTACTGTAACTTTACATACATGCATATGTACATTGTTTGGCTACTCACCACTTTACTGCGTAGTGGGTACAAGGTGAGAAAATTAACCCAACGGACAAGTCTATCTTAGTAGGGTTCCTATTAATCAATTTGCGTGAATGTTGAATAACCAACCACCAGGAAAGTGCTTTTAACTAATCAAACAAACATACTAGCCACCATTTTCTTGACATATAGGAAGAACTAAAGCACAAATTACAGCAGTATGACAAACCTTCCTTGTAGTAGCCTTTATAACTGGTATGTCAAGCACATCACAAAACTCCAATAACTTCTCTTTATTGTACTTGTCAAGCTTCTCTTTTACTTTACCTTTTTGCTTTTCCTGCAATTATCACAACATTTGAATGAAATAAGCACAAGAAACACCTACTATAGTGCACTAATATCAACCATATAGGAAACTTAAACTAATAGAACAACTACAAATGTCCTAAAAGTTTTGGAATCCAAAAGTCCAATTACTGAAGGATATTGGTTATATGCAACAGAAATACAGCTTCATGATTTTATAATCGTCTTACCTCATTATCATGCCACACAAAACCAGAAAATCGGGAAATATTACTCTTAATCTGCGTAGCCTGCAATAGCAAGGAACGTGAGTAAAATAAGCAAATTATTACTGCAGCAATCCACACCATCCAAGAATTATTTCTTTTCAAAGACTCGTGCCTGGACTCTGTTTATATGTATTTGCAAGCCAATAAGCCCTTATCATCAAAGCAAAAGGATGAAACAACATATTTGGAATGCTAGATAGAAACATATATTCAAAAGGAATCATATTACCTTCCCTCTCCTTCCATAGAGAACATTATGAAGAAGTTTGAAAGTGTCATCAGTCTTCCGTCTAGACAACTTGAATGCCACTGCAAAAAATGACATATGAGATGCCATTTCACTCAATTCATGGTTCTGGACTAATATCAAATACTAGAACATATTTAATTTTAAAGGAAAAGGAATTCAAATACACATTAAAGGAACTTAGTAGAAATATGGAAAGGAGACAAGTGAAGTTAAACTAAAGAAGCAGCATCCTCAGATGTTTTCTTGACAATGCAAACAGTATGAAATCAATGATGAACAACATTATTAAAAATGCACTGTTAAGATTTACAAACATAACACCAAACAAAGCCATTGTAGGATATTGTCTATAACAACACAAAAATTTGAGTGATATAAAAAGTACTAAGGAACACACCATTAGGAATATCTTTAAGTGGAGTACCCTTGCCCTGCAATTGCCAAAGTAACCAATTAATTTCTAATGCACCTTCAAAATAGAGATCTAAACATCTAACTTGTCAAAACATATATATATAACCAATAAAAAGAGGGGGAAAAAAAAAACCTTTTCAATTTGGAATTCCCTAGAAGCATCTTTTTCAATAGAAGCAACAAGTCTTTCAACAGATTTCCGCTCACGCACAGGTCGATCAGTGAGAGGAGTTCTTTGCTCTGGCTCCTTCTTCTCCTCCAACTTTTTTGTCTTACCCTTAACTTTCTCCTCAGTTTTTTTACCTTTCCCACGCTTCTTTGAACCTTTTTCCTCCTCGCTTTCTTCAGCCTTCTCTTCTTGCTCCTCTTCATCATCCCCATCCTTCTCTTCATCATCTCCATCCTTTTCTTCATGCTCCTCTTCATCTTCTTCTTCTTTCGACTCTTCTTCAGCCTTCTCTTCCTGCTCTTCTTCATCTTCTTCTTTCATCTCATCCACTTTCCCCTCCTCCTCATCTTTGTTTTCATCATCTGCAACTTTCTTAACATCTTCTTTTGCATTGGTTTCTTCTTCCATCGCTTCAATTTTAGGTCCCTCCTTTTCTTCTTTTTCCGTCTCTTTGCTTTCTGTGTCATCCTTGACCGGTTGGTCTTCATCCATCTTCTCAGTCTCAACTTTCTCATCATTTTTCTTATCTTCTTCCATTTCCTTTACCCCATTATCTTCTTCCTCTTTTTTCTCTGCTACAACTTCACTGGATTTTTCTGAAAGAGAAGTCCCATTAGCCACTGGGTCAGGGACTTTGGTCTTTGTTTCTTCTTCACCCATAATCAAACCAATTCAAAATAAATGCTTCAAACAGCAACGCTTGTTTCTCTTGCCCTCCGAATCTGTAGGATAGGATAACAAAAAAGATGAAGAAACAAAAAAAAAAAATAGTAATAATAATGACAAATAAAACAATTAATTACACTCAAGACAAAAGAACCATTAAACAGACACTAGAACACTCAGCAACAAGCACCATAACCCCAGTAAAGACACAGCCATTGAAAAAATTTCCATGAAAACTTAAGTAATAATCCATACATTACGAAACAATAGGCTCATTAAACGCTTCCAAAATTCACGGCCTTATTAGTTTTGCAGGCGAATTTTCCCTCGCAATCTTTTCACATAACAAAACAAAATTTCTGTTCTGCACAGAATAAAATTCTTCTAAGTCTCTCATGAAATACAATGAGCAAAAAGCTGTAACCAACAAAAAAATGTTACTCTCCATATAAGGAGGAAAAACAAAGTATAAGAAACATTCAACTTAATGTAAGAAAAAAATATCCTCTAACTGAAAAGCCTCATACTCCAAAAGAAAAGTACAGCATTCCAGACTTGAATTGCATTACTAGAGATCCAGATGAGTTTGACATGTTGAAAAGAAAAGAAAAACCCAAACTTGACCCACAAGAACTAAGAATTCAAAATTCATGACAAAGTCACCTTGTTGGTTCCTAAGGGTAAAAATAAGGGGGAAATTTTAAATCTCACAAGCTTTTTTCCCTTTCGTCTCTCTACCCAATATAAATCCTAAATCACAGTTTAACAAAGCAAAAACCAGAGTCTATTAAAGCTTAATTAAATAGATTTTCAATTTAGACAAAGAAAAAAAAACCCAAATCTAAAAATTGAAAACTCGTCAATTCTCAAATTTTAAAGCAACCAAACTAACACCGAAGATTTTCCCACAAAACAGTTAGTAAAAGAACCCAAATTTTTGCAATTTTCAAAAACGTTGAAATCTAAAACCCTAACTTTTTAGCACACCCAAAAAAGCAAACAAAATTCCAAAGAAAATAAAAAAAATTGAAGAGTAATTACCAAATATAAGCTGAAAATCGAAAAAAAAATAAAAGCAGAAAACTTACAGCGAGTTACGGACTGTTTATAATCATTCAAAAGCTCGACAGAGAGCAGAGAGTGTTTTAAAGTGAGAAAATTTTTTTAATTAAATTTTTTGTTTTTGTTTTTTGGGGGAAACAAATTTTAAGCTTTCAATTTTTTCAAAGTGCGGACTTGAAACCCGGATTTTAAATGCAGTTAAGTGACACGTCGGACGGGATCTTGTCAGAAAATGGGCGAAACTCGAGATGGGAGGTAATGGACGGCTGTGATCTTCTTCATTCTACGTAATGTAAATCCAAGGGTTGAGATTTTGTTTTGGAGGCATCTTGGAAGTTGCGGGCCCCACATTTTGGGGTTTGCTGGTGGGCCCCTATTTTGTGAGGCAAATTGTGGGCTGATAGTGGGAGCGGTTTTTCCTATTTTTATTTTATTCAAAGTAATTATTAGTTTTTAAAAACTTAATTTCTTTTTAACTTAAATCACATTTATTATGTGATAGAAAAATTTTTGAATACAAAGGTATAATGCTAAAATTAGTCCTTAATGTTTATAATTCTTTTCAATTTGATTCTTTTTTGAGTTAAATTTGATCGTCTATCTTTTAAAAAGTATAGAATTTAACCATAACGTTTCAAAAAGAGTCAAATTATTATTTTTTAACAAAAATATTTATTAAAATATTATTTTTTAACATAGTAGCTCATATGACAATTCATGTGTACTTCATGTTGATTTTTTTGAATTTCTATATTTTTTAAAGTTTAAATTTTTGAATTTTTTTTAACTTTTAAATTATACTATTGGTGTGTAACATATAAGATAAATAGTGTTATGTCAACATAAAGTACAAGTAGATTGTCATATTGGTTGCCTTATTTGGCCCTTCAACTTTACAAAAATGTCAATTTAGCCTTTAATTTAATTTTTTGTCTTTTTTAACCCTTAAGATTGCATTTTTTTTTCAAATCAACCAAAATAAATGGAAAAATTAACGTTTTTTAACTTTGATGATATTGCATACACATGGATAACACGTTAGCATTTAAATAATTTTTCAAATTTTAAAAAAAAATTATACAAACTATTTTAAAAATTAATAACCATTTAAATTATTTTAAAAATTATATTAATTATATATTTTTTAACTATTTTTAAAATTAAAAAGTTAATTAAATGCTAACATGTCATCTATGTTGGTTAATATCTACCCAATAACTATTTTCCATTTCCAAAAATTTTAATTAATTAAATTAAATTATTTCAATTAAATTATTTTTCTAACCCAATTCTAATTCTGTTAAAGTCATGAAAACTCTACCGTATTGGAATCTATGAGGAAATTAATTTAATTGTCTCATTCAATAAATCTATGATGACTAATTAATTTAATTCACATTTCGGACTTCAAAGTTCAATTATTTAATTACAACCGATTAAATAATAATTTGAAGAAATTAATTTAATTTCTAAGTCATTTTTGTACTTAGCGAGAAAACACATTCACTGTATCTATTTCTCTTAGTTGTCGTTTTCATTCATTCCATATAATTAGTTCTATATGTAATTCGTTTCAAGTCATCTTGAGCTAGTCGAGGGGCGATTGGAAATATATAATTAGAGCTCAAATAATTTGGAATTTAGTTTCGACTCTTCATCTATTAATAAAATATTATTTAATCATGTAATCATTCCACTATGGTACCACGATTGAACTCTTCCTTATTATATACCATTATGAAACTCACTCCATAAGTGCTCGTCCAATAACATTGCCATAAGTGTGTTACTCTCATAAGATATATTTAATCTCTTTGGGATAAAATCTATTATTTCAATATAATCTTATTTTATCTCATAGTATCTATTACATCTTGCAATGAAAAAAACCAATTACTAATGCAATGAAAAAAACCAATTACTAACACATCGTAATTAAAGCATTTGTCTTGTGACAAAGACAAATGACACATGACCTCGTTTGCTTTTCATCAATCATGTAGTGTCGATGATAGGATATCATGTATTCATTAGTTGGATTATGAATTCCACTATTTTGAATGATGTTACATGTTGCAAAAGTTGTATACCCAACGCACCAGTTTTAGGTTCCTTGCCTATTCGAACTCAGAATTTTAATACATCAAAGTATATAAGTCACACATACATTGCCCATCATCCACACAGAATTAAGGTATACCACACTATGAATGTCACAAGTGAATAAATCTATAAACGAATTTAAGATAAATTCAACTTGGGTATTATCCAATGTACTGCCAGTCCGAACAATAACATCTATTTATCTATCTTCTGAGAGTCATCTGTTTCGATAATTAAGGCAAGACATCCCCCCAATTGGATTTGATAGATGACATAATAGTCTTTCTATCAATTTTCTCAATTTCGATTAGACTACGAACTATTTAGATTATTTACTAATAGAAGTTGTTTTCTCGCATTGTGATCCACCACATAATGCAACTTAATATTAGTTAAATATTAGATAATCAATGAGTTAATATTTGCTTACATTTTACTTTACGAGCAAAAATCGTTGAGAAAAGTGCAAATGATATTAATGTATAATGAAATTTTATATAAAATAATTTGTTTGAAAGATTACAAGTAGAAAATGACGAATACACTACATTTAGGGTACTATATCCTAACAGGTTTAAATGATGATTTTTTTAAAAAAAAATCTATAGGCCTTGCCTCACCCTAAATCCACTTTTCAAAATTAAACTTGCTTCATTCAGATTGGAGTTGTTCAAAATCCATTAGACGATTCAAATTCTGCCATCCCAAAATCCACCAACTATAAGTCTTATTATGATTTTTTTTATTAATTTTACATGGCTGAAGAGGCACTTCGAAACTCTCCTAAAGAAACCTTCTATTTGAGATTATTCGACATGCTAGAGCTTGCATCCATTAGCTAATCAGTGGTTTACTACAGCTAGAAAAGTCTAGCAACAAAGTTTAGTCCAAGCATAATCCATTGTTAGATTATTTCCATACATAAAAACATACAATTTGGAGTCTGTTGTTTTCGTATGTCTATAAAAAGTTCTATGCAAGGCATGTAGAGTGAGAAACGTGAAAAAGTATTATTATCTTATTATTTCCCAATCATGAGTATGGTATCAACTTCCATGGATAGTGTCTACCTTTTGTACTTTACATGCTTTTCTTTTTATTATAAAGTAAAATTGTAAGCATGTGTTATAAAATGTATTGCATTATTAATGGTTTTATATTGGTATTTGACTTTTAATATTTTAATAGATGGATTGGGCATCATGACCATACAACTTATTGGAAGGATGATCTTGTATAGATGCGATTGCAAATTGTTATTCAATCATATGAAAAGGTAATTTATTTGCTATATTGATATTTACTTAGGCTCCGTTTGTTTGCCAGTAAAATATTTTCCGGAAAATGATTTCTGGAAAATGATTTACTTTTCTAAAAATGATTTGCTTTTCTGGTGTTTGGATGAATCTGTGTAAAATATTTTCTGTTGTTTGGCAGATTTCCTGAAAATATTTCATAAAAGCTGTTTTAAATTGCCAAGTATTTTTGTTGAGAAACAATCCCAATTTTCCAATATTGAATTGTTTACTAAAAGAATGAAGCAAAAAGGAACAGATGCTCCAGTAGTGTTTGCCAACACCACAGCCACAGGGTTTGTTTAAATAAAGTTATAGTGGGCGATAATGGCAAACAAGACCATTTTTCCAAAAGAATAATTGGCATTTACTAGTAGCAAAATTACAACTTCTATGACAATTTATAATAAACATGTACCAGCTTTTACACCTTTACACTTCCCTCACCACCCATTACATCTTCATAACTACGTTCCTCAAACCTTTGAGGAGCTTCATTGCTATGTTACACAGGTGATCAGGAAAAAATGGCAAAAACAATATGCCAGAGTTCTTTTTTTTGGGGGGTATATTTCCTATGTCTTCTGCCTGTGGTTTTCTCTATGGCTTATACACAATATCTCCATATTCTCCCCTTTAAAGAAATAACTATGACGGAAACATCGTCATGGTACCGCCGTCTATCCCCTTGGGGTATTTCGAGTAACTTGTGAAAGTCCATACTTGCTTTCTTTGCAGCACGGAATAGCACTTCTTCAATGAGATGCTGCGCAGGGTCTCTTTCGGGTTGCAATGTGATGAAAAGTTCAACCTTAGGTACAACCTCCTCATTTGTTAAGTATTGATAGAGCCCATCGAATGATAATACCAAGAATCTATCTTTGGAGCCTAATCTGTGGTGGTGGAAAGATGGTACACAAGTGATATATGGAGAATTTCCTTTGTAATCTATTCTGAACATCTCTAGAAGTGCATTGTTCCATTTACACTGCACAAATTCGAAGAGACATAAGGGTCAGATACAGAAATTTATAATGCAAACAAATTCCTAAAGCCAATGTAAATACACACCAAACATTGCTCTACATTTAAACCAACTATAAGATCTCTCTTTATCAGACGAATGATCATGACCCTCAGTCAAACTTTCACTGAAAAGGAAGACAAAAGATCTATTTCTGTGTATACTAATCATCTCGTTGCAGAATGTCATTTGGCTCTTCTCTCTGAAAAGCCGCATTCTTCGGACAAACACCTTTAACTATGACTATAACTATAACTACTATTTAATATGTGATCGTAGTTCTATGGTTCTCAGAATGATACTCCAAGAATCAACTATAACTTCCAAATTATGGACAACATTCATTTTAAAGAGGCAAACTCTTTATGTTGTAAAAACAATGGATAGGGTTTTTCCTAAAATTTCATGTCTCAAACACTAACCAGAATGAGCATATTCATCTATAAAGTAGTTTAAGAAGTTAGAGAACAGTTACTTGTTTGAGAAAACCAGCCCCAAAAGCTCGACTAACCTTCAAAGAACCTTTAACTCGGTCATTCATCACAGCGTAAGGATCATCTGGATGTTCATTTTTTATTCTTTGAACTTCCTGAAATGAAACAAGACATCAATCTCAATCCATCAATGATCAAAAGAGGGTATAGATATCATTTCATTTTGTAATAAAAGATTCGTGTATGGGATTTTTACCTCTTTTTCATTGGTGCTATGATCCACACTAAGCTGAAAAGCAGTTAAATCATGAATTGAACTAAATTTATCTCCATCAAAACCTTCAAGATCATGCAGTGTTTCCTTATTAATCCTCTCCAAATCCTATTTAACCTTCCCCAACCAGTAATCGGGCTCCGCCTTTTACTCCAAAACCGCCCTACTATCACCAATATTCATCACATACACATCCTCACCTTTAATCAACATGACAAGTACACAAGAACCCATCAAAGCCAACTCTGGGTTCTCCATTAACATCTTATCAGCAATATCTAAATAAGACTCATCTGTTTTATTCAAAGCCTGAGACAGAGCTTTTAAAACATCACCGTGATTTATCATCAAACTCGATTTATCAGACTTGTTTCTATTCAACTGTTCCTTCAATTTCCTATCAAGTTCTAATCTTTCCCTATCCCACTCACACTTCCACCTCCTTTGATTCTCTTCCCACTTATTTGCCATGCCCTTATACCTCACCTTCGACCCCTCTCTTCTCTGAAAACGCTCAATCACTGAACCATGTCTGCCAAATAATGCCAGAATTTACTTTTCCATGTGTAAAATTCCAAAATAAAAGACCTTTAGTCATACCAGAAAAAGAAAAAAAAAAGGAACTTACACGAGCCAGCCAGTGTTGCTAAAAGAATGAAAAATGAAGCACCTTTCGCGACCATCTTCCTCTTTCTCCGAACCCTAGGTGGCCAACCCATTAGTCAATTCAACTATCTGCCGGTCAAGCATTGAAACCGGATCCAAGCATAGTAAATCCTTAAGTTCTACAAGAAAAGTAACTGCATGGATTCCCCTGGAATTATACCATTCCGCATATCTATTTGTGATGATGGACGAAAAATGGGGAGTGTTGAAGGAAGCAGCTTTCATGGCGGAAACTTCGAGATGAGGATTTAAAACAGGGAGAGGGGAAAGGGGAGAAGAAGGCTGTGATTTTTCGGAAAATGTCTTACCGAATTCAAAAGGGTAAGACATTTTCCTAAAAAAAAGACCTCATTCTCCCAACTTATGTAAAATATTTTACGAAATTATTTTCACCTAACCGAACACTAGAAAAATCTGAAAAGCTTTTACGAAAAAGCTTTTACAGGTTACCAAACGGAGCCTTAATATAATTATTATCATAATCGAATTTAAATTCATTCATTTATTTATTTTTGTAGTTTGTGTAGAAGTAATTTCAAGCTTCAAAGATTACTACCATACTATTGGGGAATGTACGCTTGCGCAATCATATTTTTAATGTGTGCACGACACTTATGCACTTCTCTTATATCAAGTGGCATTAATGTGATTGAATATTAAAAAACTAAGCGAACTTGTCGGTCCTCCAAATCTAAGTCTTGACCTGATAAGGATGCCTATACTAGATTGGCCAAGTATCAAACTTGCTTTTCTGTAATTTAGGGCCAATATAATGAGCTCGTCCATAACTGCAGTGCCTTTTAATGTTAATAACTTGTATGAGGTTCAAAATTCGATACAACCACCAAATGAATGATTGTATATGTTTTATAATGATTTTAACTACATAACTCTGTAACTAGGTTATAGGCTTTATTGTTAGTGAGTTTAGATAATTTAATGATTTTTTATTAGTTTAACTAGATAAATTTATGTAATAATTTTTTAAAATTTTTAATTAGGTTCCTATTTTGTATTATTAGTTTATGAATTTATAAATATCTATATACAATATATAAATTTGTCTATAAATTGAAAAACCAATGAAAACATTAAAAATAGTCCAAAAGTGAAATTTCAAAGCAATTCCAAAAGTGAAGTTCCACGTGAATATACACCAAGTTGAATAGATACACGAATCTGGGTAAGAAAAGAATAGAACTTGTATAATTTGAAGTCTAAACCTCAATTTACAATTACAATATGTTACTTATATTACTTAATAATAAAATACTAAAGAAAACATACAGTTGAAAATATGTTAAGTCTAAATAACAAGTTTTTAACCCTAGACAAGTTTGTTGGAATACAATTTATGCATTGCTCTCCTTATCTAATGTTTGACTCTTTTGCATCATGTGTAGACTTGCGTTTGTCGTGTCATTTAGTTCTATATCATGAACAATGTTTTAGATAACCTAACTCCTTATTGTCCATTTTGGTTGGTATTTAGGTTTATTAAGGGCAACCCATTGGGGGCTTGCAACATTATGGATTCAAACACAATTGATAAGCTATCATGTTCAATGAATAATAGTTTTTACAAAAGGTGATTGAAATACATACCGATAAATATTGATTACACGATTAAGTCAGAAAATGTTATTCCATGCAATTCAAATGCATCTTATTGCATGCAATGATCACATGCGAACATGGGCACCTCTCTGCTTACAAATTCCCACAATCACACCACCTCTTATCAAGATCGACTTTAAATAAAATTGGTGGCACCCCCATACCGGATCAATAGATCATCAACCCTAAACATGTGTTGTGAACAAGAGAATTCTATTACACGATAGGAGCTAAATACACTTTGTTGTAAGAAGTGTGTTCGGTTCCCCTAATGTTACCTTGTTGCTTCTCTCGTTTGAACCAAAGTTTATTGGTCTTATGGTACATTATTTTAACTAATATGCAATAATCGGCAAATGACAGATGATTTTTAATAAAATGTCACTAGTCCACCAAGACTAATCCATCAATAACACATGTCACAGTGTCACATATAAAAACCACCTCTAACTCGAACTGACAACGATCCTTGATCAAGAGGTTTTAAAATAAGAGCCCAACGACATCTCATGACTAAAACCAACCTCGAACATTCATTAAAAAACCTTACTAATCCTTAATTGCTAGGTAACAATCCAAATTCAAAAACCTGAGTTAAGACTCATTAAGCTAAGTATGAAACTAAGTCAGAAGATATTGATACCTTAAGGAGGGTACCAGAAGGTATCAATACCAAGAGCTTAGTTATCAGTGCTTGTTTTTCCCTAAAATCCTTAACTGGCTACTGACTTACCATGTATCGATACTTTTTTCATAAGTATAAATATATTGACTAAATGTATCAATACCCAAAAGTGAGGTATCAATAGTGCTCTCA
The DNA here is from genome assembly GCA_025698465.1 of Gossypium longicalyx. NCBI lineage: Eukaryota > Viridiplantae > Streptophyta > Magnoliopsida > Malvales > Malvaceae > Gossypium > Gossypium longicalyx. The sequence continues at coordinate 1,141,231 of CM046999.1, forward strand.
AAAGTTCAATTAACTACTAGCTTTACAAGTATCAATACCAATGCCTAAGGTATTGAAATCTAGGTGCAATGAGACCTTAAAAACCTATCTAAAGTCACTTTCTGGGTAATAAAACACCTCTAAACTTATCTAACGCTAATGTGCCTTATAAGACTCCAAGACTCATTTATCACATTCCTAATCTATCATCAAACTAAGCCACTCAACATTTACAACCAAGTAATTTATGAATCCTTTCTAGCTTTTTCCTAAATCAATTTATAACTCAAGTCACCTTTGGTCAAAACAACAAACAAATTGAATCTTCAAGGACTATTCTATAATTTTACCTTATTTTCAATTATGCCCTGTTTGATTCAATTCATGATCTAAACAATTGTTTTAAACAATTTATCAATACCAAAATTTTTTATATTATCCCATAATATGCATGAATCAATTTAATTCTATTTTTTGGATGCCTCTAAATTTTTTTCTTTTTATTCAATTTAGTCCCTAAAACCGACATTACCATAACTTTCAAATTTGAGTTGTTTGATTTCAAAACCAATCTCAATCACATCCTTTTAGGACCTTCTATTAGCTATTATTACAAAAAAATTTACATCAAATTTGCAATTTATACACTTTAATCCTTTTGTACAAAACTAACAATTAAACTTTACAATCTAGTCCTTTTCACATCTAAGCTTAAAATCTATCAATTTAACATATATTTCTTCAAGAAATCATCAATGGAAACGTTAGAAAACTTCAAAAAATTTACAAATTGATACATGTGCTAGCCAAATCAAACTTCCATGACCTCAAAAACATAAAAATTATAAGAAAAGAACTTGTATAGCTTACCAATTTAAGGGGCCAAATGTTTGAAACTTTTTCTTAGGTTTTCTTTTCTTTTTCACAGAAAGGTTAAAGAAGATGAAGAAAATAAAGATGACATCTTTATGTTTTAACTTATATACTTGTAGTTAAAATATAATTAATCATAATTATTTAATTAAACTTTAATTAATTAAAAGTTAATTACAATTAACAAGTGGGTTTTAATACCTTTCAACACCCTTGAAAAAATTATAATGGTCAAATTACCATTTTAATCCTTTAACTATTTAAAAATCTATAATGATAAGACGTACAATTTAGTCTCTGTACATTAATTAACTATCAATTAGATAAAATTATTGGACCAAATTTTAATATATTTCTAAAATAGACTCGTAAATATTAAATATTAATATTTACAAACTCGATTTACAAAGAGATTATGAAATCGCCGTTTTCGAAACCATTGAAAAATCGGGCTGATACATTTGATGTATTATACTTTTTAAAATTTACTTTTATATAAAAAATTTAATACAGGCGAGCTGACTCGATTTTAATATTTTTTGTTTGGGTCGGGCTTAGAGAAAAAATTTAGACCTATTTTTTGGTTCGAACCTGAGCCTAGAAAATGAGCCTAAAATTTTACATCGGTCCAGTCCAGCTTGACTTATGATCAAGTCAACTCGACACTTATGAATGTCAATTATAAAATTAACACTAACTTTGACAGTTGTAAGTGACAAAATTATAGTAGAATCATATCATTATTAATAAATAACTGAATTATCGATTCAATTACGAGATTCGTATATTATTAATAAATAACTAAATTATCGATTCAATTACGAGATTCGTACAAGATTCTATAACGAAGATTCGCATAAATAAAGAAACATTAACACTCTTGAATGTCGAGATATTTTGAAAAATAATTAAAACAAAATTTTGATAAATACTCAAAATTTTCTTTTGATAAATAATAAATATTTTCTAGAATTAATGCAATTATTGTTATATAATATATGAAATTCTAAAAAGAAAATTTTCTAGGGTTAGGGTCTTTTCTTTTTAAAATTTCTGTCTATAAATTCTTCATAAATCATTTAAAAAGCCAACCATCTTTTCTTAAGAGAGAGAGAGAGAATAAGGTTCCAATTTTGAAGATTCTTTTTGGTTTTTATTTACATATTGCAGAACTTTCTTCCTTTTTCAAAAAAACTTGTTTTGGATTCGTTTCGTTGCTGCTGAGTTTTCGTTGATCTCTGGGCTTTGTTGCCCTTTTGCCATTGAAATCCATGATCTTCAGCACCCCATGGACTCATCTCCAGTGCACACCACTTCTTCACTCCATGAGCAAGAAGATGAGTGGGGTATATTAACTCTCTCTCTCTCTCTCTCTCTCTCTGTTTGTTTGCTGGGAAAATTCTGATAAATCGTTTTTTTATTAGTGAGTTTTTATTAATATTTAATTTGAAGATATGGGTTTTTTAGATTGTAGTGATATATGGGAGAAAACTGGATGTTTGAATTGATTTTCAATGGAAAATTGCTTTGTTGGCATCATTTGATATGGAAAATTTGGTATTTATGATTATCTGTTTCAATTCTATTTCTTTGATGATTTTGTTTTGATTGGGGGATGATGAGATTTATGCATTTCCTTCATTATTCTTTATTGCTTTAGTTGATATCTAGGTGCCTCTTGTATGGAAGTGATGATCTTATGAACAAGTTCATCTGTTTGGCTAATTAAGAAGCACTTGAAGGTTACATACTTGTAGTAAACTAGAATTTGAGTTTATGAAGCTTTACTTTGTGTAGGATATCTTAGTGAGGAAGAAGGGTGAAAGTATTATAGTGACTGATTCAAATTAGTCATTGTATTATTAAATGGATCGATTTAGTCCTTGAAATATTAAAAAGAATCGAATAAGGTCAAATTGTGACAGTTAACATTTATTGTTTAACAAAGTTAGTATTTTTAAAGCTTTTATGGTTTTGCAAATGAAATCTTTTGTTTGGAGTTGAGCTGCAAATGAAAAGAATAAATTTCATGTCATCTTTTAAATAGTAAGAGTTAACTCTGTTAAAAGTTTGCTTCATTTGATTCTTTTTATTAATTCAAGGACTAATTTGAACTAGTCCTTATAATAGAAAGATCTGGTAGGTACTTTCACCAAGGGAGAAGTTAGAGAATTGAACTAGTCCTTATATTTGTAGCTGTTTGCCTTGCATCAATTTTGGTGCCTCTATTTTTTTAGATCATTTCTACCACTTACACTTTTTGCATTCGTTTTCTGTAGATGTAACTTATATGCATATCTTGAAGTTCTCAGTTCAAACTTCTCACTTCTAAACATTTGTTCCATAGTTATTTGTTGGTCTTTGATTGCTTTTGGTATGTTAAACGAGCCAATTCTTTAGCAAGATGATAGTAAACACGGATGTACTTACATTTTACTCCTTGCTTTTAAGTTTGCAATTGCTTGTTCATTTATTCCGGTTGCTGTATCTTGTGTCCGTATATACTGCTGGTCTTTTATCTTGTGTCCGTATATACTGCTGGTCTTTTGTGGCTTCTATTAGTTTGTTTTTTGGTTTTCCCATTGTACCATTTCTCTTCTTTTGGTGTTCAAGTTTATTCAATTCCGTCATTTGTAAGCTGTTGATTTCGTCATTGTATTCGGTCAAATCTAGCATCTGTAACTATGGAATGAAACTGTTTAGTACTTGCCCTTTTGACAATGAACACAATATTGTTATACCTTGGCACATAGTTTCAAAGATGGCCGTGCTAAGTGGCCTTCTGTAAAGGGGTCGGTCTTACGGTTAGAGAGAGACGTGTTGTCACTATTTTGCAGATTGTTATCAGTAGAGTTAGAGAGTTCTATACTGTTGGTATGTTGAAATATTGTCTATTAACTTTTTAAAAAAAGGTTTTTTTATGTTGATGTCTGTTCATTCTTTTGTGTTTCGTTAGACACTGATGGATTCGTGATTCCGAGCTTGGGAATTGAAGAACCATATAAAACTAAAGCTGATACTTCAGATGTAGAAACATCAAAACCGCATTCGCAGCAGGTCATTTGCAAATATCTATACCTCTATAGATGTCAAGAGTCAATACGGTAAAAGTATTATAGAGACCCTTGTACGAAGAGTAAGATTGCATTTTGTTTTCTCTACTCAATAAATGGGCAAATTAGTCCTTGTACATTAGATCAAAGGGTAAACTGGTCTTTCTATTGAAAATTTTGTCTATTTCTATTGTTAAAAATTGGTCTCTATATCTCAGAATGAAGTACACGTGATTTGTTAGCCATGCTAGTTTTTAAGAAATGATCAAATTGCTCTTTGATTTAACGTATAGGAAATGCTTTGCTCATTTTTCAAGTAAAAGGGGCAAAATGCAATCTGACTCACAAGGGGCCTTCATGATACTTTTACCGAGTCAATACTTGTTTGTTTGAAACTTTTGTCTTGTCTTGTGCAGACCAAAAAAGAGGAGAGCATCTACTTGGGACCGCATGGTGCGCCGCCGTCACAATCAAGGCAGCAGGAGCTGAATCTGTCCACTCGTAAGCAACGGTTCAAACAGAAACTAAAGGAAGCTGATAAAAGGGTCGGCGGGACAGGGCGGGAGAACAAGGTGGAAAATTTGAAAGAGCTTGTTGGTGGTGGGAAAGCAAGCCCCAACATGTCCAAGGGTTCCCCTAGGGATTGGCTAGACCCACATTGCAATGAATCAGAATTTGAGAAGCCATACCCTCAGTGAATCAGAGCTTTCCTTAAGATATTTATCGGTGCAAAGTTCGACATACCAGCACCATTTATTATAAGTCTTTATCTTGTATGCAAAAGAATTATCGAGCTTATGTATTTTGACAATAATCTATCAACCAAGCCATTTGGTTTTAGTACTAATGGGAAGACATTGAAAGATATAAAGTTCCTTCACTACAATTTTCTTCCCACACACTTTGGTATACTGTGAAAACTTGCCGTTACGAAATACTCGGAATTTTGCAGTTCCGAGCAGAATCTAAATTCTGAAGAGAAAAGTAACAAAACCTAACCATATGTGTAAATTTTCATTATAAATTGGGTCTCCAAAATTGTCTGCTAAAAGCAGTATACATAGAACTAATGTTTTCTAACTGTAAAACTAAAAATAAAAAATAAAAAATCTGAATATTCCGACCACCAAAACGTGACTCGATATGCCACCTCATTTGATGGATAATGTTTGTCTCGGAGCATAAACCATTGCAGGGTTCATTTGATGCTCATGAACTCTAATCTGGTTGCCGTGGGTGTCAATCCGTACTGCGCCAAATATTTGGGATCATAGAATTTGCTTAGATGTCTCATCCCGTTGTCGCATAGAATGGTTACGATAGTGTGGCCAGGGCCAAGAGCCTTTGCCACTCGAACAGCTCCAACACAGTTCATGGCTGAAGAACTCCCAAGAAAGAGCCCGTCGTTCTTCAAAAGGAACCTGAAATATTGAGCAGATAAAAAGATTACAGCTAAGAAGCCGAGCAAGACAGCTTTCCTGTCATTTTATATTGGATTCGACAGAAATAGGAAGTTTAGGGAGACAAATACAGAAGTAATATATATTTATAAGATGATAGACAGACCTCGACATTTCAACAGCTTCCTTATCCGTGCCTTGAAAAGCTCCATCGAGCTTTGCCATCATAAAATTTTTAGTCAATCTGTTGATTCCGATCCCTTCTGTTATGGTGTCAAACGGATTCTTCAACCTTCGTCCTTCGGCTTCCTCTTTAGTGTACATGACTCCCCGAGTTACCTTATTGAACAAACCAGAACCGGGAGGATCTATCAAGAAACACTTGATTTTCGAACTCTTCTCCTGTTCAACATTCATGAATTAAGTTAGCCCCTCATATAAATATGTGCAGGCAGTTAAAACGAACTAACAACGTTATAACTTCTACCTGAAGAAATGTAGAAACACCAGCCACGGTACCACCAGTGCCTGCAGCTGCAACAAATGCATCCACATTGCCATCAGTCTGCTCCCAAATCTCAGGCCCAGTACCCTCATAGTGAGCCCTGAAGTTTGCCAAATTTTCAAATTGATCTGCAAAGAAACCACCATTACAATGGTTCAAGAAACCTGGATTCTCTTTCTCCTGGTCAGGTACGCAACCATCCATTGGCTCCCAGTCTTTGCCATCAACTTGGCTGACCTTTTTATCCTTTGCTGCTAATTCATTTGCCTCTAGCGCACGCCTCCTAGCAATATTGACAAAATGGTCTTTGTGTGTAATCGATACTGGTCTTACCCTTTCAACAGTAGCTCCCAATGCTTCGAGTATTTGAGACTAACATATGTTTGCAACAAACAATAATTTTTGAGTTAATGTTGTGAATTCAAAGTAAATATTTACAAGAAAATTCGGAATATGCTCATCCATAGTACATTTTACACAACCTTCTCGATAGCAGCATCGTCCGGAATGACTACATGACATTTGCATCCAAAGGCAGGAGCTACCGTAGCGAGGCTAATTGCAGTACTCCCAGCACTCCCTTCAGTAATTACCCCACCGGGAGCTAGATCACCTGATTCAAGAGCCTATATTGCGCCAGAAAATTGGAAAGCACAAGGAAGAAAACGGACAGATTAACAAACAGAACTGCCAATACTATAAACATAACAGAGTTACAGAAGCGGTAAAAGTACCCTGGAGGCACTTGTCCTTGGAGTGAGATTGCATTTTGCCATTTCTACTAAAAAATGGGCAATTTAATCATTGTATGTTAGATCAAAGAGCAAGATAGTCCTTCTGTTAAAAATTCCACTCATTTCCACGGTTAAAAACTGGTCCACATGGCATGCCACATGTTATTATCTGGTTATTCCATTAACCACGCCAGTTTTTAAAAATACAAATGGATTGAAATTTGTAATAGAAAAAGGACCAATTTGTTCTTTGACTTGATGTACAGGGGCTAATTTGCCCATTTTTTAATTAGAGGGGGCAAAATGCAATTTGACACCTAGTACAGGGCCTCCAGGGTACTTTTACCTAACAGAAGCTATATTTACAATTATGAATATTAAATCCCCAAATTCTGAAAAAACATAAAAAGATACATTTATCCAATATAATAACATAATAAGGCTTCAATTCTCACTCCATGGCTAAAAGTGCTGTATTTCAAATGCAAGCTTTTTAATCTGAAACATGAACTATCATATACAGTGCATTACAGCTTGAAATTTTCTCATTTCTTCTATCTGTAACCAATTTGAATTGAAAATTTATAGAATATAAATATAAAATTTATGGTTTTGATCCCTATACTATCCTAAAATTTAAGATATAACCTTCTATTAATTTGGCATAATTTGGTCCTCATACTTTTAGAATGTTATTAATTAGTCAAATTTTGTTAATATTGTTAACAATTCAAGTTAAAGTGCTGATGTAGAATTTTTTTTTAAATTACTTGTCGACCTAACTAAATATAAAAAATTCGTCATGAGCAATTTAACATTAACAGTGTTGATAATTTGGATACTAATAAAACTATAAAAGTAGAAGCACCAAACTATACCAAAATCAAAGTACAGCATAGCAGAAGGACCAAAACCATAATTTGACCAAATATAAATTACCTCCTCAATTACTTTCAAAGCAACCCTATCTTTCACACTTCCTCCAGGATTCAGGAACTCACACTTGCCCAGAATCTGAAACAAAATCACACCAACAAGCAATTTAAATGATCATTTTCCTTCATTTTCAGGAAATCAAGTCCATAAAAACCATTGATTAACAAAAGAAAACATGAAAGACCCAAATCTCAAAATCACCCAAAAACAGTAACTTCAAGGCTAAACATCAATAAAATCCAAAAAGAAAAAAAAAAAAAAGAAGCTTTGAGTTCAAAGAGGTATATTATCGAAAACCCAGTGATCAAATTTGAAAAAAGAAAAAGAGACATGAAAGTAACCTCACAGCCAGTGGCTTCAGAGAGGCTATTGATGCGGATCAAAGGGGTGTTACCAATGGCACCGACGACTCCATTTCTGGGTTTTTTCTTCTTGTTGGAATGAAGGGTCGAATTGGTCTTTTTGAAGAAGAGGAAGTAAGAGAAGATCGCCATGGAAATGGAGATGGCGGCAGTGGAAGCAACAATAGCGCCTGTGGTTCTTACAGGCGCCATTGCGGCGGCTTGATTACAGGACTTCAAATTGAAGAAAGCTTGAAACAAAGACCAGTTAATTGATGACACGAGCTTTTGCTTCGTTTGGTTGTTTCCAGAACTTGCTGCTTTGGAGTTCGAGTTTGATTTTAGGCCTAGTTTCAATTTCTCATGTTTAATTTTCAGGGTAAATTTTGGTTTTAATCCTTTTACTGCATTCAACTTTAACATTTAATCCTTTTCTTTTATGAACTAATCCCTATATCTTAATTCAGTATAATTTAATTGTCCTATTAGTAAGATTAATAATAACATGAAAAATTTTGGTAAAAATATCTAAAGTTAATGGAAAATATTAACATTATGATTAATTATCTCTAGTTGTTTATTTTTGAAATTGATCGGGATTAAATTCTTTTAATTTTGCTTAAAAACCAATTTGACTAATATTGAAATTGAATCAAATATTTTCTTTAAAAAGTGGTTTTTAAAATGAAAAATAATTATTTTAATATTATAATTTCAAGATTTAAATGGAGTAGAAAATTACTTTTAGGTTTAATCGAATTTTTAAGGGTAAATTACACCCAATATCACTAAACTATTTGTAAGTTTACGTTTTAGTCATTTAATTTAACTTTAAAAAGTTACAAAATGAACAATGAACTATTCAAAAGTTTCATTTAAGTAACTGAACTATTCATAAGGTAATGAGTTGTTAAGGTTTTTATTTTTTATTTTTAAAAAGGTCTTGTTAGCGAGCTCTAAATGACTATTCAAAGATTAATACGGTGGATCAATATTCATCGACAAGTAGAAGAGCATACCTTAGATCAAAGTTGATTTGACGATCAGTCTCGAGGATCAAAGAAGAAAGTTGTTTGGATTTAGGTTCACAGATTTGTAACGTTCAAAATTGTTTCATGAAAAAAAACTAAACTATAGAAGAGAATGAGAAAGAGAGCTTTCTGTTAGTGTAAGCAATGTGAACAAAAAAAGCCATATAGCAAAGATTTTAACATCTTAATGACTTAAATGAAAATTTTTGAATAATTCAGTCACATTTTATATAATAAAGTGACCAAAGCTATAATTTTAGGATAATAAAGAGAGAACTTGATTAAAATTATGAAATCATAACAAATATAGGAACTCGATGTGTTAAAATTAGAATACAAATATTAAATATTAAATATTGTAACTCTTACATATTAAAACTTTATGATAATAGAGGTTTTTAGATAAAAAAAAAACAACTCATTAAATAATCAAAGCATAACGTATAATTGTGTCATTAATTACTTTAAGATAACCAAAATTTTAAAAAAAAAATCTAAATAGTCGATTGAGTTTTAGTTTGATTAATATTGGTATTATTATCAGTGCAGGAGAACGTGAGTTCGAGTGTGTTGAAATGTATTATTCTACTATTTAAAGGTTAAGGAAGAACTATAAATAATTTTAGACATTGTATTGAAAAGAGCTTCAAATTCTGACATATTCCTAACTAACTAGTGCAATGCTAAACTAACATAAGAAAAAAAAAAAACAGAAGAAAAAGAGTTGATAATACTACGAGCCTTCGGTAGGTGCATACCAAGCAATGATAAGTTTGTGGTTCTCATTGAGAGCATGTTCACCATATACAATCTCGCTCGATCACGACGTCAGACTAATCTCTGTCCCTAGTAAATTTAAGGGTCATAATGAAATTTGATCTGATTAATTTAAATTTAATTTAATTTAATTTAATTAAATTATTAAAAGTCAACGATCTGAATTTAATTTATTGAACCTGAATTTGATAAAAATGATATATAACAATTTTATTTATTATTTATTTTAAAAAATTTATAATTACAATTAACAACAATTCTTCAAAAATATATATAAAAAATAATCAAAATATATAAAAAAAGAAGAAGGGATTTCAGGAATCATGTCAGCTTTGGGTTGAAATTTTTGTTTACATATTAGAAGATACAAAATCCATTCATTTATTACTTACCTTATTTCACTAACTTAATTTCTCCTCTCTCACATATATACAAATTATTCTAATTTGCTCCACCAAGAAATTTCTTCAAAAAATTGCTTCAATGGAATCTCGTGCAGAAATGGTAGATGATTTTATTTTTATTTTTATTTTCTATCACTTCATCATTAAATTAATTTATTTTCTTGGATTTTTTTTTATTTTTTTTTCATGCAGTCTTGTGTTTTGAAAGTGAATATCAACTGTGATACATGCAGAAGGAAGGTGATGGATGTGTTACAAAATCTCCATGGTAATTCATTTCCTTTTCTCATATTGTAGTGATTTAAAAGGAAGAAAAAAAAAACCCTTTTTTTTCCTAGAAAATGTTTTCCTAGAAAGTAATTTTCCTTTTTTTTTTTTGATTTAGGGATATATTCAGTTGTTATTGATGCAGAGAAAGGGACAATGAAAGTTTCAGGGAATGTAAACCCAAATCTAATTTTGAACATCTTTGAAAAATATGGGAAACATGGTGAAATCTCTTGTGTTAAATTTGAGGGTGAAACTAGGGACCCATTTTACCATCACTATTGTAACTATTATGGTGGAAATGGGTTCATTCCTTATGGATCAATTCACCCATATCAATTTATGCAAGGGCCAGACCCTTACTTTCCATGGTATGATGGTCATCACTATGCCCCAACACCTTTTCCACCACCTCCACCGCCATTGCAGCCGGTGATTAACTATTTTCCACCTAAAGCACCACAAGCAGTTAAATTTGAACCCCCTGAGGAGATGAATCCAGATAGGTGCAATATAATGTAAAATGATACTATATTGATAGCATTGTTGGACATTGGATTTATTTACATTTTAAAGTTTAGTGTGATGAATCCGGGGATTTACGTTACATTATGTATTTTGATAACCTATCGGTATTTGGGGATGATGTATGTAACAGGCAGTTTTGGAATCTAGGAGCACTCGTATGGATCATGCATAATTGATATTATCTCGTTTTTTGTGTTTAGTAATGATAAAAGTACCATGGAAGGTCTTATATTAAGACTTAGATTGCATTTTGTATTATTTATTAAAAAAATGAGTAAATTAGTCCCTATACGATAGATCAAAAAGCAAACTGGTCCTTTCTGTTAAGGTTTATCAATATTTATTGTTAAAAACTGGTGTTGCTGATGGAATAACCAGATAGTTATACTTGATAGTTTTTATCAGTAGAAATCAAGTCTACTTAAATAAAAAAACATTATAATTTTAGCACTTTTGAAAAATTAATAATTCAATTTAAGTTTTTTAATACAAATTTTTAGCTTTGGCCCTCAAAATTTATAATCTATCTCAGTCTCCCTAAACAAAAATTCTGACTTCGCCCCAAGTAGAAATAGATGAAAATTTTAACAAAAGAAACATTTTACTTTTTTATTTAACATAGAAGGATTAATTTACTCACTGTTTTTAATAGAGAAGGTAAAATGTAATTCGACTCTTGGTATAAAAACCTCCATAATTTTACTATCTAATAACATAGCAAGGAAGATTTGGTATTGAATTGATTTCTTGTCTATATATTCTACAATTAGTACAACAAATAGGTATTGAGAAGTGAAGCTTTGTCTTGTATTTAGATAAACTTTTCTCGATGAATGTAAATGATTGATCTTCAAAATCTCATTAATATGTTTGTTGTTATATCTGTATGTGTATATATATATACATATTCTTTTTGCTCCTTTTATATAAGCACATTAGAATAGGTCCAATTTTTTACACCCTACTCTATAATTCATTCTCTTCATTCAACCAAAAATTTATGAGATTTTCATTTAAGAGTCATTCTGGTCTAGTCTTGAATGTATAATATTTTTTTATGTGAGTGTCGGAATCCTAATTAGAACTGAGAAACAAATAAAGAGTTTTTAAGTATAATGACAAATTAAGCTCTTAATATTTATATTTTTTTTTGTCAATTTGGTCATCAATCTTTAAAAACGAATCAAATTATTGTTTCTTTAATGGAAATATTGACTAAAGCGTTATATTTTCAAACATGGTAACTAATATGACAATCCATTTGTACATTTTTCTTTTTTAATTTTATAAACTTTTTTTTATCATTTTTTGGATTTTTTTAAAATTTTTAAACCTTATTCTTTTTTAAATATTAATAGTAAAATTTAGTTAAAAAAAATAAGGATCAAATTGACAAAAATATAAGCATTGAGGATTAAATTTATCATTATATTTTTTAAATTTTCAAATAGTTCAAAAGGGTACTTTCTAGAGCTTTTCACATTTATTTCTGGGAATCAAATTCTTGTTGATCCAATTTACTCAATGATTTTATGTGATTGAAAATGAAAACTCTTGAATTTATAGCCACATAGGTGTAAAGGAAACCATGGAATCTTTTGGTCACTTTTCAAATTTCAATCTATTTTCAAATACCCATTTTTTTATTTTTTTTGCGGGTTTAGATTAAGTTAAAATATGTCATAAGTTTTTGTACTTTTCGTGAGGTTAGATTTTTATTTTTAGAAATTTAGTCTTTTTTTTTAATTTTAAAATTTAAATCTAACTGTTGACAGTGTTAAAATTATTTTATTAAATTCAAATTCATTACAATGTCATTCTTTTAGTTACATTACTACCAAATAAATATTTATTTTATTTTAAAATATCGCACGAACAAATTTAACAAATAATATTAACAGTTAAATTTAAATTTTAAAATCTAACTAATAAAAAAACTAATTTATGAAAATAAAAATATATTCTAAATTCTTCTATGGCATATTTTAACCTTTGGATTTAGACATGGAATCATTGTTCCAACTGTGAAAAAAAAGAAGCAACTAATTGGAACAAATGTAACCCTAGTTTTGGACACAAAAGACTTGCCAGGTGGCATTATTTGTAGTTTTCAAAATCATGACAATCAAGAACTGAAAAGTAGATGAATACATCAATGGGAATAGGTGGTTACAAGTGTCTTAAGCCTTTTAAATTTTGGTATAATGATAAATTTAATTTTTAATTTTTATATTTTTATCAATTTAGTCCTTTTTTAATTAAATTTAGTTTTTAACCTTTTTGAAAAAAGTTAAATTTGACCATCAATATTATAACAAAAGTTGAATTGTTGTTTTGTAATGAAAATATTGATTAAAACGTTAAATTTTTAAATACAACAGCGTGCATGACTTTAATATTTTTATAATTTTTAAATTGTTTGTTCATATAAGACAAATAGAGCTATGTTAGCATGAAGTACATATAAATTGTCACGCCAACATCATTAAGTTTAATCAGCATTTCCCTTAAGAAAAAACGACTTAACTCTTTTTAAAAGATTAACGATCAAGTTTAATTTTAAAAAAGAAGAATGACTAAATTAAAAAAAAAAAACTTAAATCTTAAGGGCTAATTTATTATTTTGACATAATTTTTGAGTTTCGAACTATCGGTATCCAAGATTGCCTTATGCTTGGGGTTAAGTCAATTGATTGCCATAAATGCTTATATTTAAGCCAGTTATTTTGTTCCAAGTTGCTTTAGTGCAAAGCCAGGAAGGCATTAATATATGTTAGGGACAAATAACAACTACAATTATCTCAGTTTTGGTAAATGTATCATGATGGCTCTTCTATTAAGAGTTAGATTATATTTTTCTCTTTTTACTAAAAAATTTGGTAAATTAATGTCGGTATATTAGATCAAAGAGTAACTTGGTCATTTCTATTAAAATTTTAATTAATTTCTATTATTAAAAATTAGTGTGATTGACAAAATAATCAAACAATTGCACTTAACATGCCATGTGTACTTCATTTTGATGTACATTGATTGGTTTTAATAGAAAAACCGGTTTGCTCTTTAATCTAACTTACATAGACTAATTTGTCCATTTTTTTAGTAAAAATGGCAAAATGCAATTTAACTCCTAAGACAGTGACCTCCATGATACTTTTATTTCTTAATTTTTTTTTTCTTTTGGTTACAATATAGGAAGTTTAGACTTAATACTCAACCAGATCGCTGACCTTATCTTCTTTACCCTTTGTCTCATGCCATAACATCTAGAATCACCTGAGGCGGGTTGTCAGAAACATGAAATCCAATCGCGCAACATTGAACCCATTTAGTCATCACATCAACAACCGTATTTGCCATTCTTGGAACTTGTCTTATTTCTACCTTTCAATTCCTCTCCATCCAATTCCGGATTTCTAGGCTCAGTTTCGGTAACCCCACCCTCTTTGGCCCAAATATCAGAATGCACCCTTGTTTTGCAATCACACTTGATCAGCCGCCACCACACCCCTTTATTCCAAGTCGTTTTTAGGCCATCAGCAATCGCTTGAAGCTCAGCGTCTAAGATTGAACTCACACCTATATTTCACCCATAACCAACTACCCACTGTCCTTCTGATCCTCTCCCTAAAAAATGGGTAAATTAATCCCTATACATTAGATCAAAGAGCAAATTGGTTATTTCTATTAAAAATTTCATCCATTTCTATTGTCAAAAATTGACGTGATTGACAGAATAACCAAACAGTTACACTTAATGTGCCCTATGTACCTCATTCTAATGTATATGGACTAATTTTTAATAGTAAAAATGGATAAAATTTATAACAAAAAGATCGGTTTGCTCTTTTATCTAAGTTACATGGACTAATTTACCCTTTTTTTTTAGTAAAGAGAGCAAAATGCAATCCAACCTTTAAGATAAAGACCTCCATGATATTTTTACCTCCCAATTTTTTGTTTTTTTTGTTGAAGCATTAGTGTTGATTTTCTTCTCATAACATAGATGAAACTTCATGGTGAAATTATGTGTAAATGCAATTCAAAATATCTTGAAAGCTGTCAAAAGGGGATTAGTTGTTAGATTAATTTACATTTATTACTGTGGAAATTTTGCTTCCACCAAACTATAATTTGTCTTTTTGCCAAAAAGACACCCCAAAGTGTTGAAAAATCATCATAGTCAGTCTTACAAAAGCAAAACACAATATCAACAAATCAATCAATTAACTTAATAACCCCCTGGATTTAATGAAAGTGATTATCAAAACTAGTCCTATTTGCCATCATGTTCAAATATTAGTATTTGCACCACATTCAATTTCATCTCATCTTTTAAAACTTCTGGATTTAATCACATTTTTTTCTTTTTATGTTTAAATATACACAAAATTTAAAATTTAATTTCTATATTTAAAATTTTTAAAAATTAAATACTTTATAATGATAAATTTAGCTTTTAAGTTTACATCTTTTATTAATTTAACTATTATTCTCTCTCTCTCTTTTTTAGCTAAATTTGATCATTGACAAATCACTTTTTTTTAATAGAAATGCTAATTAAAACATTAATTTTTTAGCGATGTTGGCGCAACAACCTACGTTGTAGTCCATGTATGCTCCACGCTAACATGACACTATTTATCTATATACCATGTCAACAAATAATTTAAA
Source organism: Gossypium longicalyx (assembly GCA_025698465.1). Lineage (NCBI taxonomy): Eukaryota > Viridiplantae > Streptophyta > Magnoliopsida > Malvales > Malvaceae > Gossypium > Gossypium longicalyx. The sequence continues at coordinate 1,156,733 of CM046999.1, forward strand.
AATTATAAAATATTAAAAAAGAGAGCATGAAGTACACATGAAATGCCATGCGAGCTGCCATGCTTAAAAATTTAATGTTTTAGTTAATATTTTCGTTAAAAATACAACAATTTGACTCTTTTTGAAAGTAGTTTTAGGGGGTATGAGTTAAAAAGAGACTATATGTAGTCTTAGGCATCGTGTTAAAAAGAACAAATATGAACATAAATAAAATTGCTCAAAAAAATTATTGTATCGGTTTTTTTTTATATTTTTCCTTAAAAAATACATTTTAAAATTAAACATATATATTATTATGTTATAATTTCATAATAAAATTATCAATTATATGTTAAAAAATTGATAAAAAAATAAAATTCATAATAAAATGGATATTAAATTAATGTGATTAAAACAACTGAAGTGAAATTGAAAAGACCTGATATAAGATAGGAACCATAAGATACATAGAGGCATAGGAGTATCCCATTTAATATTTTATTTTCTCTATCATCCACCTGTATCAATAAATTAATTCTAATTGGTTGATTAGATCCTAAATCAGTTCATGAAATTGAAATGCCACCATGAAATTTCTTTTTCTTTTTAAATTTGATAGTTATAGGTAATTAAATTACTTTGAAAAAAATTTGTGGATGGAATCTTAGTTATATTGGTATAAGTATTATTATCAATGTAAAAAGATACGGGTTCGAGTGCGTTGAAGAGCATTGTCCTCTTATTTATAGGTTAAGTAGCGGTTATGGGCTATAGGCTATGAGTAGTTCTAAGTATTGCGTTAAAAAGAGTAAATATGATTAAAACCTATAATGAGATTATTAAAAAAAATACCTATAATGATAGTGTTACTCGGATTTAGATTTGAGTTTTAAATACGTATAATGATTTATTTGATCCATCAACTTTATAAATAATCATTTTAAATTTTCATTTATTTTTTATCCTTTTTAGCTTTTGGGTTTGTATTGTTTGTCAAATTATGCTAAAATAGATGAAAAAAATTAATGTATGTTAACTTTGCTGATGTGGCATCCACATGGCAGTCCACGTGGATGCCATATTAGTAATTAATTAATTTAAATTTTTTTTTAATAAATTTATATCTTTTTTAATAATTTTATTGAATTTTTAAATTTAAAAAATTAATTAGTTGTTGATGTGGCATCATGCCATTCCATGTGAATGTCATGTCAGTAAAATTAACAAACGTTAATTTTTTCATTTATTTCGAGGTGATTTGACGAATAACGCAAGTTTAAATGCTAAAAGAAACAAGAAATTAAAAGCAGTGTTAAATTTTTTTTTTATAAAATTAAAGGGCCGAATAAGTTATTTTATTTTTTAAATATAAGTATGTGTGTATTTTCTTTTGAAAAAAAATTATTTTTTTAATCAGTGCCGAATTTAGGGGATGGGAGGGTCCCAGCTCTCTTAAAATGTAAAATTGTTATTTAAGCCACTAATTTTTTTAAAAAAAATTTAAATTAGTAAAGGTAAAATTATAAAGATATAGACTATAAAAAATTTAAATTTCATCCGCCCCTAAAAACTTGTTCTAACTTCACCCCTGCTTATAAATGTTCGGATATATATTAAATACGAAATATATCAAAATAAAATAAGAGTCAAACATGAGTTAAAAGCAAAAACTAAAGGAGCTAATATTATATTATCAAACACATGATTTACATGAGGTGAAACTACGACATTAATCCTTTAAAAGAACAAGGATTTTTATTGCAAAATTGCAAATGAGCTATGACTAGACTTGCTAATTTCGACCGTAGTACGAAAATTTAACGTGATTAATTTTAATTCAAATTTAATTCAACACAGTTTGATCATAAAAATCAACAGTTTGAATCAGTTTAATATTATAAACTTGAAAAAGAACTAAATAAAAATGATTTGAACCCGAAACACCTCAAACTGGAAACCAACCCAAACATAAAAATTTTAGACCGACTCGACCAAGAATCAACCGGAATCATCCCATCTTATCAACAGGTCTGGTTAATGCTTCAGACTACTAAAACTACTACCATTTATGTACAAAATTATAGTGAAAAGGAGAAGAACAGAAAAATATATATATTATACAAACATGGAAACTATATGATCAGTATGGAGATTTTGATCCTTTGATGATGATTAAACCATGACTAATTGTTGTTGAGCTTCGATCCTTAATCCTTCCTTCATTTTTCTGATAAATTCATCAAATCTTTTGTTCATCTCTTCAGTACTTAACACATTGTTTCCTTCCATTAATTCTTCTTCTTCTTCTTCTTCTGGTTGATAGTTCTCACTTTCTTCAATATCTTCTTCTTCTTCTTCTTCTTCTGGTTCATAGGTTTCACTTTCTTCATTGTCTTCAACAAAAGGTTCATCAATTGATGACCCTTTTGCCTCTTCTTCAACAAAACCAGCATTTTCTTCCTTCTCCAAGTCCAACAATGGTGTTGAGGTGTCCAAGCGGGTCGACTCAGTTTGAGGGATGTATGTATAGCTTTTGAAAGACTGATGATTATAGTGATCATCGCTAAGATTACTATGCTGTGATGAAGAACTAATGAGTCCAGAAAATTTTGCAAGGAAAACAAGGAGGCCATTGCAAAGAAGGAATATGAAGTTTTTATCTATGTTATGGCTAAGAAACTTGAAAGCAAGTGTGTTATGGAAAGTGAAGCTAAAGGAATGGAACAAGGAAAGGCAATATGAGTGAGAAAAAAACAAGGAAAAAACAGAAACTGAAAGAAGCAACTGAGTCAGCTTTCTATGGAACTGAGTTTCTATGAACTGACTCAGTGATTGCTTCTGCTTCTGGTTTCCTGTTTGATCCATTTTTTTTTCCCTTCAGACTTTCCTTTTGGGTGTTGGAGACTTGAAATTGGAAATGGCTTGAAAGTGGAAGATGCAATGGGATGTCTATGTTTGGTAATTTGTAAGGCTAAGAAACTAAAGGGGTATGCCCTTTTTATAGAGGAATCAAATTGATTTGAGTTTTTATTTGATTTTTTAAAAAATTTATTTAACATTGTAATTACCAAATTTGGGTTTAAATTTCCGAATACAACTTCATAATAATTAAATTAGGATTTTTTTATATTTTTTTTCTCTTTATATCTAATGTCTAAGTCCTTAACTATTACCATCTTTCAACTAGGACTTCTTTGTAAATATATGTTAAAAAACTTTTCTTAATAAATATTGAAATAGGATATACATAACTGGAACTTGTATCAAACGGGTGTTCGATAAAAATTTTAATCACCGCTTCATTTAAGTAAAATGAAGGACTAACTAGTAAGTAGTGCATGCAATTTTTTTTAAGTATTTACTCATTATACTTAAAAAGTCATCCAATCATTAATATTGTTAGTATTTTTCAGAAAAATACCAATTTGACATGACAAATTTTGACGAAAAGTACTAACGGTTTTAGTGATTAGACTAGAACTTTTCCTTAAAATTTCAACTTTTAAAATATGTAGACTAAATTTCAAATTTCATAGAAGTATAGAGGTTAACGACAAAATTTAACCATTTGTTCATATAAATGGAATACCAAATTAATGTCATTAAAACAAAACAATTATAGATGCAACTAAAAAGACATGATATCACATAGGAACCATAAGATACATAGAGGCCTTGGCTACGAGTGTCCTTTCTCTATCATCCGTCCGTATCAATACGCTAGTTCTAATTGATTATCATCAACTCATTTAGTTTGGGTTACAAATTAAATGAATATTTCTCTTTTTTAAGCCAATGTTATTTTGATTTAGAATTGAGTTTTAAATATAGATATATGCCTTTGAAATGGGTAAATTTAATTAGGTATGGGTGTAATCGAACTGATCCGAGTCTAAATACTATCAAGTTCGATTTGAAATTTGAAGCTCGATACTTGATTTGAGCTTGATCGAATATCTATTTTTAAGTTTCAGTTTAGCTTGAGATATAATTGAGCTATTCAAGTTTGAGCTCAATTAAGCTCGATAATTAAACTTAGGGTTAATAATATATATATATATATATATATATATATGATAAAGCAAGGTAGGAAGCTTGAGTGTACTTATGAAACCCTTTGAGCTTAACGTGCTAGTTATTTAAACCCATAGGTAAAATCTTTTCCAAAGAGCTTGAGATCGTATATAGGAAGGATCGCATCGGTGTATGAGTTCTGAATTATGATGGTGTAATGACATGTACATAAAGGTTTAGGCTAATATAACTGTTTGTAATTACATTTATTTGACATTTGAACATGAGTATGACTTGAAATTAAGCTAGAATGAGCTAGCTTTAAAATGGTTTTGAAACTATTTGAGATTTATTGGTATCATATGATGATGTTTGGGGACGATTCAAAGTATTTTTGAACCAGTTTTGAGGTCCCCAACATTAAGTCTTGAGATTAAACCCTTCTAGTATCGAGGCTAGAAAGTCAATAGTAAAAATTTGTAGTAGGAAGAAAGTCCCGAGACCTATAGGCCCAGTATTGAGATTTGTTGCCTACACTTAAGCCACTACACCTTCAAAACTTATATTTTTGGTCATTCTAGGTCCTCGGAACCCCATTTTATGTTGTGGGCAAATTCAAACACCTTGGGAATGGTTCAAAATAATTTCAAACATGTTCAAAGCTTGGTAAAAGTCTGAAATTGTATTAAATAATCTTGTTAAGTGATATTGCTTATCTATGTCGGTCGTCGAATTATATAAGAGGTGTTACAATGCCTTCCGTCTTTGTACTTCCAACTTAAAAATCTCAATTTAAATATTAACATTATTTGTATTTATCGAAAAAATTTGTCAAATTGGCATGCTAATTAGGCTATCCTCGTATAATACCAAGTTGATAAATTTTGACGAAAACTAATAACGGTTTTAGTGATTGGACAAGGATTTTTAAACTGAAAAAGTAAAATACTTAAATTATTAACATTTAAAGTATATGGACTAAATCTCAAATTTTATAAAAGTATAAATACTAACAACGAAATTTTAACATTTTGTTAACATAAATGGAATACCAAATTAATGTCATTAAAGCAAAACAATTATAGATGGAACTAAAAAGTCTTGATATCATATAGTAACCATAAGATATCATATAAGCTACTCGAGTTTGAGCTCGTTTATCAATTTTGTACTCAATTAAGCTTAGGGTTAATAATATGTATGAAGGGTAATAACATAATTTAATAATATAAAAAAATTTAAAAGTTCAATAAAGTTTGTAGTCGTTTGAGTCAAATATTAGTAAGTTTGAATTTGACACGATCGATAACTCGAGCTTAGCTCTATAATTACCAAATCGAATTTAAATTTTTTTCGAGTCAAATTTGAGTAGCTTATAAGTATCAGTGTCTCGTTTACTAAGATTATACATGGTTTCTTCACTTCTATGTCTTGTTTGTTTTTCATCGACCCTTTCATCCTGAAGAAGCATCAGAAGCCATTGAATCATCTTTGCCAGCTTCTTCATCAGTGTGATCTCCATTAACGATACCAAAAACATCTTCATCCTCAGCTTTTTCACAGTGTCCATCGGCGTCGTGTACGGGTGAACCAATATACATTGTCCACCCACTGGCTCTTGTGGACCTTGTTGGTTAGATTGTGTTTACTCTTTGTAACTTTATCAAGGTTCCAAGGCCCCAAACATCGTCAACCCTGATTCACTACTGCGCCATTCTTCGATGCCTTCATGGATTTTGGAAGGCTCCGTACTAAAAAATTACTAGCAAAAGAAACATGTTATTAATTTAAGAACTAACTTTAGCATTTAGATTAATTTTTATTGTATTTTATTCTCGAGACAGGAAGAAATATGTTATGAATTAATTTTGATTAATTTGATTAATTATTTTTGAAAATTTTAAATTTAATTAATTTATAAAATTTTGATTAATTCAATTAATAATACGATGCTTATGATACTTTTATTATTTTTGTTTGGTTTTTGATGGTTTATTGGTCAACTTTTAATGGTCATGTACTTAAGTTTATATGTTAATACTGTTTACTATTTGCCATGATACATGTTTTTATGTTATTAATGCTATCTTTCTTAGTGAATTAATGTTTGATTTTATAGTTGATTGATTAGATTAATGGGGACTACATTTATTTATTGGTCGAGCTATTTTTTTAAGGCTTAAAGGTATGTCCAAAATTTAAAAGTGTTTGGGCAATAATTTTAAGCTCGAAAAATGGATTTGGACAAAAAATTTAGGTCATTATATGAAGACTATGCATGATTGTATCTTTTTAATGGCATAATGAGTTATTTGGCTTTCCAACTTTATGAAAAAAGTCATTTTAACCCTTTAATTTATTTTTGGCCTCTTTTTTTAGAAGATGCTATTTAATTTATAGTTTAGGCTAGAGTTGTCAATGGGCCAGGTCGGATTCTAACAAAATTTTAGGTCCAATTGGTAGACTCAGGCTTGATCCGAAAAATGAGCCTAAATTTTTACTCAAACTCAACTCAGATAAAAATGCTAAAATTCGAGCTCGACTAAGCCCATATTAATTTTTTTAATTTTATTTTTTAAATAAAGATTTAAAAAATATAATACACCAAATACACTACAAATATTAAAATAGATGTTTCTCAAAAAATTTAAAATAAGTTTTTAAAAAAAGTATTTATACTTAAATAACACTAAGATAAGTGCAACTTAACAAGCAAATGCCTCTATAGTACTAAAATTAACAATAAAACAAATGCTATACAATATCCAAACATTAACAATAAAATAGTAATAACATAATAGTGAAATAGTAACAAAACAGTAGGGAAAAATGGAAAAACAACAACAAAATAGCAGGGTTTTCTTTTTATTGCAAATTCGGGCCGAGTTAGGCATGGGCCAAAAAACCTTACCCAAGGCCTAACTCATTATCTAAACGGGCTTTTTTTTTGCCAAAATCTATTTTTCGAGCCTACAGTTTTATCCAAATCTTCTCATTTTCAGGCAAACCTTCAGGTCGAATAACCCGACCCATAAACAACTCTAATTTAGATTATTATAAGCCTCTTCGTGGACAAAAAAAAAAATTCATCATATATAGCACGGCTGCAAACCTTTCCTTCAAACAAATTTTTTTCTCATTCTCCTAAGTTTCACAATAACATTCTTTTTGCTTGGTTTACATACTTTTATATTTCTGTGTCTAACAACAAAGTAGCTTTTAGAAAAGCTTTCATATTCTTCTCCTCAGTACCACCCCAAAGGTCTCCTCCGAAAGTGATGCAAAATGAGAATATCTTCAACTTGGGATCGAAGTTGGTAGCCACGGCTGACAATGGAGAACAAAGGGTTGAGTTTCTTCATATTTACTTGTTATACAGTTTTCTTTTACTTTGCATTTTATAGTTTGAGTTCGGTTCGTGGCTGCTCCTTTGAACAATGTTGCCTCTAATGTTTGAAATCATTGCACCCAACCACTTGATGGTTTACTTGTTTTATGTTAATATCTTCTTCTAAAACTGCCTTGAACTTGGCAATTAAGTTCACTTTGATACTTGTATTTTTTTTTTGTTTACGTTAGTACTTGAATTTGATAACTAGATCCATTTTGATCCTTGAACTTGGATTCTGTCAATATTTGATTATGTAACTAGTGTTCTTGGAACATGACTGGATGGGTTGGTCGAAACTGATTGGATCGAGAATTGATTGATATATTGGTCCAAACAAAAGGGTTGAACTGGTTGAATCGAAAACAACTCAAAACTGATAGTTGAACATGTTTAATAAAAAAATTTATTTTTTATTTTTATAAAATTTTAATTATTTATTTAATCATTGTTGGTCTAGTAGTTGAATTGATCAAATTGATCGAATTGAGCACTACTGGTCTGATCGGTTTAACCACTAGTTCGATTATTAGATTATTATATGTTACACTCTATGATTGTACCACGACATCACCTGAAATTTTATATAATTTTTTTTAGTTTTCAAGTGATGATGTGGCATAATATTAAAATTTTCACGCAATACATCTTTCAAGTTCAAGGACCAAAATAAATTTAATTTTCAAATTCAAACGTTAAAATTAATAAAAAAAATACAAACACTAAAATCAACTTCATATTAGACCAAAAATTATATTAACCCTTCTCTGTTTCATCAAAATTTTAGTATGTAAGCCATTGCTTTTAATATATATATATATATATATATATTCTATATTAAGATTAGCTAATTGAACACATAATTTCCATACAAGTCATGCTTAAGCATGGTTAATTCTATTGGGTTTAAATCAATTTTAGATTTGAAGCAGTTGGATTGGAGTTGTTAATGTTTTATTATTAAATTAGGTTGAATCGGATTTGGGTTTTAATTAATGGAGTTGATTTATATGTTTCTTTCTCTAAATAAGGCTTACAATTTGTATTGTGATACGTTTTTATAAAAAAATATTTTTTCTCGAATTCCATTTTAATTAAGGATTCTTTACTTAAAAAAAATACTACACAGGTCCAAGATTAGATTTTCTAAGAAAATATATATATAAAAAAAACTATATTAAGATTAGCTAATTAAACACATAATTTCCATACAAATCATGCTTAGGCATGGTTAATTACTACACCTCAATATCACCAAAGCATAAATAAAAGCATCCCTTTTGCAAGCACTTCCTAATCACACAATCTACCAAACAAACATAATCTACATACATGTATATATGTAACTTAAAGTTGGTCAGGCCAAAGAAAAGCTCCCATGGCAAAAGCCCTTTTCTCATCGACGGTGCCACCATTAAAGCTGAATCCATATTCCTTCAACAACAGATCGATCCTCCATTCTTCCATCTTCTCGTAATCGGCCTTCGAGTATCGAGGATAATGAACTGGCATTTGGAAGCCATTAGGGTAGTCTTCCTTGCAGGTTTTGATGCTGGTGATCCCTCCTTCCATTTCCTTGCAACCGATAAGTCCTTCGTTTGGGCACGATACCACTGCCTTGGCATGCAAGTTACCGCCATCGGTATGGCCAAAAACTTGAGTAAATGCCGAACTGAGAAACCATTTGAGAGCCATATTTTTGGAAGTTTGGAGCAGGAAACTCAAAGCTTTACTGCAAAGGAGGGGCTAGTATTTATATGTAAATATGATGAGGGTTCAATTATTTGTATCAATTTATTTCTAGAAAGTTACATGAGAAATATCTTGGGGACTCCATCATTAAGGGGTGGTTTTAAAAATAGTGCCTTGTTCTGCAAGAAATTGTATGTATTGGCTGATATGAAGGCCACGTCCATGGTTTGCATTAATGTGGTAGTTTTATGTCGCTTTTGATCTTTAAAAATTTGCACCTTATTTTAGTATTTTAAGTAATCAATGCTAGTCAGGGTTTTGTCTTTATAAAGTAATTGCGTAAGATTAAGTGTATCAAAGTATAATTAGATATGAGTAATTATAATTCCTTAAATATATAAATGGAAAATTAAAACTTAATAAATCAATAATTTATAATTTATGTGATAAATTAAAGGGTTTAGTGGGTTTTTTTTATTGTTATTTTGATTTTAAGATTTATGGATTGCTAATAAATAACCACGTTGGATGATAATAGTTTATGCTACTTTAACCAGTGATTGAGAGTTCGGTTCTCACATTGGGTATGAAGCAGTTTTAAAACTCGTGGTCAGCATCTAACCCTTATTGGGTCTACATAATGTGGATGATTAGTTATTGGGCTCGCTCTGATAAATACCTTGAGCAGGGATGAGCAAAACTTGAATCGATTCGAAAAAATTGAAAATAATTTTGAATTTCGAGTTAATCGAATCGAATTATTCAATTATTCGAGTTATTTGAATTTTGAAATTCAAATACCCTTTTGGTCCCTGTCAACTTTGAAAATAAGTAAATTGATCTCTCTCAACAAAAATACAAAAAAAAATTCAAAATAATTTTTTAAAAATTCACAATAATTTTTAAAATTCAAAATATTAAAATGTTTATAAAAATTTCAAAATTTTTCAAAATTTATATTTAAAAAATTTTAAAATTTTCTAAAAAATATATAAAAAAGTTAAAATTTTAAAATTTTTCTAAAATAATAATTTTGGGATCTAATTAATAATTCAAATTTATTAAACTCAAGTATCTTATTATTATCATTTTTTTTAAAAAAATTTCAAATATATATGGTTTCAAATTTATGTATTCTAACATGGAGTTATTTATACTGTAACAATATTTTTATTTGACATGTTTAAATTTTCTAATTTAACTCGAATAATTTCATTCGATTCGATTCGACTCGAATTTCATTTCACTTGACTTTATTCAAAAATAAATTCAAATTGAGCTAGGATGATAAAATATGACTCAAAAACTCGATTAACTCAAAAAATTTTTACTCGATTTAATTCGACTTAACTCGATTCAACACTCACCTGACAAATAAAAGAAAAACAGATTGCTAATAAATGTCATAAAAGGTACCTACCATGTATATTATAGATTATGCAAAATTCACGACGTGGGTAAAAGAACTTATATAGGAAATCTATAAAAATAATTTATATGAAAGTTAATTATAACTTTAGTTGAAATGGTAAAATTGGAGGAAGGAAGATTTTTGAAGTTTTTGGTTTAAATTCTGTCGTGTGAATGTGTTTCTTTAAATTGTATTTAAAAGGGGTAAATCTCAAAATTATGTATGAACTTTGATTTAATGTGTAATTGTATACATGAATTTTAATTTGATGTAATTATACACGTGAAACTCTAATTATAGTTCAAATGTATATTTGAAACTTTAATTTTGATTTAATCATATATATTTAAAGAAATAAATACATCAGTTTATCTTTATATTGGATAAAGATAATTATTTATGTATGTAATAGATAAACATAAAATGATGTTTATATCAATAATCGTGTTAATAATTTACAAGAATTGAATCAAATCAAAATTTAATGTATACAATTACACATTAAACCATACTTTATATATAGTTTTGAGATTTATCTCTATCTAAAAAGACAAAATACTCTTAAATTATTTGTTGCTTTATAAAAATATTGGGTTTTTTTTTGTTGTTAATTTCACAATTGAGTTGGAAACAATTTGACGGTTGCATCAATTTAGATCAAGTCGAAGCTTTAAATAATAGTATATATAGATTGATCATTATAAAAGAGATTCATGACGATAGAAGTATCATAGCATTCCTTGTACTATACTTCATATTGGGTTTGGTCACTCTACTAAAAAAATAGACAAATTGATTCTTATACGTCAGATGAATGAGTAAAATAGTCCCTCTGTTAAAATTGTGTCGATAAAATAATAAATTTAGCCTTTAACATTTACACATTTATTCAATTTGTCATATCTACTATAGTATAAGGACCAATTTGCCAAATTTTCAGTAGAAACAACATGCAATCCGGGGTATAGTACATTGATTGCTGTACTACTTTTACTAATTCATGAACATACCCATCTTTTTTTTCCCTTTCTTTTGGTCATTATAAGATAATGATTAGATTATAATTTTGATCTCTTATTATGCTCACATTTGTCTTAATTCGACATAATTTGGTCTTCTATTTTTACAATGACACTAGTTTGTCCAAATAGTTAACATCCTTAACTATTCTAGCTAACATGCTAATGTGAAATTTGATTTAAATCACCTTTCTAACACACACACACACAAAATAAAAAGGATTTATTTTGACATGACAAGTTGTAATATTTTTAAGAAAAAGTCTAGCTTAAGCGTACCGAAATAATTAAGAGTGCCAACTATTAGCTTAACTAATGATGTTATAAAAGTAGAGGTAAGAGCAGAATTAAATTGTATATTTCTATGGTTAGTAAAAATTCAATTTAACCATTTTAATAACTTATATCTTTATAATTTTTAAAAGATTAAATAAATTTTTTATCAATTAGAGGGTCAAAGTATAATTTTACTATTACTAATTTATAAATTTATAAATTATAAAAAATTTAAATAAAAAAAAATCATTTGGGGGTTGCTAGCCCCTTAGCTTCGCCACTAATTAGAGAAACCAAATCATGTCAAATTAAACCTTAAACAAGATATACTTAACACAATCATTTATCATTTAATTTAATTTTTTTAAAAATATTTTTAGTTAAAAAATAAATTTAGTTATTACAATTATATTAAAATAAGACGTGTCACCATCTAAAGCGTTGCATGGATGAATCATGAACACCACATGACGGGTTTCTATGGGCTTTGGAGGTTCCAAATTACAAATTAAATTGCATTGCATTCAATGCTTTGAAAAAAGCTTGTGGCTATGATTCTTATTCATTAATGAGGTTGGAACACACATTTATTAAGCCATCCCCATCCATTTCATCTTCATCAATATTGAATCAAGGACAAAATTCAAAACCTTTCCTCCAACATTTTAAAATTTAAAATTTGGATTTTTATCGAGGATTAGTCTGATTAATATGAACATTATTGATAATAAAGAAGAGCGTGAATTTGAGTATGCTGAAGCGTATTATTCTCTTATTTATGATTAAGGAGAAATTATGAGGAATTTAAGCACTATGAGAAAAAAAAGATGATCATAATCTATAATAAAATTATTCAAAAAAAAAATCTATTCACAAAGAACAATATTTGAGACCTTTCCTCAATCATGTTTAACAATTTAATTTCTATGTACTTCAGTGACAAAGTTAGGTGCTGGTAGGGTTTCTGATCCCCTTTGAAATGGAAAATTTTCTATTTAAGTTCTTTCATAATTTATAAAACTATTAGTAATAATAAAATTACAATTTGGTTCCTTCAAAAAAAGATAAAAATTTGAATTAATGCTTTAGAAATTATAAAAATATAGACTATTAATATGATAAATTTACATTTTTATTATTATAAAAATATATAATTTAATTCTGATTTGCCAAAATTCTTTTGACTGCCCCCTAAGTCCATCTCTATTTTAAAGCCACTTGTGGTGGTTTTAATGAGCTTGGAGAGGAAACGAGAGGTTCTAAAAGGGGTGTGATTCAGCAGTGGAGAAGTATCTAGCCAGATGCAAGTCTCTTAAATAGATGTTTTACTAAGGAAATTGATGGTTGAATCATGATAAACTATTTGCATGTGTATTGGCTAAGATTGAAGGACTTGTGATCCTGCTATAGAGCGGCCTAGTGACAAATCTTGATGTGATTTAGCCATGATTCGTATGCTAAACTTAGAAGAGAGAGGTGTTGATAAAGGAGAGATTAAGACAATGTATTGTAGCAGGGTGAACTCTTAATTTGGGAGCTAAACTTTTAGTCTAACGAGAGGGAGATAATGTGTTGGCATAGTTTGTGATGCTTAGTAATTTTTTTTTATTACACATCATAATGGGTTGAGTAAGTACAAAATTTTAGGCTCGTTTTAAGTTTAGGTTTGATTTGATTAAAAAATTAGTTTAAAATTTTGTTTAAATTCATCCCGAATAAAAAAATGTTAAATTTAAGTCTGATCTATCCTTATTAATTTTTTGTATAAAAATAAAATTAAAAATAAAATACATTAAATACACTAAAAACATAAAATAAATATTTTTTAACAAATTAAAAATACATTAAAAAATTTTATATTTAAATAACACTAAAATAGTTACAATTTCACAAGTAAATACCTCTAAAATAGTAACAAAACTTTTCGTGACACTCCACACTTAATTTAGTCATTAAATTCGAAAACGTAACATTACATTATATTATCGGAGTAATTTAAATTATTTCATTTTATTATATTAAATAATTCCACAGTTAATTATAATAATTTTCATATAATCTTAATTACATATATAAATATAATAAATTAATGTTAAATAATTTCATATAAAATATTTTAAAATTTAATAGGATCAAATATAGAGTTAAGATTCGAATCTAATCTTGAGAGATGTGAAATTTTCTCAGGAAACTTTTTGTTTTTTTTCTTTTCCTTTCTACTTAGCCGTGTATCTCATGGAAAGGCCAAATTTCCTTTCCATTTCCATTTCTTTTACCTTGTAAATCATTAACTCAGTAACCAATCAAATTCGACCACTTGTCCTACATCTTCATCACTTTTTCTTTATTTTATGAGATTATGTGTACATTATAATAATTACAAATATTTTTTCACTAAATATTATAATTATACTTTAGTCCCTCAATTTTTTAATTCTTAGCAATTTAGTCCTTACTCTATTCTTAACATTTCATGCTAAACTTTACTATTAATTTTTTATATCTATTTTATCCCAAAAATATCACACAATTAACTCGATACACATTCTTGGAAATTTATTTGTTTTTTATATTTTTCTAAAATTACGCGATTTACAAGGTCGGAAAAATTTAGACATATTACACTGAAAGACTTTTATTTAATGTGGGTAAGAAAGTGATTGAAATGGAGAAATTGTAGTTGAGTGAAATTAGTAGATCACTTCAAATGTTGCTTGCAATGGCCCTTTTAGCTACAACATTTAGTTGTAGGCAAATAGTATATAATTGTACTAAAAGACTCGAAGAAAAAAAGAGCTAAATCCCTTAAGGAATCTTGAAAGAAAGTTAGAGAGTCCATTGATAAGTTGAAAGGAAGTAATATGGAAAATGGCCAAGGTGGTGGATAGTGTGAATCTTAGTCTAGAGGTGGAGCAGTCCAAGGAAAATTTTTTGGAAAGAGGGTAAAGTTTTTCTATAGAGTAAGGTTGAGTAACTTTAGAAAATGTGACAAATGAGTAGGCTTAAGTTCAAATAATTATTTTAAGAAAAAGCAACTCATTTTGGACTTTGAAACTTAACATGATAAACAAAAGCCAAGAAAAGGCTTACCTAGTCTATGTGTAACACTCCAAACCTGTATCCGTCGTCGAAACAGGGTTTCGGAGCATTACTAGAATTTATGAATTACCTAAAAAAAAAATTCAATTAAATACTTACCGATTCAATGCATCATATAAATAAATAAATATATTATCATTCAATCAACAACTTGGCACTTGTATAAGCATCAAACAGCAACATTGTTAGTATACTAGTACATATTTCATATAAATTCAACATTGATATACTTATTTTCTCGACATGTCACACTTGAGTTTAATAATTGTCTTTACTTATATAATTTCCTTATATCAACATATCAAAGATAGTCATATATGTACATGTCACGAGACATA
This sequence comes from Gossypium longicalyx, assembly GCA_025698465.1. NCBI lineage: Eukaryota > Viridiplantae > Streptophyta > Magnoliopsida > Malvales > Malvaceae > Gossypium > Gossypium longicalyx. Next base: position 1,171,949 of record CM046999.1, read on the forward strand.
TTATTTGCTTACTGTTTCTTTATAAGCATATATCATTCATTTTGTTATATCAATATTTCATGCACCATAATTTCCATATATCTTATGTATATTTATTTCGGTAATAGTTCATATTAGAATTAACATAAATTAAATTCCATATACCTATACTTATTTCATTTATCTATCTTTTTAATTATTTCATTCAACTATTTTGTACATATATTTCTATATGACCAATTCTTGTAAACATTTCACAGAACCATTTTCTATAATCATTCTTCATCTGATACATATTACCTGAATATCAATTGTTAAACTGATGTCATAGCATTTCCCATCCACGATCTTATTTATCTTCGACATGATGCCATAGTGTCTTTCAACGTTGGTCTTACTCATTTTCTGCCAGGTTGCCATGGTATCTTTCAACCATGGTCTTGTTCATTTCATGTTACATTGCCATGGTATCTTTCAACTATGGTCTTATTCATTCCCGTCATGTTGCCATGGTATCTTTCAACCATGGTCTTATTCTTTTCATGTCACATTGCCATGGTATCTTTCAACCATGGTCTTACACATTTCATATCATGTTGCCATGGTGTCTTTCAACCATGGTTTTACACATTTCATTTCATGTTGCCATGGTGTCTTTCAACCATGGTTTTACACATTTCATTTCATGTTGCCATGGTGTCTTTGAATCATGGTCTTACACATTTCATATCATGTTGCCATGGTGTCTTTCAACCATGGTCTTACACATTTCATTTCGTAAAGCACACTCTGCGAACCTCATCCTTACAATGGGATTACGGTCCGAGCTAAATCACACTGTAATATAAACTCATAGAGTATTATCGGGATTACCATCCAAAGCAAATCCCTACAACGACAATTACTCTAATGAGTTTGGATCCGAATTACCACCCGAGCTAAATTCAGACTTAATTCGATTACCTGCATTTGCCAAATCCATTTTCCACATATTCTTCGGGAGGGCTATATCAAGATAGGATCACCCATACGGGCTAGATCTTTTTTACCGTCAATTCCTTTTTAATGATCCATCGAATTTTCCTTTCATTCAATCGGGATTTCTTCCCCTTTTTATCAAATATGTCAGTATTTCATAAATTTTCATATAATGAACATTCAAATCATATTCATATAAAAAAAACATGCATTTCAAGCATTTAAGAATATAATTCAAGTTACATGAACTTACCTCATTGTTTGTTTGTGTTTATAATTTCATTAATCTGATATCTTTTCTTTTCCACGATCAAGTCTCTTATTTGAGTCGTCCGGATCTTTATAAATAAATTTGATCATCATTTTCATTCATTTCATATTCTAATGTATTTAATTAATGCTCTAGGAAAAATTACCATTTTGCCCCTAAACTTTTATTTAATGACGATTTCATCCTTAAGGTCAGGAAAATAAAATTCTTGCAATTTTAATCCTTATTTCTAGCTATTATTCTCATGCATATTAATAACAGCCCATGAATTCTATAAAATATCAAAATTTTCCATAATTTCAACACTTTTCAATTTAATCCCTAAAAACATGTTTTTCCCCGATCTTGAACTAAATTCATAATTTCAATCAATTTTGTAATTTAAATAATAAAATAATTCATTTCATGCAATTTGGTCATTTCTGACATTTTTACAAAATTACCCATAAAGTTTTACTTTTATTCAATTTAGTCCTTGAGCCTAAAACATGCAAATTAGTCATGCCAGATGAATATTCATACATATTTTCCTCCTCCTCCTCTCCATTCCACATCCTTAAACTTATATAATATGCTTATAAGTAACACTATCAATAATTTCACTATTTACTTATATGTATATTCAAAGCTGTCCATTTGAGTCATAGTCACTAAATTATTTATATCTTGAGCTACAGAACTCCAAATTAAGATTCGTTAATTTTTCCTGAAACTAGACTCACACATATTATTATCATAAAATTTTAAGAATTTTTGGTTTAGCCAATTAGTACAGTTTATTCATTAAAATCACCCCTGTTCTGCTGTCTAACAGTTCCGACCCTTCTTCACTAAAAATTAATTATCTCCTTGTACAGAATTCAAATGTTGTTCTCGTTTATTTCTCTTGAAAATAGGCTCATTCAAAATTCTAAGCATATAAGTTTAATTCCCTAATTATTTTTATCCATTTTTTCATGGTTTTCCAAAGTCAGAACATGGGAACCCAAATTCATTCTGACCTTATCTAACAAAATTCATTATATCTCATGATTTACAAATCCATTGCTTACACCATTTCTTCTATGAGAAACTAGACTCAATAAGCTTTAATTTCATATTTTTTTCATCTTCTAATTCAATTTATACAATTTATGGTGATTTTTCAAAGTTAGTCCACTGCTGCTGTCCAATATTGTTTTAGTGCAAGCTGTTTATTACCATTTTTCCCCTAAGCTTTTAATAAATAACAATTTCGTCCCTACTCAATTAGCCTCTCAATTGAGCTGATTTTTCTCAATTAACACTTTATTCTATCACTTTAAAATACTTTACAAATTTTGGAAATTATAATTTCAGCACTAGAATTTAATTCCAAACCTTTTCACAATTAGGTCCTAAAATCAATTTCCATCAATTTTACTTGATAAAATTATCATATATCAAAATTAAAGCTTCAAATTTATGTTTATTCATCATATTATTCCAGAAATCATCCATAAGATCTTTAAAAATTAACTATGACATCAAAAACTAATGAAATAGTAAGTTGGACCCAATTGTAAAAGTCTAAAAACATAGAAATTTCAAGGAGAAAGCAAGAATTAAACTTACATGTAGCTAGAGAATGAAAATAAGCTTGAATCCTCTTCCATGGCTGTTTTTCAGCTGATGAAAATAAAGAAAAATGAAGAGAATTCTAGATATTCCAATTTGGTCCCATTTTTATTTAGTTTATTTTGACAATTTTCCAATTTTACCCTTATTTCACCCTTTTCCTGATTTTTTTCAGCTATTGCCACCCAAAATATCTCCTTTAGGCTTATTTTCACTTTAAGTCCTTCCTTATTTGACAATTGAGTTATTTAATCATTTTAGCAACTTTTACACCTTTTTCAATTTAGTCCTTTTTATTTAATTAACCACCCAAACGTTAAAATTTTCTGACGGAATTTTAATACTACCTTATTGATACTCCATAAATATTTATAAAAATATTTACGGCTCGATTTATAAATTTGAGATTTCGATAACTATTTTCTTCAATTCCTTGACTTAATAAATCTTTATAAAACACAAATTACTAATTTAAAAATCTCTCAAAAATCATATTTGGCTCATAAATTACGAGCTTATTTTTTTGAATTTAGTGGTCTCGAACCACTATTCCCGACATTATTGAAAGTCTGTTATTACACTATGAGTGCTATGATGCATGCTATTGAGGAACTTTTAGGCTTTGTGTTAGAGTCAATTTTCTCTAACACTATTATAGGGTTAATTAAATATGAGTGGTAATCTGATATGCATGATCTTGATTATTTGCTTGTTCAATGGTATCGAATTGCTTGATACATTAGAATTGACGTCTCTAGTGAAATATCTAGATAGATGAGACCAAGATGAGATTCTATCATGTAGAATTTTGACACAATTGTGCCAAATGGTGAGATCGAGAGGAGATCCTAGGCGGTAATTCTTACATTATGGTGAGATTACGTTAGGGTGAGATTGAGAGAAGATACTTACTTAAGAGTGATAATCGATATGCATATTAGCTTTGTAAGTAGTTAGTTAACGAATCGACCATCACCTTGATTATTTGCATAGTCTAGACAAGAAAGAGGGAAGTTAGGTTAATTTGTTTGATTGCTAAGCTAGGTTACTTTCTTTATGTTTTTCATTCAACTTGGACTAATAATTCTTGAGTCAATTAAATTAGTAATTACCTTTTACATGGGTTAATCAATTAATGCTTTCCCTTACCGATCCCAATGGAAGAACGATCCTTAGAACATTTACTGAAGTGTTTCATTGTAAACTACTATATTATAATTTGATACCGTCATGCTTGTACTGTTGATATTATTGATCATATTTGTTGCTTTTTATGTGAGTGTGATCGGGCTGATCAACTCCTCTAAGATAGCAACTGTAAAGTTAGACATGAGTTTCTAATAATACTGACTTCTATCAACACCTACATCTTCCTAGCCACTAACTCTATTTGCTACACTTTTTGCTCGTTCACTTGCACATATGAAGTGAGTATCCTTTCCTTCGATATCTTTTTTGCTAGGAGAAGGAAGATACCATGATCTCAAAAGCAGTTTCAGAGTGTAAATCATGATTGTCAAACATGGCATAAATATAAAACACGAAGATATTGTAATAATTTAGTAAAAGGAAATTGAGAAGTTCACAAAAACATACTTTTATGATGTTTCATTTGATAATTTTACAAGTGAAGAACAAGGTAAGAAAAGAAATAAAGAAATAAAAGAAAAAGGAACAAAGAAAATAAAAGAACAAAAAATTAAAGTGTTCAAAAAGAAAATGTATAGGGATTACTTGTCCAATTTGACTTAAAGTTTTAGTTCGAAATGATGATATAACGTGCCAAGTCAGCTTGTTGCTACATTGTTAACGGCTTAGTAACCAAAACGTAACAAATCGATAATTATTGTGACCATATCATAACTTTTTAAAAGTTAGTGACAAAACTATAATTTAACTGTATGTAAGTGACTAAAACTTTAGTTTACCCAAAAAGAAAAACAAAGTCAACTACCAAACAACGAATTCCACAATCCCCATTCTAGACTATAGGTAGAATAGTTCAATACCAATTTCCAAACACTCCCCTTAAATTAAACATTTCGATTTCATCGCTCACTTTCGATTTCTAAAACCCTAAACCCTAATTAATTTAAAATCTCCATCAATAAAAAAAAAAGAAAGAAGCCAAATCAAAAACTCTAATAAAAATGTCTTCCATTGTTCTTAAATCTCGAGCAATTTTAAATAATTTCAGTTCAAAGATTATTTCTCAAAGGGGTTTATGTTCAGGAGTGGTTTCTTCTTCTTCGGATCCTTCTAAAGGAACAATAATTTCTTCACAATCCATTCTCTCCGATCAGTCGACACCTCCTCCTCTGGCGCCGGAAGTTGCCCCACAGGTTTCGAGAGGGAAAATTTGGAGCTTTGTCAAGTACGGACTCATTGCAGGTGTTACTGGAACTACTGGCTATGCTGGTTATCTCTCTTATAGTAAGTTTCTTTTTCCCCTTTTAAAAAGATCGGATCATTTGTGATTTTGGGTTTTTTTAAAAAAAAGAATTTAATATGATTTGCAGAGTGTTCATGTGAGGAAGTAGATCATAAAGCAAAGGCATTGCGGGCTGCAGCGAGTTATACTCCTAGTGAAGATGCTTCTGCTATTGATGTGAGTTTGATTTTGTTTAGAAATTGATTTTTTAAAGGATTTTCTCTATTTATTTTAGTTGTTTAGGTGTAATTTTGATTGATCATTGGGCCTCCTAGTTCATCCTTTATGATTGATCATTTGAATGTATATCTGCGGTACCTTAGCTAAGTCTTAATAATGTGATATATCCTTTGTTTAGTTTGTCCTAATACTATGAAGAAATTAGATATGAAAGTAATGATTCTTTTTTTTTTCATATATTTTTCAGAAATATGGAGGCTTGCTCTACTCTGCTGCAATGACAGGTGATGACCTTATTGTGTTTCTCTATCTCTTATTGCTTCTTTGTTTGTTCATGGTTACAATTATCTCTAAAGTCTTTGTTCTGTATGTCAACCTAATTACTAGCACAATATTTGCATAACAGGGCATTTGGTTTGCATTGTCTAGTGCCTGGAGATATTCTGGTAAAAATACCATGGAAGCCCCTGTACTAGGTGTCAGATTGCATTTTATCCCCTCTACTAAAAAATGAGCAAATTAGTCCTTGAACATTAGATCAAAGAGCAAAATGGTCCTTTCTTTTAAAAATTTCATTCATTTTCTACTGTTAAAAACTAGCATGGTTGACAGAATAACTGAACAGTTTTTAATAGATGGACCAATTTACTTTTTGATCTAACATATAGGTACTAATTTGTCAATTATTTGAGTAGAGGGGTCAAAATTCAATTCAGCTCTTAGTACAAGGGTCTCCATGGTATTTTTACCAAAATATTCCTTTAGAAAATTTGGTCTGCTTTATTATTAATGGATTCATGGAGACAGAAAAGAAAATTCCATTGGTGCTGATTGCTGTCTATTATATTGGTCAATTATTGATTTGTTTACATGTTCTGGTTCAACCCCAATTCATTCCTGGTTTCTTTGCTTGTAACATTTCAGTTCCGGCTAAAGCACTTGAATCTTATTTGGATCTCAGGAGGTTAGTGGAAGAGCATTTGCTGGTGAGAAGCATTCTTCTCTCTCTTGTTTCCGGTTTTCTATTATTGACAGCCTATCTTTTGTTTTGTTCTTATAATTCTATCTCGTATTTTCAGGAATATACTGAACCAACTTCAGATAAGCTTCTTCCTGATTTGCATCCTCTAGAACAGCATGTTTTTACTCTTGTCCTAGATCTGAACGAGACATTACTTTATACAGACTGGAAGGTAAGAATTTGACTTAAAATTATTTTCCATTTCATTTTTATGAAATCTAAAACCTTCCCTTTTTGGTTGGCAAAGCGAGAGAGAGGCTGGCGTACCTTCAAAAGACCTGGAGTTGATGCCTTTCTGGAACATCTAGCAAAATTCTATGAAATTGTCGTCTATTCTGACCAGATGAATATGGTAATTTGATATTTTTCATTGTGGCTACCATTTTAAATACACAAGTATGTGATAACTGATGTTGCCTGCAACTTCATAATTAGTTTGTTTTCGACTGTGCAGTATGTTGATCCTGTTTGTGAAAGGTTGGACACTAACCATTGTATACGATATAGGCTATCAAGGGGTGCTACTAAATATCAGGATGGCAAGCATTATAGAGTATGTTATAGTGGTAAAAGTATCGTGGAGGCCTGTATACTAGGAGTCAAATTGCATTTTGCCCCTTCTACTAAAAAAATGGGCAAATTAGTCCCTGTATGTTAGATTAAAAAGCAAACTGGTCTTTCTGTTACAAATATCATCCATTTCTACAATTAAAAATTGGTCCTTGTATACTAGCATGAGGTACACGTGACACATCACGCGCAACTGTCTAGTTATTTTATCAAGTACACCAATAACAGTAGTAATTAATGAAATTTTTAACAGAAAGGGTCAGTTTGCTCTTTAATCTAATATATAGGTACTAATTTGTCTACTTTTTGAATAAAGGAGGCAAAATGCAATCTGACTCCTAATATATGGGTTTCCATGATACTTTTACCATGTTATAGTCAATCTCTTCCCTTCAAAACATTTTGTTTTTGGTTTTCGCCTCAGTTTCTACAGTACTATGTGTATTAATCTATGGCCTTATTGTTAACAAAAAGTTCCTGTTGGCAGGATCTTTCAAAGCTAAACAGGGATCCGGCCAAGATTTTATATGTGAGTGCTCATGCATTTGATTCTAGCCTTCAACCAGGAAATTGTGTCCCTATTAAGCCATATAAGCTCGAGACAGATGATACTGCACTTTTAGACCTTATTCCATTTCTTGAATGTAAGTCTATGTTGTTGCTTTTTCCTCTGCATGGGGCCTTTGTTCAAATTTTATGTTTCCTATATTCATTTGTTGATTATAGTACCATTTGTTTTGATTTGTCCACAGATGTAGCCCGCAATAGTCCGGCTGATATCAGACAAGTGTTGCAATCCTATGAAAGAAAAGATATCGCAAAAGAGTTTCTCGAGCGTTCTAAAGAGTATCAAAGGTGAAGTATCTTCATACATTTGTGTATTGTTTTTATAACATTGATAAATGCTCATTGCCTTTGATGATACAGGCGAGTTCAAGAACAGAAACAACAAGGTCGGCTCTGGCGGCGCTGACAAAAGGGTTACGTATAGTCAATGATTGCAGTTTACGGAGATCATTTAGCATAGAAGAATGTGAAAGACAATACGTATCAAGTTTTCCAGTAAAAAGGCTATTTTATGATAAAAAGATCATCCAGTAAAAAGGCTATTTTATGATAAAAAGATCATACATTGATGACTCTTTGCATTGCATCATTTAAATTGTCTGATGAAAGAATTTGTAATTTTTTTCTGCCGAGATGTAGGCAGGCTTTCAATATGTTGTTGAAACTAAAAATTTTTGCCACAGCAAATGAAATCAAAATTCAGTTTCTTTCTCTACAAGAATAAGCTTGTCTAAGGGTACTCCAATCTGAGTGAATCAACGCATCTTTTATAAAAACAGTTGTTTCATTTGTACTTTGCATGCTTGAAATTTAGTTTCTTTATTTTTTTTTAATTTTAAAAAAATTAATCTTTTTTTTCCAATTCCAAAGTTTAATGGAATTCAAGTTTAAGTATCAAATTGAAAAAATCTGTAATGTAATTGAAAAAATGTGCAATGTTTCAAAACTAATGCGAAAAAAAAAAACTTCAAGGACTAAGTGGGAGAAAAAGTTATCCCAAATAGAAAATCCCAGGTATGGTTCTATGGGCATCAAACTGGTGGACTTCGTCCCAATTCGCTAAGCTACAAAATGTTATTTCATCAATTCATAAAAAATTTTCAACTTTATTTTTGTCGTCGTCTTCCTTACATTTCTGGTTTGTCTTTTCTCATTATCAGCTGCTGTATGCCAAAGCCTCTGCAACTTCTAAACTACCCTTCAAAAATGTCTCTTTTAGGCTCTCCTTTTTCACCACTTACTCCATCTTATTTCCTCACCTCTATTTTCCTTCACTATCTCGTGTTCCACACATCAAAACAAAGACAAGTTCTTTAACTTTCACCCTTTGTGAAAACCTGAATTTTTCCCAAAGAGGATCTTGTTTTGAGGCTAAATATTGTATGTTTAGGTTTAAAGGAAAGTACCCATTTTCCTTTATTCATTGGTGATTCTCTTGGTTTAGTAAGTCATAGCCATATTTGCTCCCTTTTGGTTCTTTCAAGCTTGGACTTTAGTCATGGGGTTTATCTCTTACTAACTGCAGATCTTCACGGATCAGCTTTTACTGAGTTCTGGTTAGTTTTTCTTTTTTCCTAATTTCCTTCTATTGTTTATTATTATTCCTTGAAAGTTCAACTGGAGATTGATGGTGACCTCTTTGGGGTTAATGCAGTTAATCATTTGTTCATTTTGAAGGGGGCAAAGTCATTAATTTAGCAAGTTTTCTGAGATGCCTAGTTCTTATTCTTCTGTGGTAGAAAGAGCATTTTTAAGATAATAGCTTATTTCCATATTGAAGCTGTTTACTGAATGAATGAATGTATGGTGGTTGTCTTTTTGGCAGCTAATGTACGATTTTAGAAGAACTCTTTGCCAGTTTCATCGGACATCTTTTAGATATGTGAACAAGTAGTGAAGTAGATTGCGTATTGTATATCAAAATGTCTGGAAATGGTCATTGTTTCGAGTGGATGGAGGAGTTTATTTCACAGGAGCACAGTACTTGTGTGGTTCAATATTTCTTGAAGGATTCCACAGGTGAATCTGTCTGCGCAGTTATCGGTTCAGAGGAGTGTTAGGCATATGTTTTATGTTGTTGCAGAGGAGTTTGTGAGGGTATATGGTGCTGAGAATTCAATTCATGCTGGTTTCAAATGGAGGTCGAGGATAGAGGTTGTTGATTGGCTTACATCCATGCTCTCAAAGCAGTAGTTTCAGGGAAATCGATCTAGTATGTAATCGAACCTTTTGGTCTTTGAATTCTGTCATTTTCTTGGCTTCAAAGATGATAAATTGCAATAGCATGCATCGGTCTCAATGTACTTATAAAAATAATACCATAGCAAAGCAGTTTAGACTTGGGAACTGAACTAAAACTATGCTTATCAAGCGTCAGAAAAGCTTAACAATTAAGCTTTGCATCTTCAGCTGTCTTTTATGTAAGAGTTCAATAATACAGCTAGGTCTTGTATGAGTTATGTCTGCTAGTTATCAGATGCTTGTAAGTTGTAACTTGATCCCATTGTTCATCCATTCCCCCCTCAAATTTATAATCCCTACAAGTCATTTTTAGTATTATAGAAAATGTTATTATCGATTATTGTTGACTGGTCTTGTTGTTCTTACCATTTTTGATTGAAGCGACAAACTTGGCAGAGTCGTTGATCTTTGGAATTCATGTTTCCTTGGAAAGTAAACACCATGTCAAATATCTCTGAAATTTCCATTTTTTTATAGAACTTTCTGTGACAGGGTCACTGAAACATGACACGCTGCTAGCTTTCCATTTCCTGGTTGTGAAATGATTGAGACTAGTGCTTGGAAAGCCCAAGCACTGGATAACATGGTATACTATCCTGATTTTCTACTAGTTCAGTTCCTTACTCTTTCCTTGGCCTTTTCTGACACTGATTCATATGTTGCATATTACAGGGCTATCTTTTGAGGAACTTGACTGAACAAAGTTCAGATATTGTGTGAGCAGGCACTGCATGGACATGTGGTAAAAGGCTCAAACATTTCCCAGCATTTTGCCTCAATGGGACCTCAGTAGCAGTAAGCATTGACATCTAAGAAAAAGAATGATGGCATGGATTTTGGATGCCGTACTTTATTATCTGTTTTTTCGGACTGTAATGTCCACTGACATATTTTCCTGATGTTTAGGTTCAATCTTTTATCTTCATGATCTCTAAAGGAGAAAATCGTTATCTTGCTTACTTGGAGGACATGTATGAAGACAAGCGCAGGCAGCTCTGGTTGCCTTGTGTTTCTTCAAAGTTTAAAATTTATGCCATTAATTCAAATTATGTTTATTGAACTGAATTAATTAGTGGGAAAGTAATATGGATACCATGACTTAATATAAATGACACTACAATGATGCAGTTTGGTTTTCTGGGCCTGGTGCGGTGCATGATCTGTTATCGCCTTTTGTTTTCTATGTTGTTGGTTTTTCTGCTTGTTGATTGTGTGCTTTGCATTGTGACTTTTTTGTTTGGCTGAGTTATAATCCTTTACTTTTCAAAAATAAAAATATACGTGCCCTCTTTTTTTTTTTTTTTTTTTTTTTTTTTTTTTTTTCAAATTTAATCTAGAACCAACATTGGGTAAAGATTAAATAACTAGAAAATTGATGTACTAAAATTTCTTTCCTAGAAGTTTCCTGTTCTTTTTCGTTTTTATTGTTTGAATTTAAAGCCTATGGATGAATTAGAAATGCAATTTCCCTGGTAGTTTTCTTGCAAGTAATAGAAAATGACATACAAATTTTCTAGTCTTGTGGAAAATATGTTTGTTAGATACTATTGTTCAACATATATAGGATACACATGGTTTGAATTTTCAAGCAGTAAAATTTGAATATATAGAAGTCAAGTGATAAGGGATTGTATATCATTGAAGTGTTTTCTATAATACAATCATTCAAGTGTTATTTACTCTGAAACTTTGAACTTTTTTTCCTGCTTTGAATATGTGGGGACAAAATTATTAGTCTTTTTTGTGTGTGTGTGTGGAATTACTGTACATTGTGGTGACTTGTAGATTAGGTTTGGGTGACATTGACAGTTTTGGTCTTCTTCACACTCTTAGCTTTTCTCCATCAGAAATAAAAACATGATGGTTATCCACAGTTTCCATAAAATTTCTTAGATTCTTCATTATCAATGGACTATACCATTAAAATTCTTAGTTTCATATCGGTTTTGTTCTGCCTATAAATAGGGTTCTCATAATTCATACCATGTTAACCTTATTTGAAAACATAACATGGCCTCCTTACTCACACCCTATCACTTCCTTTACCTATTTTTCTTCTTCCCTCATCTTTCTGCCTCTTCAGTAACACACTTGTGCTCTCATCACGAAGCTACTGCTTTGATCCATTTCAAGAACTCATTTTCCATCATCAAAACAGAACTTACTTCTTTTCTTTGTGATGATCTTGCTGGCCTTAAATCTTATCCTAAGACAAATTCATGGAAAGAGGGTACAGATTGCTGCTCATGGGATGGGGTCACTTGTGATCACCTAAATGCTCATGTTATTGCCCTTGACTTGAGTTGCAGTTGGTTGTATGGCAACTTCCCTTCCAATAGTACTCTTTTCCTTCTTCCTAATATTCAAAAACTCAACCTTGCCTACAATGATTTTAATTATTCCAAGATGCCCTCTGAGTTTGGTCAGTTTACAAGGCTGGTGTATCTTAACATCTCAGAAACGTTATTTGCAGGAAAAGTCCCATCCCAAATCTCCCACTTGTCAAAATTGGTTTCACTTGATCTCTCTCATACTGTTTTTTTTTTGACCAATTAACACTTGACAAAAATACTTTGGAGGGACTTGTTCACAACCTAACTGAGGTGAGACATCTTTTTCTTGATAGAATTATCATGCCTTCTATTAATCCTAATGTTTTCATGAATCTATCCTCTTCTATAAAGTCTCTCAGTCTTGGTGGTTGTGATTTGCAAGGAAAATTCCCAAGTAACATTCTTCATTCGCCAAACCTCAATTTGCTCAACTTAGGATACAACCGAAACCTTAGTCTTGATCTTCTGAAGTTCAATCAGAGCAGTAATCTTGAACATTTGGATCTGTCATGGATGTCCTTTACAAAATTGATTGATTCGATTGACAACCTACATGTCTTGAAATATTTGGATCTGTCTCATTCCAATTTACGGGGATCAATTTTGAGATCATTGGGGAACCTCTTGCAACTCATTTATTTAGACTTGTCATGGAACCAATTGAGTGGACAAGTTCCATTGTCAATTCTAAACCTGACACAGCTTCAATACTTGAGAATAGCTGAAAATTCTTTACAAGGTCCCATTCCAGATGAGGTAGCTGCTTTCCCTAATCTAATATCTTTAGACTTATCTAACAATTTACTAAATGGAAAACTTCCGTCATGGTTGTATACTGCTTCCTCCTTAATGGAAATATATCTCTCTCAAAATCAATTCAGTGGACACATCAAAGAATTCCAATCCAAATCACTAGAAATGATAGTTTTAGGGAATAATAAACTCCAAGGTCCTCTTCCATCTTCAATATTCCAATTTCTCAACCTTACCTGGCTCCTTTTATACTCAAATAATCTCAGTGGTGTTGTAGAGTTTGGCATGTTCTCAAATCTTCCAAATAGAATTGGAGGAAAGATTCCACAATGGCTGCAAGAGGTGACTCGTGACTCTTTGAGTTACTTAAATTTATCTCACAACTCATTGACAGAAGTTGAGCAACTCCCATGGAAGAATATTAATATTCTTGACTTAAGCTCCAATTTGATCCATGGAAATCTTCCAATTCCATCTTCGACAATCAATGTGTTTTTGATCTCAAACAATAGTTTAGGTGGAGAGGTCTCTTCTTTGATATGCAATGTGAGTGCTCTCCAAATTCTTGACTTGTCCCACAATAAATTGAGTGGAACTATTCCACAATGTTTTGGAAATTTGAGCAACAACCTTGAATTTTTGAATCTAAAGAAGAACAAGTTTTATGGAATGATTCCTCCAGCATTTGTAAAGGGATGTCAATTGAGTAATCTCAACTTAAATGGAAATCAATTTGAAGGGCCTTTGTCACCATCCATCCTCAATTGTAGGTCTTTGGAAGTGCTAGATCTTGGGAACAACAAGATCAATGATACATTTCCTCATTGGTTGGGAAGTCTTCCACGGCTACAAGTTCTTGTACTAAAGTCGAATCAAATGCATGGTTCCTTGCATGACCATAGCTCCAAGTCTAGCCCTTGTTTCTCTAAAATCCAAATTTTTGACCTTTCAAGTAATTATTTTTCTGGACCCCTACCTGGGAGATACATCAACAGCTTCAAGGCTATCATAAATCTTAATAAAGATGCAAGTACGATGACATACATGGGTGTGCAAGATGTTAATGGTAGTGGTGGCTTTTATAGCTATTCCATTGGAATTGTGATGAAAGGACAAGATATAGCATTGAATAAAATTTTCGTCATGTGGGCGATCATTGATCTCTCAAATAATAAGTTCGATGGAGAGATTCCCGAGGTTATTGGAAAGCTTAGATCACTCAAAGGGCTAAACCTTTCTCATAATAACCTTAATGGTTACATTCCCACATCAATAGGGAGTTTGACTAACCTTGAATGGCTAGACCTCTCTTCAAACAAGCTGGTTGGAAGGATTCCAAGAGAACTGCTAAATGTAACGGCTCTTTCTATGTTAAACCTTTCAATGAATGAATTGGTTGGGTGCATCCCTCAAGGAAAACAATTCAATACCTTTGGAAATACTTCCTATGAAGGGAACAAAGGATTACATGGTTTTCCATTGTCAAGTGATTGCAACAATAATGAGCTACCACCACCTCCGCCACCTTCAAACTTATCAGAAGAAGGTGGATCAAAATCAAACATTGATTTTGGGTGGAAAGTCGTGTTGTTGGGTTATGGATGTGGAGTGGTGTTAGGATTGGGCGTGGGATATGTTGTTTTCCAAACTGGTAAGCCAAAGTGGATTGTGAGTTTGGTTGAAGATCATATTTAGAAGAGGCGGAGAAGAAAGCCAATGACCGGGAATCGCAGCAATGGAGGAAGAAGGATCTAAGCAGAGCAAATGATGTTCAAGCATTTCTGTTGTATTTTCATATATATATATATATATTTATGGTGTGTCTAATGTTTAGCTATATGTTTTTATCATTAGTATGGTATTTCAATAACGTGTAAGGATCTATTCTCAATGTTAAACTCTTACACAGTTGCAGCTGTTTATGTCTTCTTGAATGACTTCAATTGTTTTCCTACTAAAAAATCCATATTACAACTCTACTAAAGCAGTCAAGAAAAAGCAAATCTCCTCCATGAAATTATATCTAATGGTATTAATGATGGAATTCAAAAAAAATGAATTAAAGTTGAATTAACAGGTTAAGTTTATAGCTAACAAGACAATCAAGCTGCAGAGATATATTATAAAATCATGAGCTTAATATGATTTATTGTGGTTCTGAATCTAGATTGTTCCCTTATTTATTCACTACCATTCTTGATTATTTAACCCAAATTGTATTTACCAAATACAAAGCAATAATCGATTCTTTGTTGGTGCATGTTGTTTCTCATTTCTTGTCTTTAAGTTTGAGGTTGTCTCCTTTCAAGATTTTTGCCAATAATAGTACATAGCAGAGCTGAATGATGTAATGAATTCAAACATAAATTGGTGGATCTAATGTCCTTATTGCTTATTAATAGCTGGTTTAAAGAAGATAGAATTGTAGTAGTGTTTCTTCTTGAAGTAATGGCAAGAGCTGAAGTCAGTAGATGTTGCCAGTCTTGGACCAAACTTTACGTATTATATAGTCTTTTGAACTGAGTTAATTCCAGAGATATTGGCAGATCCGGCATTTCTTTCCTTCCTAAACGTTTCCGAAAATCAACTCCATGGTCAGATTCCTCAATGCAAACAGTTCAACACATTTGGAAACGATTCATATGAAGGAAACAAGGGACTATATGGATTTCCAGTCCCCAAAGGTTGCAGCAACAATGAGACACCACCTCCAAATGTGCTGGAAAAGGATGGCTCAAAAGCAAATATTGCTTTTGGTTGAAAAGTGGTGTTGATAGGTTATGGATGCGGGGTAGTGTTTGGAACGGCGGGATGTGTTGTTTTCCAACATGAGAAGAGGCGAAGAAGAAAGCCGAAAAAATAGCAATCGCATCAATGGATGAAGAAGGATCTAGTCGGTGCAAATGATGTTCAAGCATTTGTGCTGTGTCTTCATAATTTCTGGTTTTGTAGTCTGTCAGAATGTTTTGACTATGGTGAAAAGTTGCATTGGTATGTGTCTGTTTTCATGATTGTACCAATTCCTCTGTATTTCATTGCATTTCGTACTATTTGCACGTGTCTGTTTATTTTGAGTGTAACATCTTGTATGGTGCAACTATGTATGTCTTCTTTCTTGAATTTCAATTTTTAGTAAACATTATACTGCTCACCATAAAAACAAAAAACATTTTGAATTACAAAAGATTCAATTATTCAAGTCTGAGTTGCATTTATAAACATGTGATGATGGGAATTCATGAACATAAGGTATGGTTTGAGCCTTTGTACCATATGCATTTATGTTGCAGAGGTTCACACATGGAATGATTCAACTTGCCTTTGTGTATCCTTAATTTTGTGCCAAATTAACCTATATATCTATCAACAAATTTAACAGTAATATTTACAATAGGATTGCAGAGTAACATATTTAACTGTCAAAATATTGCAGCAACGATGAGGTTAATCCAATTACAGGAATTGATATCCTTAATGGCATTTAGGTAGCTTCATTGACCGTACAAACTAGTTAAAATTTCCAGCATTCATGTCTTTGTTTTCCTTTAAGTAAACGTAGTCAATACTGCAAATTGTGTGGAATTATTGTGCATTGTGCCGCAAATGTCCGAAATTTCCACATTGCTTGTAAATTAAGTTAGGGTGAGAGTGATAGGACGAAGCAACAGCAAGTGAAGTCAATAGACATTGATAGTCTTAGTCTTTTTTTGTGGAGTAAAGTATAGTCAATAGTCACTACTGCAAAATTTCCATGTATGTGTTGAATTCTGCATAATGTAAATGTCCCACATTGCATGTGGATTAACTTCGGTTGACACAGACAGCAATAGGACTAAACTTTACGTGTTATAGTCTTTTAAACTGAGTTAATGAAAAGTAACCATTCCCATAAAAATTAGTTAGTCTTAATTTATAACCAAGGAAAGAGTAATTTGAGTTGAACTCAAACGTTAATATGTCATTAATGGGCGATGGCGTGGTGCTACCATGTTAGCTATTATTGATCATGTGGCATTGTCACGTAGGAGTTGTATCTGTTAACAACCACATAGGAGTTGCCATTAACAACTAACGGTGAATATCAGCCACGTAGGTGCTAGTTTTGTTAGTTAACAAATGTTAACTTTTTCATTATTTTTTTGGTGATTTAATAAACCATACAAGTTTCAAGGCTAAAAAAGAC
Organism: Gossypium longicalyx; assembly: GCA_025698465.1. Classification (NCBI taxonomy): domain Eukaryota; kingdom Viridiplantae; phylum Streptophyta; class Magnoliopsida; order Malvales; family Malvaceae; genus Gossypium; species Gossypium longicalyx. The sequence goes on from CM046999.1 coordinate 1,189,052, forward strand.
CAAAAAAAAAATGAAAAGCTAAAATAATTTTTTGTTTGTAATGTTAAAAAATGCCAAATAAATCATTGTCTTTTTTTTTTTTTAATTTTTTAGTTGATTAAAAGAGAAATAATTAATGAATGAAAAATAATTATTCCCAAATAAATTTATCAAAATTTATAGCAATTGAGATTTTAGATTTGAGGTTATATATATATATATATATATAAAAGTATACACATTTTTATGGAATCGGTAAATTAAATTTCCAACAGTCTTCTTCCTTCCTCAAGCGTTGTGAATAGAGCACAATTTTGTTCTTTTGTGTGGAAAATAATTTTCACATTAATTAGTTTTGGTTGAGAGGCAAGTGAATAGACACACATTCTTTACATATTATAAGGAAGAAGACTAAATCAATCTACTTTGTAATCTCATCAATCTTAATTTTTTTCGTTGAAATGAAATACAAAATTTTGCTAAAAAAAAAGCATCCAATTTTAGGAATGAAAAATAAGACTAAGTGGTTGTTGATGACTGTGAAAAATACAAAAAATTTGAAAATCTAATATCCATAGCTTTTCAATGTAAAAGAAAAAAAATAGTGTAACACTAATGTTGTGGTATTATTTGTTGCCTATAACTACCATTCCTATCCTTCGTCTTCCTCTACAAACATAACATGGCCTCCTATCTCTTTCTCTGCCTATTTCTCTTCTTTCTCCATCTTTATGCTTCTTCTTCTTCAGGTTCTCACTCCTGCTCTCACCACGAAGCTGCTTCTCTAATCCACTTCAACAATTCCTTTTCCATCACTCAGACAGACCATGCTGCTTTCTATTGCGATCATATTGCTGGCTTTAAATCTTATCCCAAGACAAATTCATGGAAGGAGGGTACAGATTGCTGCTCATGGGATGGGGTCACTTGTGACCACCTAAATGCTCATGTTATTGCCCTTGACTTGAGCTGCAGTTGGCTATATGGCAACTTCCCTTCCAATACCACTCTCTTCCTTCTCCCTCACCTTCAAAAACTCAACCTTGCCTACAATGATTTCAATGATTCCAAAATTCCATCTGAGTTTGGTCAGTTTACAAGCCTATTATACCTCAATCTTTCTCGTACAGGGTTTGCAGGAGAAGTCCCATCCCAAGTCTCTCACTTGTCAAAATTGGTTTCACTTGATCTCTCATCTTGGCTTTTTGACTACGAGCAATTTACAATTGACAAACATGCTCTGGAGGGACTTGTTCACAACCTAACCGAGGTCAGACATCTGTTTTTGTATGGAATCAACATGTCTTCTATTAATGCTCATGTCTTCATGAATCTATCCTATTCTCTAAGGTCTCTCAGTCTTGGTGGTTGTGATTTGCAAGGAAAATTCCCAAAAAACAAATTTGATTTGCCAAACCTCAATCTCCTCAACTTGGGAGACAACCAAAACCTCAATCTTGATCATTTGAAGTTCAATCGCAGCAGCAATCTTGAACATTTGGATCTGTCGTGGATGTCCTTCTCTACAGAATCCATTGATTCAGTTGATAATCTACAGGCCTTAAAGTACTTAGATCTATCAGGAAATTCTGTCTTTCAAGGATTGTCTGTCTCAATCACAAACTTATCATCTTTGGAGCAATTGATAATTTCAGGCGCAAATATTTGTGGAGGATTGCCTGACTCGATGGGGAATCTTGTGTCCTTGAAGTTTTTAGATCTCTCCTATTCCAACTTATCAGGATCAATTCCAAGATCACTGGGAAACCTCTTGCAACTCACTCATTTAAATTTGGGATGGAACAAATTGTGTGGACAAATTCCATCGTCAATTCTACACCTAACGCAGCTTGAATACTTGAGAATAGCTGGAAATACTTTAGAAGGTTCCATTCCAGATGAGGTAACCGCTTTTCCTAATCTAATATCTTTAAGCTTATCTGGCAATTTGCTCAATGGAACACTTCCGTCATGGTTGTATATTGCTCCCTCCTTAAAGGATATAATCCTCTATCAAAATCAATTCAGTGGGCATATCAAAGAATTCCAATCCAAATCACTAGAATATTTATATCTAGCAAATAATAAACTCCAAGGTCCTCTTCCATCTTCAATATTCCAACTTCTCAATCTTACCCACCTCAGCTTATCCTCAAATAATCTTAGTGGTGTCATAGAGTTTCGCATGTTCTCAAACCTTCCAAATTTAAAACATCTCGACCTTTCATATAACAGCCTATCCTTAACATCTAATACTACTTCTATTGTTAATCTTACAAGCTTATTTTTGTCATCTTGCAATCTTAGTGAATTCCCCCAATTTTTAAAAGGGCTTAAAAGTTTGGAAACTTTAGACCTCTCTTGCAACAGAATTGAAGGCAAGATTCCACAGTGGATGCAAGAGGTGGGGAATGACTCTTTGACTTACTTAAACGTATCTCACAACTCTTTGACAAAAGTTGAGCAGTTTCCATGGAAGAATATTGCAGTTCTTGACTTAAGCTCCAATTTGATCCGTGGAAATCTTCCGATTCCAGCTTCGACCATCAATGTCTTTTTGATCTCAAATAATAATTTCAATGGAGAGGTCTCTTCTTTAATATGCAATGTCACTTCTCTTCAAATTCTTGATTTGTCCCACAATAACTTGAGTGGAACAATTCCGCAATGTTTTGGAAATTTGAGCAACAGACTTCAATTCTTAAATCTGAAGAAGAACAAGTTCTATGGGACGATTCCTCCAACATTTGCAAAGGGATGCCAATTGAGTAATTTCAACTTAAATGGAAATCTGTTAGAAGGGCCTTTGACACCATCCATCCTTAATTGTAATGGTCTGGAAGTGCTAGATCTTGGTAACAACAAGATCAATGATACATTTCCTCATTGGTTGGAAAGTCTTCCACAGCTACAAGTTCTTGTATTGAAGTCAAATCATATGCATGGTTCCTTATGTGTCAATAGCTCCAAGTCTAGCCCTTTTTTCTCTAAAATCCAAATTTTTGATCTCTCAAGTAATTATTTTTCTGAACCCCTACCAGTGAGATACATCAACAGCTTCAAGGCTATCATAAATCTCGAGAAGATTGGTAGTACAGTGTCGTACATGGGGGTGTATGATCGTATAGGTAGTGGCTTCTATACCTATTCCATTGGAATTGTTATGAAAGGACAATATATGGAATTGGTGAAAATTTTCAACATGTGGATGATCATTGATCTATCAAACAATCAGTTTGAAGGGGGTATTCCAAAGGTTATTGGGAAGCTTAACTTACTAAAAGGGCTCAACCTTTCTCATAATAACCTTAATGGTGGTATCCCCACCTCAATAGGGAATTTGACAAGTCTTGAATGGTTGGACCTATCTTCAAACAGGTTGTCTGGGACGATTCCAAATAGATTGGCAGAATTGCCATTTCTTTCGTCCTTAAATGTTTCTGAAAATCATCTCCATGGTCAGATTCCTCAAGGAAAACAATTCAACACATTTGGAAATGATTCATATGAAGGGAATAAGGGACTATGTGGGTTTCCGGTCTCGAAAGGTTGCAACATCATTGAGCCAGCACCTCTAAATTTTCTTGAAAAAGATGGCTCAAAATCAAACATTGCTTTTGGTTGGAAAGTGGTGTTGATAGGTTATGGATGCGGAGTTGTGTTCGGAATGTCGGTGGGATATGTTGTTTTCCAAACTGGTAAGCCGAGATGGTTGGTGAATTTGGTTGAAAACCAACATGAGAAGAGGCGAAGAAGAAAGTCAAAGAAAGGCAATCGCAACAATAGACGAAGAAGGATCTAATTACTGCAAATGATGTTCAAGAATTAGTGTTGTATTTTCATAATTTCTTGTTTTAATTGTAGACCGTTTTGCCTATGGTGAAGGGTTGCATTGGTATGTGTATGTCGTTATAATTGTACCAATTTAACCATGTCTTTATCTTTAGCATTGTGCATGGTGTATTCCCAGTGATGGCATGTTCATGTAATATTTGACAAGCCAATGAATTAACAGGTTAAGTTTATAGCTAACACGGAAATCAAGATGTTGATGGTGCAAGCAAAGTTAGAATTTGAAGCATTCATGTCTCTTTTTTCCTTTTATTTCTCGAGTAAACGTAGTTGGGTAACAAAGTTGATGTGAATTGAGGTACAATTGGTGGATCCCATGTCCCTAATTTCCTTTCGTAATAATGTTTAAACTTGTTAGAAATTTTAAGATTAGACAATGAAAGGCAGTAATAATGTCTAAACATATATCTATAATTTATGAAATTTAATTTTATTAAGTTTGAAATTCAAATATAAACTAAGAGGAATTTTATTGGAATAACATAGCACTCGTAAAAGTGAGAATTTAATAAGACATTTGAAGACTGGTGTGTAATTTGCAACGCTAGAAAGCAATCAAATTAAAGCAAAATGGAATTTAAAGGGACCAAAGATGAAATTTAACCAAAAGTAAGACGCTAGAAGGAGGGCTTGACCCTCCGACCTTGTGGTTAACAGCCACACGCTCTAGCCGCTATTCCAACTTCGAGAAAATTTTTGTTGTTGTTATTTGTACAGAATACATTTTTGGGGAAATATGGACTTAGCGGCTCATTTTCATTCAGAGATTATTCATAATCTCTTAATTCAAGATGAACTAACACCTCCTAAAGTTTGGCAAAAACAACATCAGTTAATTACTGAAATTTAGTAAAGCAAAAAATAAAATAGGTTAGCAAGAAATGAGGATAAAAAATTTAGTAGTTACAAAAAAATAGATAAAAAATCCTTCCACAAAATACAATAATAAAATCCAAATCTATTGTATCAGACACTGAATATACTTAATGGATTACTGAAAATACAATACTTCCACAACAAAAACATCAATTATGTGAAGAATGAATCAAACTATTTTTAGTTTCTAAGTCACTGTGTCACCCCCAAATTTAGGACTAGAGATAATAAAAAAAAAAAAAAAAAAAAAAAAAAAAAAAAAACTGTGAAAGTCTAGAAATATACATACCAAGGAAAAGAATTGCAATAGTTATCTCATAATTGTTAATCTTAGGCTTATAACCGATTAAATAAAGTAATTTTTTTGGTCTCATAATCTCAGCTAATGCTCACCATAAATGTCTCATAAAAGATGGGGAAAAGAAAAAGAAAGCATGAGAAATTAAACAGTGAATTGGAACACACTGCAGATTGTTGTTAGCTATAAAATGGTAGTAAACACTAAACAAAGCAAACCCACATATGAATAAAGTAGGATTGAATATGATTGGCTATTGAATCACAAATCATCCGTCCTGTTTGACCTCCAATGCCTTACCATAATCAGTTGGGAACTACAAGCATATACTTAAACCTGCAGATAACAACTCAATGAGTTGTCCAACAAATACATTTAGAATTACAAAAGATTCAATTATGCAAGTTTGAGTTGCATTTATAAACATGTGATGATGAGAGTTCATGAACATAAGGTATGGTTTGAGCCTTTGTGTATTCTTAATTTTGTGCCAAACCTATATATCTATCAACAAATTTAAGAGTAATATTTACAACCGCATTGCAGAGTAACATATTTAACATTCGATTACACTGTCAAAACATTGCAGCAACCATGAGATTAATCCAATTATAGGAATTAATATCCTTAATGGCTTTAAGGTAGCTCCTTTGAACGTACAAACTAGTTAAAATTTCCAGCATTCATGTCTTTCTTTTCCCTCAAGTAAATGTAGTCAATACTGTAAATGGTGTGGAATTATTGTACATTGTGCCACAAATGTCCGAAACTTCCACATTGCTTGTAAATTAAGTTTGGGTGAGAGTGATAGGAGGAAGCAACAGCAAGTGTGAAGTGAATAGGCAATTGATAGTCATAGTCTTTCTCACCTAATCACCATTTTTTGTGGAGTAAAAGTATAGTCAATACTGAAAATTTAAATGTTCTTTTACTTGCATTTTATATTCATAATTTTGTCCCAAACCTATACATCTATCAATATATTTGAGTAACAATAATATATACAATAGCATTGCAGAGAGATGTCTATATATATATGGGTTAAAAGAGAAAATGCGAAACAACATTGACCCACAATTTCATCGAAAGTACAATTTCCAGTAAGATTCAGAATAATTTGCAGTGGTAATATAATTCAAAAACTGGATGCACCATAAATAATTTTGTTGGACAAAATACGTTAGTGAACAAATATAAATATAAATATTAAATACAAGATCTGAACAAATAATATAAAAAAATATTTATATTTATGTAAAAATACCAGATCTAAATAAAACAAATTAAATAAATATTTAAAACATTAGATCTGAAAAAAATTAAATAATTTTTTTTTTGAAAAACTAGAAATTGAATAAGGGAATCGAGTTTTATTAGATGTTGAAGCCTGTTTTCACAGTTTTCTTAAGATAGATTCGGTCGCTCCTATGACACTTGAAGAAACGTTGGTCGTCTGTCTCCGAGGATACAACAACAAAATGACCGCTTGAAAATTTTTGAGAGAAAAAGAAAAGAATTCTTGAGAGTGATATAAATTCGTTGTGTGTCACAAATCTGCATTAAATGAGCTTTTAAATCAAATTGAATAAAATCAAATCAAATTGAGATATTTTTCCTTTTAAACAGACTCTGTATAATATCTGTTAAGAAAAAATTAGATTTTGTATTGAGATAAAATACCCGCAAACTCTTCTTAAGCTCAATCAGTTTAAGCTTTAGTCATTAAATAATTAATAAGTTAGTTTACATATATATGCAAGTTCTACACTTGATTCCAATCAATGTGGGACTAATGCTTTTTATTTTTCTCAACACAATTTACAAGTAATTTATTTTGAGTATAAATTTTTTATTCATCACTCAATTAATTTGAGCATATAATATATCTTTGTAAAGGCCTCATAGAGTAAAATATAAAACCATAATCGCCATTTTCTCACATAATCCCCATTTTCTCGAGTAAATGTATACAGTCAATATTGCAAAATTTTGATATTATTTGTGTAGAATTCTGCATTATGCAGATGTCCCACATTGCTTGTGGGTTATCTATGGTTGACACAAACAGTAAAAGCAGTTGAAGTCAATACACGCTAACAGTGTTGGACCAAACTTTACGTCTTACATTCTTTTGTTATGAGATCTTTTTTTCTATTTTAATTTTCTAGTTAGCTAAAAGAGAAATAGTAATATGTGGCACTACCACATCATCATAAAATTGCTGACATGGCAGTGATATGCTCTTACTAAAAAAATGGTGTACACAACTTTCAATAATTAATTAATTTTTGTGGACTGTTATATGAATGCCATATCAGTAATTAAATAATTTTTAAAAATTCAAAAAATTATTAAAAAATATTTTTAGTTTTTAAAAAATTAATTAATTATTGATGTGACATACACGTGTACTGTCATGTGGATGCCACATCAGCAAAGTTAACAAATATTAACTTTTCTATCTTTTTTGACCTGATTTGATAAATAATGTAAGTTCAAGGCCTAAAAAAGATGAAAACTTTAAATGAATGTCTAAAACAGGGGAGAAGCCAAAAAAGAATTTTAGGGGGCCACAATTAAATTATAATTTTTACGATAGTAAAAATGTAATTTTACAATTTTAATACTCTATGTCTTTATAATTTTTAAATGATTAAATCAAATTTTTATCAATTTTAGGGAGGGCCAAATTATAATTTTACCTTTAGTAATTTAAAATTTTAAAATTTTAAATTAAAGGATCTAAATGAAATATTTTCCATTTTAAAGGTGCAGGCCCTTACCAACCCCTAATTATGCCCCTAAGCTAAATTGATTTTTTTTGTAAAGAAGGATGACCAAATAAATCATTATACTTTTTTTTATTGGCTAAGGTTTGCCTTAATAATCAGTGCAAAAATATTTACTTGTAAACTAATTAGTCTACTTGCCAAGTATTGGCTTTAATTATTCTTCGGGGTAAGACTTGGATTTAATTTTCATCATTCATGTTTTTTTTCCTCAACACATCAAACTTAGGGTAAATTCAGATAGGCGATTGAGTGTGTTGCGGTGTGTTTAACTTATTTTTTCTCTCACGCTACAGTATTGCTATAATATTTAATCTTACCGCTACCATTGTTTTTACACTAATTGTAAGTGAACTCACCATCCATTCAAATTCACCCTTAATTTATATATTATAAATTATTTTGTGGGTGTGGAGTTCCTGTACATTATGTTGCAAATGACTGGAATTTCCTTATTACTTGTCGATTAAGTTCGGTTGACAGTGAGAGGAAGCCGGACCAAGTGAAGTCAATAGATGTTGGCAGTCTTGGTATTTGAACCAAACTACTTCATCTATTTTGAAATTGAATGCATTGATGTGAAGTTGAGGAACCAGTAAACACGTTGAGACAAATATTAGGTGCTTCAGAGGAAATGAAAAGCCCAATAACAATGTTGATGTGAGTTTAGGTAAATTTGGTGGATCCCATCTCCTTATTAATTTCCTTTTAAAGAAGCTTAATTGCCGGTGCAAATGGTGTGTTTTATCGAGTCTCTACTGTCTTCCACCATCTACGACCAAACATGAGGTGCTATAGGAAATAAGACCAAGTCAATATACAGTGAAAGGTTTCTCTAATGGAAATAGCCGCTTTCACACTGCAAACTTAGATATAAGTTTGTGGTCGAGGGCGATCAGCCATTTGAAATCTTCATTTGGCAATACCAATTACACTAATTAGAATTTCTTTTGAATAAAAACTCTTATTATTGCATTAGTTCGCTTAATGGATATTCCTATTTGATTTGACTCCACACAATTATGTGAATTATCTGTGTGAAAATTTGTTGCATGTGCACAGAAACGAAGCCAGAACAATCTTTTTGGGGGCCGAATGAAATTTTAATTTTTTATAGTCTATATATTTATAAATTTTAAAGGATTAAATTGAATTTTTATAATTTTAAGGGGCCAAAGTATAATTTTACCTTTATTAATTTAAAATTTTTAAAAAAATTTTAAGAGCTTAAATAGCAATTTTACATTTTAGGGGTGGCTGACATGGATTCGCCACTGCATGTGCACAACTTCTAGAATGCTCCAAAGTTTTAATTTCCACTGTTTTTCACTCCTATTACTCCCAAGCGCCCTATTAAGTATTAAATTATGAATATAAAGGATTAGAAGTATATAATTCACAATTAATACCATATAATCACTCAACAATATACTAAGAATGAGGCTAAAATATGTTACTTTTGACACTTATCAATGATGGTGTTACGAGACTAAAAGAGTAAACCTAATTGGTCTCCATTTGGTATTATCTAATTAGAGGAATTGATATCCTTAATGGCTTTTAGTCGACTGTACAAACAAGTTAGAATTTCCAGCAACCATGTCTTTTTTTCCCTCTGCACATCTATCTACCTCTCGAGTGATAAACGTAGTCCATATTGCAAATTGTTGTTATTTTGTATGTAATTATTGGACATTCTGCTGCAACTATTTGAAATTTCCTCATTGCTTGTAAATTTTAATATATATTTTTATTTTTTAAAAACAATTTTTATATATTTTTAAAAATTAATTAATTGCATCCATGTGGCAATCCACGTGCATGCCTCGTCTACAGTTCACAAACGTTAACTTTTCCATCAATTTTAAGGTGATTTGACAAATAACATAAGTTTAAGGGCTAAAAAAAATTAAGTGGAGGACTAAAATAAGCTTTTAAATAAAATTAGAGGACCAAATAAGTCAGTATAGCAAAAAATTTTCCACAAAAATGCAGTTTCCCGGTAGTTTTCTTTCAATTAATAGAAAATGACACACATTTAGTGCCAACCAATGAAATATTTCCACATTCGCCTTGAATTTTTAAGCGATAAATTAAAATAATATGTTTCTTTAAATGATGTTACAATCATAATTGCAATCAATAATGAATGTCTAATGGCTTTTAGGTAGCTTCCCTCAAGTAAACGTTGACAATACTGCAAATTGTGTTGAATTATTGTATACTGTGCTGCAAATGTCTGAAATTTCCACTTGTAAATTAAGTTTGGGTGAGAGTGATAGGAGGAAGCAACAGCAAGTGAAGTCAACAGACAACTGATAGTCTTAGTCTTTTTTTATGGAGTAAAGTATATTCAATAGTCAATACTGCAAAATTTCCATACATGGGGGTACAATGTCGTACATGGGGGTGTATGTTCAGAGAGGTAGTGCCTTCTATACCTATTCCGTTGGAATTGTTATTAAAGGACAAGATATGGAATTGGTGAAAATTTTCACCATGTGGATGATCATTGATCTATCAAACAATCAGTTTGAAGGGGGTATTCCAAAGGTTTTTGGGAAGCTTAACTTATTGAAAGGGCTCAACCTTTCTCATAATAACCTTAATGGTGGTATCCCCACCTCAATAGGGAATTTGTCAAGTCTTGAATGGTTGGACCTATCTTCAAACAGGTTGTCTGGCACAATTCCAAATAGATTGACAGCTCTGCCATTTCTTTCGTCCTTAAATGTTTCTGAAAATCAACTCCATGGTCAGATTCCTCAAGGCACACAATTCAACACATTTGGAAATGATTCATATGAAGGGAATACGGGACTATGTGGGTTTCCGGTCTCGAAAGGTTGCAACATCATCGAGCCAGCACCTCCAAATGTGCTTGAAAAAGATGGTTCAAAATCAAACATTGCTTTTGGTTGGAAAGTGGTGTGGATAGGTTATGGATGCGGAGTAGTGTTCGGAATGTCGGTGAGATATGTTGTTTTCCAAACTGGTAAGCCAAAATGGTTGGTGAATTTGGTTGAAAACCAACATGAGAAGAGGCGAAGAAGAAAGTCAAAGAAACACAATCGCAGCAATAGACGAAGAAGGATCTAATTACTGCAAATGATGTTGAAGAATTAGTGTTGTATTTTCATAATTTCTTGTTTTGTAGACCGTTTTGCCTATGGTGAAGGGTTGCTTTGGTATGTGTCTGTCTTTATTATTGTACCAATTCCTCTGTGTTTCATTGCATTTGGTACAATCTGTAATGGTTTGTTTGAGTGTAACATTTTGTGTGGTGGTGTTATATTTTCATAATTTAACATTCGATTTCACTGTCAAAACATTGCAGCAACGATGAGATTATTGCAATTACAGGAATTGATATCCTTAATGGCTTTTAGGTAGCTTCATTGACCGTACAAACTGGTTAAAATTTCCAGCATTCATGTCTTTGTTTTCCCTCAAGTAAACGTAGTCAATACTGCAAATGGTGTGGAATTATTGTACATTGTGAAGCAAATGTCCGAAATTTCCACATTGCTTGTAAATTAAGATTGGGTGAGAGAGATAGGAGGAAGCAACAGCAAGTGCGAAGTCAATAGACAATTGATAGTCATAGTCTTTCTCACCTAATCACCATTTTTGTGGAGTAAAAGTATAGTCAATACTGAAAATTTTCCATAATTTGAAATTCCATGGAAACAAGACCAAGCGGATTGTTTATGGTTGAGGACACTTAAACACACACAATTTCTAAGCATTTTAGTGTCATATGGAACTTAAAATTTAACTGTTCTTTTACCTGCGTTTAGATATTCATAAATTTGTCCCAAACCTATATATCTATCAACATATTTGAGTAACAATAATAAATACAATAGTATTACAGAGAGATGTGTATATATATGGGTTAAAAGAGAAAATGCGAGACAATATTGACCCACAATTTCATCAAAAGAACAATTTCGAGTAAGATTCATCAGAATAATTTATAGCGTTAATATAATTCAAAAAGTGGATCCACAATAAAGATAATTTTGTTGGACAAAACACGTTAATTAACAAATATTAATATTAATATAAATATTAAATATAAGATCTGAACAAATAATATAAACAAATATTTATATTTATGTAAAAACACCATATCTAAATCAAACAAATTAAATAAATATTTAAAACATTAGATCTGAAAACAATTAAATAAAAAAGATTTTGAAAAATCAGAAATCGAATAAGGGAATCGAGTTTAATTTATTAGATGTTGAGGCCTGTTTTCACAGTTTTCTTAAGATAGATTCGGTCACTCCTATGGCACTTGAAGAAACATTGGTCGTCTTTCTCCCAGGATACAACAACAAAATCACCGAAACTTTTGAAAATTTTTGAGAGAAAAAGAAAAGAATTATTGAGACTGAAATAAATTCATTGTGTGTCACAAATCTGTATTAAAGGAGATTTTAAATTAATTTGAATAAAATCAAATCAAATTAAGGTATTTGTCCTTTTAAATAGATTTTGTATAATATCTGTTAAGAAAAAAATTAAATTGCTAAAATATCCGCAAGCTCTTCTTAAGCTCAATCAGTTTAAGCTTTAGTCATTAAATAATTATTAAGTTGGTTTACATATATATATACAAGTTCCACACTTGATTCCCAATCAATATGAGATTAATGCTTTTCATTTTTCTCAATTCAATTAACAAGTAGCTTACTTTGAGCATTAACTTTTCATTTACCACTCAACCATTTTGAGTATATGATATACCTTTGTAAAGGTCTCATAGAGTAAAATATAAAATCATAATTTTATGATTCAACTCTCCACCTTTACCAATCACTTCAACATTTCCAAAAATTACCATTTTTCTAACAAATTAATTCTAAAGGTCTGTCGAACTTGAACGCGTGAATGTGAAATTTTCTCACCTAATCGCCGTTTTCTCGAGTAAATGTATACGGTCAATATTGCAAAAATTTCATATTATTAGTGTAGAATTCTGCATTATGCAGATGTCCCACATTGCTTGTGGGTTATCTTTGGTTGACACAAACAGTAAAAACAGTGGAAGTCAATACAGGCTCAAATTTATTTTTTTGAGGAAAAATTTAATAGTTGTAACATGTTGTATATTTGAAGTTTAATATCTGTTAGGGATTTAGTCCCTCTACTTTTTAAATCTAAAAATTTAAGTTTATTTATTAACGCTATTAAAATTCTTCTATTAAATTTGTTGATGTGATATTTGACTTTAAAAAGAAAAAACAAATTTCACTTTATATACATGTAACAAAAATTGGCAATATAATAGACCTGAATTTTCTAATCAGTTAACCAAATAATAATGACTCCAATTTAAGGAAAAGTAATAATTCCCAAATAAAGTTATTAGAATTCCAATTAATGTAACAAACTAATTTATATAATATATAGAAGATACTAATTCTATTGTAACACAACTTTCAATAATTAATTAATTTTTGTGGATCGTTATATGAATGCCACATCAGTAATTAATTAATTTTTAAAAATTAAAAAAATTTAAAAAAAATTAATTAATTTTTAATTAATTAGTATTGTCATGTAGATGCCACATCAGTAAAGTTAACAAATATTAACTTTTCTATCTTTTTTTGAGCTAATTTGATAAATAATACAAGTTCAAGGCTTAAAAAAGATGAAAAATTAAATGAATGTCTAAAATAGAGGAGAAGCCAAAAAAAAATTTTTAGGGGGCTGAAATTAAATTATAATTTTTAAGATAGTAAAAATACAATTTCACTATTTTAATACTCTATGCCTTTATAATTTTTAAATGATTAAATCAAATTTTTATCAATTTTAGGGAGGGCCAAATTGCAATTTTATATTTAGTAATTTAAAATTTTAAAAAATTTAAATTAAAGGATCTAAATGGAAAATTTTCCATTTAAAAGGGGCAGGCCCCTGACAACCCCTAATTATGCCCCTGAGCTAAAATGATTTTTTTTTTTTTTTTTGTAAAGAAGGAAGGCCAAATAAATCATTATACTTTTTTTTATTGGCTAAGGTTTGCCTTAATAATGAGTGCAAAAATATTTACTTGTAAACTAATTAGTCTACTTACCAAGTATTGGCTTTAATTATTCTTCGGGGGTAAGACTTGGATTTAATTTTCATCATTCATGTTTTTTTCCCTCAACACATCAAGTTTAGGGTAGATTTAGATAGGCGATTGAGTATGGTGCGGTGCGTTTAATTTACTTTTTATTTCACGCTATGGTATCGCTACAATATCTAATCTCAACACTAATCGTAGGTGAACGCACCATCCATTCATCTTCACCCTTAATCTATATTATAAATTATTTTGTGGGTGTGGAGTTCCTGTACATTATGCTGCAAATGACTGAAATTTCCTTATTACTTATCGATTATGTTCGGTTGACAGTGAGCGGAAGGCAGACCAAGTGAAGTCAATAGATGTTGGCAGTCTTGGTATTTGAACTAAATTACTTAACTATTTTGAAATTGAATGCATTGATGTGAAATTGAGGAACCAGTAAACACGTTGAGACAAATATTAGGTGCTTCAGAGGAAATGAAAAGCCCAATAACAATGTTGATGTGAGTTTAGGTAAAATTGGTGGATCCCATTACCTTATTAATTTCCTTTTAAAGAAGCTTAATTGCCGGTGCAAATGGTGTGTTGTATTGAGTCTCTACTGTCTTCCACCATCTAGGACCAAACATGAGGTGTTATAGGAAATAAGACCAAGTCAATGTACAGTGAAAGGTTTCTCTAATGGAAGTAGCCGCTTTCACGCTGCAAACTTAGATAGCTTGTGGTTGAGGACGATCAACCATTTGAAATCTTCATTTGATAATACCAATTACACTAATTAGAATTTCTTTTTAATAAAAACTCTTATTATTGCATTAGTTCGCTTAATGGATATTCCTATTAAATTTGACTCCACACAATTATGTGGATTATCTATGTGAAAATTTGTTACATGTGCACAGAGGCGAAGCCAGAACAATCTTTTGGAGGGAGCGAATGAAATTTTAATTTTTTTTAGTCTATATCTTTATAATTTTTAAAAGATTAAATTAAATTTTTATAATTTTAAGGGGGCCAAAGTACAATTTTGTCTTTATTAATTTAAAATTAAAAAAAATTAAGAGCTTAAATAGCAATTTTACATTTTAGGAGGGGGCCGGGGCCCTTGCCAGCCCCCTCTAGATTCGCCACTGCATGTGCAATATTCCAGAATGCTCCAAAGTTCTAATTTCTACTGTTTTTCACTCCTATTGCTCCTAAACGCTCTATTAAGAATTAAATTATGAATATAAAAGATTAAAAGTATATAATTCACAATTAACACCACATAATTACTCAACAATGTACTGAAAATGAGGCTAAAATATGTTACTTTTGACACTTATTAATGATGGTGTTACGAGACTAAAAATTTAAAGAGTAAACCTAATCGGTCTCCATTTGGTATTATCTAATTAGAGGAATTGATATCCTTAATGGCTTTTAGTCGACTGTACAAACAAGTTAGAATTTCCAGCAACCATGTCTTTTTTTCCCTCTGCACATCTATCTACCTCTCGAGTAATAAACGTAGTCCATATTGCAAATTGTTGTTATTTTGTATGTAATTATTGGACATTCTGCTGCAACTATTTGAAATTTCCTCATTGCTTGTAAATTTTAATGTACATTTTTATTTTTTAAAAACAATTTTATATATTTTTAAAAATTAATTAATTGCATCCATGTGGCAATCCACGTGCATGCCTCATCTACAGTTCACAAACGTTAACTTTTCCATCAATTTTAAGGTGATTTGACAAATAACATAAGTTTAAGGGCTAAAAAAATTAAGTGGAGGACTAAAATAAGCTTTTAAATAAAATTAGAGGACCAAATAAGTTAGTATAGCAAAAAATTTTCCACAAAAATTGCAGTTTTCCGGTAGTTTTCTTTCAATTAATAGAAAATGACACACATTTAGTGCCAACCAATGAAATATTTCCACATTCGCCTTGAATTTTTAAGCGATAAATTAAAATAATATGTTTCTTTAAATGATGTTACAATCATAATTGCAATCAATAATGAATGTCTAATGGCTTTTAGGTAGCTTCCCTCAAGTAAACGTTGACAACACTGCAAATTGTGTTGAATTATTGTATACTGTGCTGCAAATGTCTGAAATTTCCACTTGTAAATTAAGTTTGGGTGAGAGTGATAGGAGGAAGCAACAGCAAGTGAAGTCAATAGACAGCTGATAGTCTTAAGTCTTTTTTTGTGGAGTACTAAAGTACATTCAATAGTCAATACTGAAAATTTCCTTACATGTGTTGAATTCTGCATAATGTAAATGTCTGACATTGCATGTGGATTATCTTTAGTTAACACGGACAGCAATAGGACTAAACTTTACGTGTTATAGTCTTTTAAACTGAGTTAATGAAAAGTAATCATTCCCATAAAAATTAGTTATACTCTTAATTTATAACAAAGGAAAGAGAAATTTGAGTTGAACTCAAAGGTTAGTATGTCACCGATGGGCGATGATGTGGCTCCATCATGTCAGCTATTATTGATCATGTGGCATTGTCACGTCAACAAATAGGTTTGGTGTGGTATCTATTAACAGCCACGTAAGTGTTGGCATTAACTACTAACGGTTAATATCAGCCACGTAGGTGCTAGTTTTGTTAGTTAACAGATGTAACTTTTTCATCATGTTTTTTTGGGTGATTTAATGAACTATACAAGTTTCAAGCCTAAAAGAGACAAAAAAATAAAAAAGAAAAGCTAAAATGACTTTTTATTTGTAAAGTTAAAAAATGCTAAATAAATCATTATGTCTTTTTAGTTTTAATTTTTTACTTGATTAAAAGGGAAATAATTAACGAATGAAAAATAACTATTCCCAAATAAATTTATCAGAATTTGTAACAAATGAGATTTTAGATTTGAATTATGAGGTTATAAATATATATATATCTATATATAAAAGTATATGCATTTTTATGGAATCGGTGGATTAAATTTCCAGCAATATTCATCTTCCTCAAACGTATTGAATAGAGCACAATTTAGTTTTGTGTGGAAAATAATTTCCACGTTAATTAGCTTTGGTTGACAGCCAAGTGAATAGACACACACATTCTTTACGTGTTATAGGGAAGAAGACTAAGTCAATCTATTTTGTAATCTCATCGATTTTGATTATTTTAGTTGTTTAGGGAGTTCAAATGAAATACAAGATTTTGGTAAAAGAAAGCATCCAATTTTAAGAATGAAAAATATATGGTAAAAAGGAAGTGGTTGTTGATGATTGTGAAAAATACAAAAATTTTGAAAAATCTAATATCCATAGCTTTTCAATGTAAAAGAAAAAAAAGTATAACACTAATGTTGTTAGGTATCCTTCATCTTCCTCTACAAACAAAACATGGCCTCCTATCTCTTTCTCTGCCTATTTCTCTTCTTTCCCCACCTTTATGCTTCTTCTTCTTCCGGATCTCACTCCTGCTCTCACCACGAAGCTGCTTCTCTAATCCAGTTCAAGAATTCCTTTTCCATCACTCAGACAGTGCATGCTGTTAGGTATTGCAGCCATATTGTTGGCTTTCAATCTTATCCCAAGACAAATTCATGGAAGGAGGGTACAGATTGCTGCTCATGGGATGGGGTCACTTGTCATCACCTAAATGCTCATGTTATTGCCCTTGACTTGAGCTGCAGTAGGCTATATGGCAACTTCCCTTCCAATACCACTCTCTTCCATCTTCCTCACCTTCAAAAACTTGACCTTTCTTACAATGATTTTAATCTTTCCAAAATTCCATCTGATTTTAGTAATGTGTCCTTGAAGTTTTTAGATCTCTCCCATTCCAACTTATCAGGACCGGTTTCAAGATCACTGGGAAACCTCTTGCAACTCACTGATTTAGACTTGTCGCAAAACCAATTGAGTGGACAAATTCCAAGATCATTGGGGAACCTGTTACAACTCACTAATTTAGACTTGTCGCAAAACCAATTGAGTGGACAAATTCCAAGATCATTGGGGAACCTCTTGCAACTCACTAATTTAGGCTTGTCGCGGAATCAATTGAGTGGACAAATTCCATTATCAATTCTAAACCTAACGCAGCTTGAATATATGAGAATAGATGGAAATACATTAGAAGGTTCCATTCCAGATGAGGTAACCACTTTTCCTAATCTAATATCTTTAGACTTATCTGGAAATTTACTCAATGGAACACTTCCGTCATGGTTGTATACTGCTCCCTCTTTAAAGGAAATATATCTCTCTCAAAATCAATTCAGTGGGCATATCAAAGAATTCCAATCCAAATCACCAGAATTGATATGGTTAGACAATAATAAACTCCAAGGTCCTCTTCCATCTTCAATATTCCAACTTCTCAATCTTACCCTACTTAGCTTATCCTCAAATAATCTTAGTGGTGTCATAGAGTTGAGCATGTTCTCAAACCTTCCAAATCTCAATTATCTTGACCTTTCATATAACAGCCTATCCTTAACATCTAATAGCACTTCTAGTGTTAACCATATATTGCCTAATCTTATAGGCATATTTTTTTCATCTTGCAATCTTAGTGAATTCCCCCAATTTTTGAAAAGGCTTAAAAGTTTGGAAAGCCTAGACCTCTCTTGCAACAGAATTGAAGGCAAGATTCCACAGTGGATGCAAGAGGTAGGGAATGACTCTTTGAGTTACTTAAATGTATCTCATAACTCTTTGACAGAAGTTGAGCACTTTCCATGGAAGAATATTGCAGTTCTTGACTTAAGCTCCAATTTGATCCGTGGAAATCTTCCAATTCCAGCTTTGACGATCAATGTCTTTCTGATCTCAAATAATAGTTTCAATGGAGAGGTCTCTTCTTTAATATGCAATGCCAGTTTTCTTCGAATTCTTGATTTGTCCCACAATAACTTGAGTGGAACAATTCCCCAATGTTTTGGAAGTTTGAGTGACAGCCTTGAATTCTTGAATCTGATGAAGAACAAGTTTTATGGGACGATTCCTCCAACATTTGCAAAGGGATGCAATTTGAGTAATTTCAACTTAAATGGAAATCTGTTAGAAGGGCCTTTGACACCATCTATCTTTAATTGTAAAGGTCTGGAAGTGCTAGATCTTGGTAACAACAAGATCAATGATACATTTCCTCATTGGTTGGGAAGTCTTCCACAGCTACAAGTTCTTGTATTGAAGTCAAATCATATGCATGGTTCCTTGTGTGTGAATAGCTCCAAGTCTAGCCCTTTTTTCTCTACAATCCAAATTTTTGACCTCTCAAGTAATTATTTTTCTGGACCCCTACCAGTGGGATACATCAACAGCTTCAAGGCTATCATAAATCTAGAGAAGATTGGTAGTACAGTGTCGTACATGGGGATGTATGATTACGAAGGTAGTGCCTTCTATACCTATTCCATTGGAATTGCTATGCAAGGACAAGTTATGGAATTGGTGAAAATTTTCACCATGTGGATGATCATTGATCTATCAAACAATCAGTTTGAAGGGGAGATTCCAAAGGTAATTGGGAAGCTTAACTTATTGAAAGGGCTCAACCTTTCTCATAATAACCTTAATGGTGGTATCCCCACCTCAATAGGGAATTTGACAAGTCTTGAATGGTTGGACCTATCTTCAAACAGGTTGTCTGGGACGATTCCAAATAGACTGGCAGATCTGCCATTTCTTTCGTCCTTAAATGTTTCTGAAAATCAACTCCATGGTCAGATTCCTCAAGGCAAACAATTCAACACATTTGGAAATGATTCATATGAAGGAAATAAGGGACTATGTGGGTTTCCGGTCTCGAAAGGTTGCAACATCATTGAGCCACCACCTCCAAATGTGCTTGAAAAAGATGGCTCAAAATCAAACATTGCTTTTGGTTGGAAAGTGGTGTTGGTAGGTTATGGATGCGGAGTAGTGTTCGGAATGTCGGTGGGATATGTTGTTTTCCAAACTGGTAAGCCAAAATGGTTGGTGAATTTGGTTGAAAACCAACATGAGAAGAGGCAAAGAAGAAAGTCAAAGTAAGGCAATCACAGCAATAGACGAAGAAGGGTCTAATTACTGCAAATGATGTGGAAGAATTAGTGTTGTATTTTCATAATTTCTTGTTTTGTAGACCGTTTTGCCTATGGTGAAGGGTTGCATTGGTATGTGTCTGTCTTTATTATTGTACCAATTCCTCTGTCTTTCATTGCATTTCGTACTATCTGTAATGGTTTGTTTGAGTGTGATATTTTGTATGGTGGTGTTGTTTATGTCTTCTTTCATGACTTTCAATTCAGTCTCATTAATCTTTGCTACTGCTCACTAAAGGAAAAAGGGGAACAAAATGTCTCAATGATCTCTGTTGTATTTTCGTAACTTTTTTACAAGTGTGTCTAATGTTTTGCCTTGACCAATTTAACCATATGTTTTTATCTTTAGCATTGTGCCTGGTGTAATCCCAGTGATGGCTTGTTCATGAATTACTTGACAAGCTAATGAATTAACAGGTTAAGTTTATAGCTAACATGGAAATCAAGATGTTGATGGTGCAGGCAAAGTTAGAATTTGAAGCACTCATGTCTCTTTTTTCCCTCTATTTTCAGAGTAAACGTAGTTCGGTAACAAAGTTGATGTCCCTAATTTCCTTTACGTAGGCTTAATTGAGGAAGCAGTGGGGTTTCAGCTGATATCCAGAGAAGACCAAAGCATGAGGTTTCAGCTGGTCCTTGTACTATATGCAATTTCCTATAGTAATTCCATTTGATAATTTATACATTTGTATCATTTAGTTGATCAATGAATCAATCACTGCAATCCTAGTTGTAACTTCGCTCATACCACTTAATATGATATTTTATATTTAGATTTAGATTGCAATATTAACATGAGTTTTCTAATTTATATTTGATGCTTTGAATTCAAATATAAATCGAATATGTATATTGGTATGTTCAAGTTCATAATTTTAATAATAACCATAACTTCATATTTAATTGGGTCCTTCAATTGATATTTCTTGGATTAAAATATAAACCGATTTTTTTATTGCTTGAATTGGGACCTATAAAATTTAATGAGACTCATAAAATTTGTAATTAAAATGTTGATGTGTCAATCAAGTAACTGTGCTACTTGTCCAAATTCTAATTATGCTATACAGGATTGTTGCCTTTTTGCAACAAAACCTTGTTATATATTATATGCTAGTTTGTATACTTGTGTAATGCAAAGGTTGATGGTGTTTGTCAGTATAATTCTCTTAAAAATAAATTTTAAAAATTTATATATTCTATTAAAATTTTAAAAATATACATTATATATATATATATATATATGCATTGTTGAAATAAATTTTTTTTTGAATAATCTCTCTTTTTCATACATTACCTAAAGTTATTCATAGCCTCTTCCCAACCCATAAATAAGAGGATAATGCGCTTCAACGCACTTAAACCTACGTACTCCAGTATTAACAACAATGACCATGCTGATTGAGGTAAGACTCAATCAATATTGTTGAAATAAATTTTAAAAGTATAGATTCGAAAAAGTAAAACATTCACATCGAATAAAAAAAGAAGAAGCAATGTGTGATTTTTTTTTTTTGAATTACAATAATAGGGTAAAGCCCGAACAATAAACGTGACTAGTGCAACTCGAACCCAAACCACACTTGACACAATGAACATCTTAACCATCAAGCCGTCACATGGAGTTCAATCAACAATGTGTGCTTTAATTATTAAACAAATAAAATTAAATTAAGAGAATGAGTCACATTTATACTCATTTAAGTAATATAATTGTTTTGGAAAAGAACTACAAAGATTAAAAAATTCATGCAAGTTTGATATAATGCAATAATTGCACTTCTGAATTTGAAATATGAAATAGGGTGAGGTAATGTACAAAAAAAATATGAAATTAGATGTTCTGTTTTAGGATGATTTAATATTTATTTTAATTTAACTACTAACAGTTTTATTATTTTAAATAAATGACTCGTATGAACCGATTTATTTGAATGGATATTATTTTTTAGGTTTTATTGTGACAAAAGAGCAAATTGAAACTTTATTTGTGGCAATTAAATTTATTTATTTAAGTCCAATTTTAACTTTTAATTTGGGATATACAGTTTTCTGTAAGGAATGTTCGGAAAATTTTTAATTTAAGATTAAAAATTGATTTCATGTTTCAAAAGAAAATTATTTCATCCCGATTAAGTTTTTAACTCGATTAGCATGAACATTATTACCAATGTAAGAGAACGTGGGTTCGAATGTGCTGAAGCACATTATTCTCGTTGGGGAGAGACTATATGTAATTTTAGGTATTATATCACAAAGAGCAGATATAATCGAAATGTATAATGAAATTGTTCAAAAGAAAAAAAATTATTTATTACCAAATCATTGTGAAAAGTTATAATATAATAAGATGTTAACAATGGTATAAAAAAATTGGAGTCAAAATATAATAATTAACAATGGTGTATGATTAAAAGCGAATTTCATTTTGAAAAGATTTTATTTTTGGAATTTTACTAATTATTAAGTATTAGTTTAAGGAGGTTTAAACTTAATGACCTGGTATGCTCATTTTCTAGCATTTTTCCATATGCTCTTTGGCAGAGTTAAGATTAGAAGATGGAAAGGGAAGTGATGAAGTTGAGGCATGGGATATCGATCAAGAGGAGGATCCGTTTGAGCAAATCTCTAATATGTGTTTAATCGGATGTTTTCTCACTGCCACTACGGTAAATTTCGAATCAATGCAAATGGTGATGGCCAATCTGTGGCATCCCCTTGGTGGGGTTACAATCACTGACATAGGGGAGAAAAGATTTCTTTTTCATTTTTATTGTGAAGTGGATTTGGACAGGGTGGTGAAAGGGTGGCCATGGACGTTTAATAATCACCTCTTAGTTATTCACACTTTAAAGGAAGGAGATGATCCATTAGAGGTGCCCCTACTATATGCTAATTTTTTGGGTTCAAATCCATAATCTTCCGTCAGGAATGTACTTAGAGGCAATGGCTAAACAATTCAGTGATTTTGTTGGAGTTTTTCTTGATTATGATGCGAAAGCCATAGCATCAAGATTGAGGAATTGTATGAGAATCCGAGTACAAATTGATATCTGTTAACGTTTGAAGAGGAAAAAAAAAAAAAAAAACTCATCATTGCTAAAACAAAAGAAATTTATACGGTCTTCAAGTATGAAAAATTGTCAACTTTCTGTTTCTTATATGTGGAAGGTTGGGTCATGGTGAAAGTCTCTACCCCATTCGAATGGTGCAAGGGAGCAAGGAACTACCTCTGGGATAGGATATTTCGTTGAAAGCACCACCACAGAGGGCGACGATCGGTGGTAGTATTTGGTTAAGGGAACCAGGCTCAATCTGGGGAGTAAATGTGGGAGAATCATGAGGAGATAAGGGGATGATCAATAGGAATAGAAATTTTCCTTACTTTATGCTCAATGCTGACATAAATTTGGGATTCAATTTGGTTTGCAAGTGAAACTTATCTAATATGGCTGGGAGTAATGGGTTGGAAAAAATGGATAAAGGAAGTTTGAATTAAGACAAACCCATGTCAGTTGATGGAAAAAAAAGGCTCGATCGAATAATGTCTCGCCAATTCCTTTTGCCAAGGATTCGAATGAGACTCAGGGCAAATGGAATGACGCTTGCGAAAATGTTCAAACAGTTGAACCTGCTGAGCAGGTCAGCCGAACATTATGAAAATTCTAAGCTAGAACGTTCGTGGATTAGGGAATCCATGGTCAGTTCGTAGAATTCAACATTTGTTGAAGGAGTACCGCCCCCATATTATTTTCTTTATTGAATCTAAACTGGATGCTCATAGAAAGGAAAAAGTCAGATGTAAATATGGATTTCATAATGGCATTGATGTTTGGCTAATGTTGCTCGGAGTGGCCTTCCTTTGGGATGGAAACCGAGCTATACTATCAATCCTCGGAGCTCTAATGATTGCTATATTGATGTTTCGGTTATTGGTGATGAAAATAGCACTGAATGGTGGTTAAATGGCTTTTATGGAGTCTCAAATGGTAGAAGAAGAACGGATTCTTGGGCCTTGCTTAAACAACTTAACCAAAATTACAACAATCCTTGGGTGGTTATGGGAGATTTCAATGAAATTCTTTTGATATAGGAGAAACAAAGGGGACGATTCAGGGACATGAGACAAATGGGTGAATTCAGAGCTGCGTTGGACGGTTGTAACTTGATTAATTTGGGTTATCAAAGGTGTTGGTATATATGGGAAAGGGGGAATTTTGCTTCCAATAATATTAGAAAGAGACTGGACAGGGGAGTCGCAAATTTGAATTGGTGTAATCTTTTCCCACACTATAGATTGATGCATTTGGATCATTCTTGCTTGGACCTTTGCCCTATTTTACTCGACATTGAAGCTTTGGTGAATTCAGCTAACACTTTTTCTTTTAAATTTGAGATGGATTGGTTGTTGGATAGGAATTCTAACAAACATTTGCAAATCTCAGGTCGACTTTTGACTGTTGGGCCATGTTTAAATGCATGGGCCTCTAAGAATAAAAAAGAGAAAGGACGGTGTATTAATGGGATGAAGCGTCTCCTTAATGAAGAATATAAGCTATGTCGAGTGATAATAACGTTGAGGAGAGTATCGAAGCTAAATTGGATCTTAATTTGGAGAGTGACAAATAATGCAAATTCAAGGGCTAAAAAGATTAAAAATTAAATGAAGGGCTAAAACATGTGTGAGAAGTTAGAAGAATTTTTTAGGGGGCCGAAATTAAATTATAATTTTTACGATAGTAAAAATACAATTTTATAATTTCAATACTCTATATCTTTATAATTTTTAATTGATTAAATCAAATTTTTATTAATTTTAGGGAGGACCAAGTTGCAATTTTACCTTTAGTAATTTAAAATTTTAAAAAAATTATTCGCTATTATTGATGGAGACAGTAATAATATATAGCAGAGTTGAAGGAATGATGTAATGAATTGAAACATGGAACAATGCAGACAGTAAAAGGGTACATGTGGGTTGGTTTAATTGGTGGATGTAATGTCCTTATTTCCTTTACTTAAGCTTAGTAATTGAATTGGTCATTCAAAGATACATGAATTTCTAGCTGGCAGTCTTCTTGCTCATCTCATTGCCTTTGTGACTAAACCCATATATAGTGGGTGGTTTCTCTGCAAAATTGGATTGTTTGTGGTTGAGGACACTTAAACACACACTTAGTGTTATATGGAACTTAAAATTGAATTGAATTTATTTTTTTTTTGGTGGAATTTACCTGACTTTGTATATATTATTAATTTCGTGGCAAACCTATCCATCTATCAACATATTTAGCAGTACAAATAGCTTTGTAGAATGACATTCAATTATTCATCAAGGAAAAGTTGTAATGCTAATAAATTTTCAGCAGTAAATTTAAGTTCCACCGACTTGGGATAAAACAAAACTTAGCATTTCCAAATTTGATGGGACTAAAACTTTATGTAATAAATATAATTACGAAAGAAGAGTGAAATTTTCATCAAAAGAACAAATTTCAGTAAATTTTATCAAAATAGTTTGCATCATTAATTAAGTTGAGACAACTTTATATAATATAATTAAAGATGTGGAATCAAGGTATAGAAAATTCTAATGGTAACTAAATCCTATAAACTTCGATTTAGTCATGTAAAATTGAGTGCTCATACATACATATGTTAGCTTATGCTTTAAACACAAATATCTAATGCTTCATGGAATGCATTCATATGGTAGCTTCATTGACCCTACAGACAAGCATTTTCTTTTTCTCTCTCTATTTCTCAAGTGAACGTAATCAATACTACAAATTGTTGTTATTTGGTATGGAATTGTGCTATAATTGTCCAGGAATTTCCTCATTGCTTGTAGATTAAGTTGGGCCGATAATGAAAGAATGAAAGAGCATGTGAACTTGTTGGGGTTTTGGCAGCAGCAAAAGAAGAGAAATAGACATTGAACAAAACATGAAGAAACAAAGAACAATTTACTTGCTCACAAACGTGCAGCAAGGAAGCAAGCTGCTTGCTCAAAACTGATCTGCTTACTCATTCAATATGAAAACAATACATTATAGTCAAAATACATTCAACTAACCCCACTAATTTCTTGTACACATGGGATAAGCAGACTTATCAGCTCAATCATCCCCTAAACCCATCAAAACATCAACCACTAAGTTCATTTTCAACCAAACTAAATTACGTTGCAACTAAGACAGAAAATATGTTACTGCAGCATGCACAATTGCTGCAGCATGCATACAAGCTGTATGCACTCAATAAATTCATCATAGTAGGACACACTTTAACAAAAACATAACAGCAGCATGGTTGGCCATTTTTCAACAGAAGTGAATCGACAATTTGCTGTAAAAGCTTAAAGGATAGTAAGTTATATGGTCAAAATTATAATAAAACATGGCAGAGCTCAATGATGTAATGAATTCAAATACTCAAGGTAATCCATTTTCTTTTATAAGAAAAAGTAAGAGCACTTTCGGGATTCATCAATTAGTAAGGTAATTAATATTTTAGTATTCATAAATGTAGTTGAAGGATTTACCATAAGATTGCAGAGTACAAGAACCCGCTCAAACTTCATGCTTGGGTCTTCTCTGTATGTCCAATATCACCATATGTATAAAATTTAATATTTTATATTTATTAAAAAATTGTTACAAAATTTATAACATTTCACTAATACGATTGAGAAAGTACAAATAAAGTAATTGTTTTATTGTGGTTCTAAATATAGATTGTTTTTCCATATTTATTCATTGCCATATTTGGAATAGTTCAACCTGCCTGTGTAATCTTAATTTTGTGCCAAACCTATATATCTATCAACAAATTTAACAGTAATATTTACAATGGCATTGCAGAGTAACATATTTAATATTCGATTACACTGTCAAAACATTGCAGCAACCATGAGATTAATCCAATTACAGAATTGAGGTAGCTTCATTGACGGTACAAACTAGTTAAAATTTCAAGCATTCATGTCTTTGTTTTCCCTCAAGTAAACGTAGTCAATACTGCAAATGGTGTGGAATCATTGTACATTGTGCCGCAAATGTCCGAAATTTCCTCATTGCTTGTAAATTAAGTTTGGGTGAAAGAGATAGGAGGAAGCAACAGCAAGTGTGAAGTCAAAAGACAACTGATAGTCTTAGTCAATATGAGATAATAGTGACGGGTCTGGAACTTGAATACATGCAGGTGTTATCGCAGGAGCAGATCTAAACATAAGGCTATGATTGTTCCATAATTGTTACTTTCAAAATTTCTTACTCATTATTCTTTCTTATTGTTTTGTATGGTGTTGGTGGTTTTAATATAATTTAGGTTTAATGGTACTTTTAACTCTCAAATTCTTTTAAAAGAATAATCAATTAAGCATTTCTGAATTTTTAATATTGACTCCAATTTAATGAAAAGTCAGAATTAAAATGTAACAAAATTGATTTATATAATATGCAGAAATTAATTATAATATAACACAACTTTCATAATTTAATTAATTTTTTAATATACGTAGAATATGTAATTAATTAATTTTTAAAAATTTAAAAAATATTTTTTTATTTTTAAAAAATTAATTAATTACTGAAGTGGTGTATACATGCATTGTCACGTGAATATCATGTCAGCTAAATTAACAAATATTAACATTTTTTATCTATTTTGAGGTGATTTGATAAATAATACAAGTTTAAAAGCTAAAACGACTGAAAAATTAAATGGAAGACTTTAACTGATTTATTTTATAAAATTGAAGGGTCAAAAAAATTGATATGCGTTTTTTTTTTTATTGGCTAGTATTTGCGTTAAGAATGAAAAGCCCAGTAACGATGTTGATGTGAGTTTAGGTAAAGTTGGTGGATCCCACCTCCAGCTTAATTGACGGTGCGATTGGGGTGTTGTATCCCAAACATGAGGCGTTGTTATAGGAAACATGACTAAGTCAATATACAGTGAAAGGTTTCTCTTATGGAAGTAGCTGTTTTCACACTGCAAACTTGGATAGTTTGTGGTGGAGGACGATGAAGCATTTGAAATCATCCCTGGATAACACCAATTACACTATAACCATCAAATATGTTAAAATCATAAGTGTTGAATATAGGGATTAAATTTCTAAAAGCTATTAATTTATAGGATGATATATTCTTTAAATTTGTATGCTCTAGTCTTGATATTAATTGAGGATGTCACTCATTTTTAATTTCAATCCAGTTTACAGTCACTAATCATGGTGCATTATGGTGCAAATGACTGAAATTTCCTTATTACTTGTCGATTAAGTGAGAGGAAGTATTGGAAATCTATTTATTACTTGTCGATTAAGTGAGAGGAAGTATTGGAAATCTATTTTGAAATTGAATGCATTGATGTGAAATTGAGGGAGCAGTAAACACGTTGGAGACCAACATGAGTAGAGGCGAAGAAGAAAGTCAAAGAAAAGCAATCGCCTCAATGGACGAAGAAGGATCTAGTCGATGCAAATGATGTTCAAGCATTTCTGTTGTGTCTTCATTTGTGGTTTGTCAGAATGTTTTGCCTATGGTGAAAAGCTGCAGTGATATGTGTCTGTTTTTATGATTGTACCAATTACTCTATATTTCATTGCATTTCGTACTTTTTGTAAGGGTTTATTTTGAGTGTAACATCTTTGTATGGTGCATGCAACTATGTATGTCTTCTTCCTTGAATTTCAATTTTTAGTAAACATTATACTGCTCACCATAAAAAAAGAATACTTTTAGAATTACAAAAGATTCAAATTATTCAAGTTTGAGTTGCATTTATAAACATGTGATGATGAGAATTCATGAACATAAGGTATGATTTGAGCCCTTTTTCCATATGCATTTATGTTGCAGATGTTCAAACATGGAATAATTCAACCTGTATTCTTAATTTTGTGCCAAACCTATATATCCATCGACAAATTTAAGAGTAATATTTACAATAGCATTGCAGAGTAACATATTTAAGATTCGATTACACTGTCAAAAGATCTCAGCAACGATGAGATTAATCCAATTACAGGAATTGATATCCTAAATGGCTTTTAGGTAGCTTCATTGACCTGACAAACTAGTTAAAATTTCCAGCATTCATATCTTTGTTTTCCCTCGAGTAAACGTAGTCAATGCTGCAAATGGTGTGCAATTATTGTACATTGTGCCGCAAATGTTCGAAATTTCCACATTGCTTGTAAATTAATTTTGGGTGAGAGTGATAGGAGGAAGCAACGGCAAGTGTGAAGTCAATAGACAATTGATAGTCTTAGTCTTTTTTTGCGGCGTTGAAGTATAGTGAATAGACAATTGATAGTTAAATGTGTAGCAGTCTTCTTCCTCTTTATTCTTTTGTGTGGAAGATAATTTGGGACCAAACTTGACGTGTTATAGGGAGTAAGACTTTGTAATCTCATGAATGTTAATTATTTTGTTTTAACCATTTTTTGGAAAAAACGGGAATCGACTTAGATTTTGAAAATGAAAACGAAAAACTAGGAGTCGCCACCAATCTTTTTTGATGAGGTGTGATCGGGTCACCTTTAAATTAACCATTTTAATAAAAGTTAAGATTTACTAAAATGATAACTTTTGGTCTACGAAAATCAGAAAATGAGTTCGGGAGTCGGTTAAGCACGAGGAAAGATTAGCACCCTCGAGACGCCCTAAATTGGTACCTAGTTGATTAATTAATGTCTTAAGATCGAAGATTGAAAACTTTGAATACTTTTGAAATACGATCCTTCTTTATGAAAATGCTCTAGTGTTAAAGACCTTCTCGTCTCAAAATATAAAATGTCACATCCAGTGAGTTAGGACACGACATCTTGAATTTTTGAGAACGAGCTTGCCTTTTATCTAAAATTAACGTGCTTTAAAGGATATTCGGTTTGTTAGGGTGAACGAGGAAAATCGAAACCCAGTGAGTTAGGGTACGTTTCCTCGAATTTTCGAACACCAAATATCGCCTTTATTCGCGAAAAATCTTATTTCGAAGTAACAAAATGTCATACCCGGTAAGTTGGGGCACCAAACCTTGCATCCCCGAAAATAAGCATTTTTTAAAATTCATATTGTGATTTAAAAGAATATTTCGTGATTTAGGTTAAAAGAGAAAAATCGAAACCCAGTAAGTTAGGGCACGATTTTCTCAAATTTCCAAATACAAAATATCACTTTTATGAAAAGATTATTTTAAGGTATCAAAAAAACATGATGTGATTTATAGTAAAATATGAAAGCAAATTATGGTATTAACACGTATAATAATATGAGGATAATGTCAAAACAATAACATGAACAGTTATAAGAGATGAAACAATAATGAGGCTAAGTATCATATAAATGTAAACACGTACGTGGGGAAAATGGAATAATCGAACACGCAAGCAAATAAATAAATAAATAAATACAAAAAATGGAAAAATAAAATGACAATGATAACGATAGTAATGATATAAAAGTATATACATATATGAGTTAAGGTATATACGTAATAATAGACGTTATAAGAAATATATGAAAGAAAAAAAATATATATGATAATAATAGTACAATATTAAAAGATACATATACGTAGTATAAAAGCGTATACGTAATATAATGAAAATTACATAGTGTGTATACATATTAGTAATAATAATGGTAATAATAAAAAACATTACATAAATATTTTGAAAATAGATGTATAATAATATTTAAAAGCATATACATAATATATACATAATATACTGAAACAAAATACACACATAATATATTAAAACATATACATGACATACATATGATAAAACATAATATGATGTTTACAATATACAAAACTATAATAAAATGATATACATATATAATATTAATTTACATGGGCATAATATGAAGTATGATATATTAATATATATTAAAAGTATGTATATATGACACAAATTTATTAACAAAACAATAATATCAAAACTAATACTAACAATAATACATAAATGTATACATATATATGTTAAAGATATATAATAAAACATATATTAATATTAATAATAAATATAGAGGTAAAAATAGATATAACAAAAATGTATATAATAGAGTATTTAAATATGTATACATAAAACATATATTAGGAACAACAATAATAATATATATAAAACAACTATAAGAATATATATAAAATATATATATGTTGTATTAATTAAAAATGTCTAAATAATAATAAAATATGTTAAAAATAATAATACAAGAATAGTAAGATAGAATAATGAATAATATTAAAATAATAAAGAGTAAAAATGATATAGAAACCGTATTAAATCTGAGAAATGGATTAAATTCGAAACAAATATTAAGTTTTGGGGCCGATTTAAAAAACTAATAAAGAGGAAAGGGACTAATTTGAAAACGCGCGCGACTGCAGAGGGCCAAAAGGGAAATTTTCCCGAGCCCTTAAAACGACGTCGCAGAAGGGAGGACTGAATCGCAAACGCGATAAATTCCAGGGCCAATTTAAAAGAAATCAAAAACCTGATTGCAAAACATATAAAAAGTGGAAGGACCGGGCATGAAATTAGCCCCTAAGAGCAAAAACACGCGGATCCCAGGGTAAGACGGGTCGGGTCTTCGGGTCTCGCCTAAACGGTGCCGTTTTTGGGTTTTAAAAAAATAAGACATTTATTTTTTTATTTTTTTCATTTCTCCTCTCCTCTCCTTCAAAAAAGCCCCGAATCTTCTCTCCTCTCTCTCTCTCTGTGCCCGTGAAGCCTGCGCGCAGGTGCGAGCACCCGCCGCGCGCCACCACCGTGGTGAGAGATCGAAAAAGATAAGAAATTTTTATTATTTTTTTGTTTTTAAAGCGTATATATATATATGTGAGTAGAATAAGTGAAAAAGAAAGAAAAAGCAAGAAGATTAAGATGAATCACCTTCGGTTATTAGATGTCTATTCTCTGTTTGAACTGATTTTGTTGTTTGATATTGCTAGGGTTTCTTTGTTTTTTGCTTCTGTTTTACGATCTAATATTGCTCTTTTTTTACTGAAAATGCCCGAATGAGTACATGGTTTTTGGATTTGGCTTTTAAATAGCCATTACATTTCTTTGTTTTGCTTTATGTCAATTCCCGTTTAATGCTTGCAGGAGCGCAACTTGGACGACGGTGGGGTGGTGCTGCAGGCGTCGGTGGATGGGATAGGGGTCAGAGGCTGAACGGCTAGGGTTTTAGGTTTTCTTTCATTTTTCTTTTTCTGTTTTGTGTTTGGGCCATGTGGGTTTAGTGGGTTTTGGGTAGGTTATTTGTGTTGGGTTTGGGATTCTGTTAGGTTTAGTGGGTTGTTTAGTGGGCCCAAAATTGGGCTGAACATATTTTATTTTTTTTGGGGAGTTCAAAATGAAATACAAAATTTTGGTAAAAAAAGGTAATCAATTTTCTGAATGAAAAATATATGGGGAAAAGCAAATGGTTGTTGATCACTAACAACACGATGATTGTGGAAATACAAAAATTCCCATATATGTGTTGAATTCTGCATAATGTAAATGTCCCACATTGCATGTGAATTCTGCAATAGGACCAAACTTCACATGTTAAGTCCTTTAAATTGAGTTAATGAAAAGTAACCATTCCCATCAAAATTAGTTATACTCTTAATTTATAACTAAGGAAAGAGTAATTTGAGTTGAACTCAAAGGTTAATATGTACCATGTTAGCAATTATTGATCATATGGCATTGTCACATCAACAAATAGTGTTGGTGTAATATTTGTTAACAGCCACGTAGGTGTTGGTGTGGTATCAACATCAGCCACGTAGGTGCTAGTTTTGTTAGTTAACATATGTTAACTTTTTCATCCTCTTTTTGGGTGATTTTACAAACCATACAAGTTTCAAGGTTAAAAGAGACAAAAAAAAGAAGAAGGAAAGTTAAGTTAAAAAATGCCAAATAAATCATTATGTCTTTTTAGTTTTAATTTTTTACTTGATTAAAAGAGAAATAATTAACGAATGAAAAATAACTATTTCAAAATAAATTTATTAGAATTTGTAACAAATGAGATTTTAGATTTGAATTATGAGGTTATATATATATATATATATATATATATATATAAGTATACACGTTTTTATGGAATCGGTGGATTAAGGGACTGTTCTTCTGTGCTTAACAAAAACACTTCTGGCTCCAAAAACACTTTTGAAAGAAAAATTGTGTAGAACAAGCTGCTTTTAACTAGAATTTTTAGCTTTTCCTCCCCCCAAAAGTACTTTTAGTGCTTAATTACTTTTTCATCCCTCCAATAACATAATATTTTCCTTTTTTCCTTGGCGTTTAGTTACAAATGTGTTAAAATCATTAATTAAAAATAAAAAAATATTTTTAAAAATATTAATTACAAATATTTAATGGTTATATTTAAATATTTAAAATGTAGTTTATATATTCTAATTAAATTTTATAAGTAATTAATATGTATTACTTAAAAATATTTAAAATTTATATTTCATATATTAAAATATTAACAACAAGTTATAATAAATTTTTTATATTCTTACTAAAATATAATAATATTAACTAATTTAAATTTTATTTAAATGCATATTTGTTATTTAATAATAACATGTCTAAAATGAACATTTTATTTCTCAAAAATATTTTTTGACAGCAATGCTAAACACTAAAATTTTAAACTAAACTTTTCAAAAGCACTTCTCCGCAGCACTTTTCCACAGCACTTTTCAAAAGTATTGCCAAACTAGCCCTAAATTTCCAACAGTCTTCTTCCTCAAACGTAGTGAATAGAGTAAAATTTTTTTCTTTTGTGTGGAAAATAATTTCCACATTAATTAGTCTTAGTTGACAGCCAAGTGAATAGACACACACATTCTTTACTTGTTATAGGGAAGAAGATCACTTAAGTCAATCTACTATGTAATCTCATCAATCTTAATTTTTTTAGTTGTTTAGGGAGTTCAAATGAAATACAAAATTTTGCTTAAAAAAAAAGCATCTAATTTTAAGAATGAAAAATACAAAAATTTTGAAAATCTAATATCCATAGCCTTTGTTGAAGTTTGGTCAGCATGTAGCACCAAGAGCAGTCAAGAAGCTGGCCATGCAGGCCAGACCATGCAGAAGTTACTGAAGCAAGTGCAACTGTCCATTTTTTTGTTCATTTTGTAATCCTTGTTAGTTGTAATGTAATTTAGTTCATTTTGAACTATGTTAGGTTGATGTTTAATGTAATTTGAAAGTGATGGAGCTGTTAACTCAGCTTTGTTCATGTGTGCAAGCTTGGTTTACCAAGTTTCAATATATTAACAGCATGTTTGGTTGGCTGTAATGTTAAACCATTACAGCCTTATTCAGTGGGCCCAACCTTATTACATTGTTTGGTTGCCTGAATTGGCTATTACAGCCCTATGCATTACATCCTTATTCAAGAAAAATCACCGTTTACAATTCCTGCCTCCTCCCACCGAATACCACTTCAGCATTAAAAGTTTTCATCTTTACCCTTCTCATTTCTTTTTCATCTGAGCATTTTCTTTTTTCTTTTTTTACCTTTGATTCCCATTTCCTTCCAACAGTCCTCTTAGTCTCCACAAATTCATCCTCAAGCTCAACAGTTTCAATTTCCTCTTAGTTTTCTCGAGAAAATCCGACTTCGGTGTGAGAGGAAAGGGCTATCGATCCAACACCCAGATGTTAAATCGGTGCTGAATCGAGTGAAGCAGTTCGCTGACAAGGTAAGATTTTGACCTTCTTCAATCGAAATTAAGACCCCCCTTTTTGTTAACTATCCCAGATCCCTAAGAATACTGTTTTAATCGAACCCTATTAAGCACTTACATGCTATTGTCATTGATAGGTATAAGATGTTTTTAAGATTATTTGTTGGAATTGTTAATAAATTGTATAGAAAGCTTGTTGATTCGGTAAATGAACAATTAATTTGGGTTAAAGAAATGGTTGATGTTTATGCTACAGGAATTGATAGCTTGTTAGCGTGTTTAATGAGGCAAATTGTTGGTGGTGATTTTAGTGATGGGAATCTTTGGTTATGTTTGGAAAAAGGTTGCATTGCACTCTCTGCTTTCTGCCCATGCTATGCAAACACACGCAACTGCACTCTATTTTGGACAGTACTCATGATATGGCAAAAAAAAAAAAAACACTAAAAATCTTTGCAATTTTCATAATTTTTAAGGTTTCCAGATCCTGTATATGGGGTTCTAAAGTTTGCTAAGAGAGCATTAGACCACATACTAATTTTGTTTCTTGACATTGTTTAATGTAAGATCCTATATATCAAGATTGATACTTGTCCAGAATATTTTTCTGGACTCATATTGCATATGCAGACCATCCCATTTTGATGTCAACTAAGCTATATTAACAGATAAAACTGGTCTTCATTTCTTGCATGCCTTGATCCTGTTTTTCTATCATTAATTGTGAGCAATGGATTGTGTTTTAGATGTTGTATTGGGACATTTTCTGGGGTTTTCAGAACTTTCAGAGCAAAAGTGTTTTCTAAAACTGGACTGGTGGTCAAGCTTTTGGTTCGCTAGTTTGATTTGATCAATTTGTTTAGTTTAAATAAATAAATCATTAAAAATTCATTAAAAAATTATAATTCAACTAGTTTAATTGCCTGGTTTAATTGGTTTATATCAATTTTCGAATTAATTGGTCAGATGATTTTCTTTGGATTCGTACTTTGGTTAGTTTCTAATTTAATTGGTCCGATTGATTGGTTCGATTCAAATAATCATGGTGTTTTTTTATTTTAAATGGGCTTGTCTTATGGTTAATTATTTGTTCAAGTCCAGAAGTTCACTTGGTATTTTTGAGAGTAAATTTTGTGTTTAAGCTATCTTGCAATGACATATCTGAGGATTTTTTTTTGTGTTTAAGCTATCTTGCAATGACAAATTTTGTAGTGGACATATGTTTGATGATTCGATGTCTGAATTTCCATGCAAGAAGAAAACATTTTTGTTGGCTAAGAAATCAACAAAAAAATGGGGTTTCTGCAGATTTGCTCTCTCACCATATTCTGCTAATACATACTTCATCCGGCTAAATTATGCATTTGAGTGAAAATTGTATAATTTATCCGGATGAAGTATATATTAACAGAAAACTATATAATTTATCCGGATGAAGTATGTATTAACAGAAACCTATATAATTTATCCGGATGAAGTATGTATTAACAGATATACTTCAGATCTAGTTGGCACTTAAAATCTAGTTGGACTGTCACGTAGGATTACCATTAGGGAGATAATAATAACATAAATGACTAAAACATAACATTTTAAATATAAGTGACTAAAATATAACCCGAGGCAAACAAAAGTGACTATTTTTGTAGTTTACCCATAAATAAAACATTGCAATATATGTAAAAACAATTTAAAATATAAATTTATTAATATATATATAATAAACTCAAATAAACAACGAAAAGGTAATAAATTCTTAAATATATATTTGTTTAATTTAAAATAGCTTTTATAAAATATTTTCAGGAAATCTACCAAATAACGGAAAATATTTTACATAGATTCATCCAAACACCAGAAAAGTAAATCATTTCTACAAAAAGTAAATCATTTTCCAGAAATTATTTTCTGGAAAATATTGTATTGGCAAACAAACCCAGCCTAAATATGTATTGCAGTTTAAAAATAATAAAATAGATTATATATATTTTTATAGTATTATATATTTTGATTTTTAATTCATATAATAATAATTATATAATGAATGCTATTAAATTATATATTTTTATTAAATTATATTAAATAATAATTATGTTAAAATATGGTTAAACTATTTATTATTTTTATTAAATTATTTTCAATAATAATCTTATTAAAATTTAATAACAATGACAATAATCATCTACTTTAACAAAAATTTTGCTAAGGGTATTCTGGTCATTTTAATTTTTTTTCCTTATGCTATTACATCATCATTCCATTCAACCAAACATAAGAATACTATTATAGTTCTATTCCATTCCATTCAACCAAACAGTTGAATTACTTATTACAACTCTATTCCAATATTACAGCTCTATTCAATACAGCTCTATTCCATTATAGCCCTATTCCATTACAGCCCTATTCCATTACAGTGAACCAAACATACTGTAAGTGGTAGTAGGTAGTGTTTAGGTGACCATATACTGATTTTGACAAGCTGAATGCTTGGTTTATGTTTTGGCATTGTCCATTTTTCTTTCTTAATGAAAAATCCATCAGTTTTCATCCATATACTCCATCTATTTCCTTTGCTTTGAATTTTTGCTCTTGCATTCTGTCTTTGTTTCTTTTGCAAGTCTCGAGCCTTGCTGCTCAAGTCAAAGCTGAGCTTGCTTACATCTCGTTCAAAACCCCAACAATTGTATCTAGAGCCTTAATCTCAGTGGACATGTTTCTTTCTAACTCAAAAATCGATGGTTTTATCAGGCTTCTCACCAGCTGCACCACTAGTCTTCAATGGAGAAGGCTATCACATATGGGTGGTCAAAATGAAGACCTACCTGCAGGCATTCGACCTATGAGATTTAATTTGAAAATTTTAAGATTTTTAAATAATAAAAATTTGCAAAAAAAAAAAGTTAGTTTCAAAAGTTTTAGTTTTAATTTTAAGAATTTTTTTATATTTATATATATTTAATTGTTTTTACATTTTTTAGATTTAAATGAAGTTGTTGACCTAACAAATCACGTATATGCATGTCAGCAAGTTTCACCATAAACCATTTGACACTTAAAACACACAATTTTTAAGCATGGTGGTGTTATGGGACTCAATGTTTAAACACTAAACCTAATTGGTCTCCAATTTTGTGTTATCTAATTAAAGGAATTGGTCTATCTATTTCTCGAATGAACGTAGTGTATACTGCAAATTGTTGTTAATTTATGTGGAATTATTGGACATTCTTCTGCAATAGTTAGAAATAGGTGTTGTATAAATATAACAAATATTTAGTTGTAAACTAATTAGTCTACTTACCAAGTCTTGCCTTTATATTATTCTTCAGGGTAAGACTTGGATTTAATTTTCATCATTCATGGAGTTTTAATTTTTCCTCACCACATCAAACTTAGTCTCTATTGTAAATTAGTTTGTACATTATGCTGCAAATGACTGAAATTTCCTTAATTGCTTGTCGATTAAGTGAGAGGAAGTATTGGAAATCTGTTTTGAAAGTGAATGCATTGATGTGAAATTGAGGCAGCAGTAAACACGTTGGGGACAAATATTAAGTGCTTCACAGAAAATGAAAAGCCCAATAACAATGTTGAAGACAAAAAGTGGTGCTGATAAATTATGGATGCGGGGCAGTGTTTGGAATGGCCATGGGATATGTTTCTATAAAATTTCTTCTTTGTGTGGAAAATAATTTGGCGTACTCGTGACAGTGACAAGTTTCTGTGATGGAAGTAGCTCCTTTCACACTGCAAACTTGAAAATGTAAAATTGGGTACTCGTATGCTGATTGAGTACTCGTATATATGTTCCATTATACTTTCAACAAGAGTATCAAATGCTTCAAACACAATGAAGAATCCAGAGGGGTCTAAACATAAGGCTATGATTGTTCCATAATTTCTACTTTCCAAATTTCTTACTCATGAATCTTTGTTATTGTTTTGTAAGGTGTTGGTTGTTTAATATAATTTAGGTTTATTGGTACTTTTTAACTCTCAAAATTTTTAAAAGAATAATCAATTAAGCATCTCCTAATTTTTTTGCGCCTAGTTAAGCTCTTGAGCTAATAAAATTGGCCGAAAAGACCTTTTGACTATATTGACCTTGGTAGTTAACAACAATGTCAATATTAATTTTTTAATAAGTGGATTGTCATACTAGTAATTAATTAATTTTAAAAATTTTAAAAATACAAGTATAAAAAATATTTTTAATTTTTAAAAAATTAATTAATTGCTGATGTAATATACAGATGGATTGTCACATGGATGTCATGTCAGTAAAATTAACAACATTTCTATTTATTTTGAGGTGATTTGACAAATAAAAATAATCAATTTTATGAATGAAAAATATATGGCAAACAGGAAGTAGTTGTTGATCACTTATAACATGATGATTGTGGAAATACAAAAATTCCCATATATGTGTTGAATTTTGCAATAGGACCAAACTTTACGTGTTATAGTTCTTTAAACTGAGTTAATGAAAAGTAACCATTCCCATCAAAATTAGTTATACTCTTAATTTATAACCAATGAAAGACTAATTTGACTTGATCTCAAAGGTTAATATGTCACCAATGGGCGATGGCGTGGTGCTACCATGTCAGCGATTATTGATCATGTGGCATTGTCACGTCAACAAACAGTGTTGGTGTAATATCTGTTAACAGCCACATAGGTGCTGCCATTAGCTACTAACGGTCAACATCAGTCACGTAAGTGCTAGTTTCGTTAGTTAACAAATGTTAACTTTTTCATCATTTTTTGTTTGGTGATTTAACAAACTATACAAGTTTCAAGGCTAAAAGAGACAAATAATAATAATAATAATAATAAGTT
The DNA here is from genome assembly GCA_025698465.1 of Gossypium longicalyx. NCBI lineage: Eukaryota > Viridiplantae > Streptophyta > Magnoliopsida > Malvales > Malvaceae > Gossypium > Gossypium longicalyx. The sequence continues at coordinate 1,228,545 of CM046999.1, forward strand.
AAAATGACCATTTGTTTGTAAAGTTAAAAAATGCCAAATAAATTATTATGCCTTTTTAATTTTAATTTTTTACTTGATTAAAAGAGAAATAATTAACGAATGAAAAATAACTATTCCCAAATAAATTTATCAGAATTTATAACAAATGAGATTTTAGATTTGAATTATGAGGTTATAAATATATATATATATATATATCTATATATATATAAATATAAGTATACACTTTTTACTGAATCGGTGGATTAAATTTCCAGCAGTCTTCTTCCTCAAACACAGTGAATAGAGCACAATTTTGTTCTTTTGTATGGAAAAGAATTTTTCACATTAATTAGCTTTGGTTGACAACCAAGTGAATAGACACACACATTCTTTACGTGTTATAGGGAAGAAGACTTAAGCTAATCTATTTTGTAATTTCATCAATCTCATTTTTTTTAGTTGTTTAGGGAGTTTAAATGAAATACAAGATTTTGCTAAAAAAAAAAAATCAATTTTAAGAATGAAAAATATATGGTAAGTGGTTGTTGATGATCGTGAAAAATACAAAAATTTTGAAAATCTAATATCCATAGCTTTTCAATGTAAAAGAAAAAAAAAAAAAAGTGTAACACTAATGTTGTGGTATTATTTGTTGCCTGTAAATACCATTCCTATCCTTCATCTTCCTCTACAAACTTAACATGGCCTCCTATCTCTTTCTCTGCCTACTCTTACTCTTTCCCCATCTTTATGCTTCTTCTTCAGGAACTCAATCCTGCTCTTCACTAATCCACTTCAAGAACTCTTTTTCCATAACAAAGGATGCTTCTTGGTATTGCGATAAATCTCATCCAAAGACAAATTCATGGAAGGAGGGTACAGATTGCTGCTCATGGGATGGGGTCACTTGTGACCACCTAAATGCTCATGTGATTGCCCTTGACTTGAGCTGCAGTTGGCTATATGGCAACTTCCCTTCCAATACCACTCTCGTCCTTCTTCCTCACCTTCAAAAACTCAACCTTGCCTACAATGATTTTAATCTTTCCAAAATTCCATCCGAGTTCGGTCAGTTTACAAGCCTATTCTACCTCAACCTTTCCTATACAGGGTTTGTAGGAGAAGTCCCGTCCCAAGTCTCCCACCTGTCAAAAATGGTTTCACTTGATCTCTCCTCCTTGATTTATTACCATGAGAAATTTACAATTGACAAACATGCTCTGGAGGGAATTGTTCACAACCTAACCGAGGTCAGACATCTGTTTTTGGATGGAATCAACATGTCTTCTGTTAATCCTCATGTCTTCATGAGTCTATCCTCTTCTCTAAGGTCTCTCAGTCTTGCTGGTTGTGATTTGCAAGGAAAATTCCCGAAAATCATTTTTGATTTGCCAAACCTCAATCTCCTCAACTTGGGAGGCAACCAAAACCTTAATCTTGATCCTTTGAAGTTCAACAGGAGCAGCAATCTTGAACATTTGGATCTGTCGAGCATGTCCTTCTCTACAGAATACATTGATTCAGTTGATAATCTACAGGCCTTAAAGTACTTAGATCTATCAGGAAATTCTTTCTTTCAAGGATTGTCTGTCTCAATCACAAATTTATTATCTTTGGAGTACTTGATTATTAGTGGCGTAAATTTTTTTGGAGGATTGCCTGACTCGATGGGGAATCTTGTGTCCTTGAAGTTTTTAGATCTCTCCAGTTCCAACTTATCAGGACCGGTTCCAAGATCACTGGGAAACCTCTTGCAACTCACTCATTTAGACTTGTCGACGCAGAACCAATTAAGTGGACAAATTCCAAGATCATTGGGAAACCTCTTGCAACTCACTCATTTAGACTTGTCGCAGAACCAATTGAGTGGACAAATTCCAAGATCATTGGGAAACCTCTTGCAACTCACTCATTTAGACTTGTCGCAGAACCAATTGAGTGGACAAATTCCAAGATCATTAGGAAACCTCTTGCAACTCACTCATTTACGCTTGTTGGCGAACCAACTGAGTGGACAAATTCCAAGATCATTGGGGAACCTCTTGCAACTCCCTGATTTAAACTTGTCGCAAAACCAATTGAGTGGACAAATTCCAAGATCATTGGGGAACCTCTTGCAGCTCATTGGTTTAGACTTGTCGATGAACCAATTGAGTGGGCAGATTCCAGATGAGGTAACCGCTTTTCCTAATCTAATATATTTAAGGTTATCTGAAAATTTACTCAATGGAACACTTCCGTCATGGTTGTATACTACTCCCTCCTTAAAGGAAATATATCTGTCTCAAAATCAATTCAGTGGGCATATCAAAGAATTCCAATCCAAATCACTAGAACTGATAGACTTAGAGAATAACAAACTCCAAGGTCCTCTTCCATCTTCAATATTCCAACTTTTCACTCTTACCCACCTCTTTTTATCCTCAAATAATCTTAGTGGTGTCATAGAGTTGAGCATGTTCTCAAACCTTCCAAATCTCAAACATCTTGAACTTTCATATAACAGCCTATCCTTAACATCTAATAGCACTTCTAGTGTTAACCATATATTGCCTATTCTTACAGACTTACTTTTGTCATCTTGCAATCTTAGTGAATTCCCCCAAATTTTGAAAGGGCTTAAAAGTTTGGTAAATTTAGACCTCTCTTACAACAGAATTGAAGGCAAGATTCCACAGTGGATGCAAGAGTTGGGGAATGACTCTTTGTGGTATTTAAATATATCCCATAACTCTTTGACAGAAGTTGAGCAATTTCCATGGAAGAATATTGAAGTTCTTGACTTAAGCTCCAATTTGATCCATGGAAATCTTCCGATTCCAGCTTCGACAATCAATATCTTTCTGATCTCAAATAATAGTTTCAATGGAGAGGTCTCTTCTTTAATATGCAATGCCAGTGCTCTTCAAATTCTTGATTTGTCCCACAATAACTTGAGGGGAACACTTCCGCAATGTTTTGGAAATTTGAGCAACAGCCTTGAATTCTTGAATCTGAAGAAGAACAAGTTTTATGGGACGATTCCTCCAACATTTGCAAAGGGATGCCAATTAAGTAATTTCAACTTAAATGGAAATCTCTTAGAAGGGCCTTTGACACCATCCATCCTTAACTGTAGAGGTCTGGAAGTGCTAGATCTTGGTAACAACAAGATCAATGATACATTTCCTCATTGGTTGGGAAGTCTTCCACAGCTACAAGTTCTTGTACTGAAGTCAAATCATATGCATGGTTCCCTGTGTGTCAATTGCTCCAAGTCTAGCCCTTTTTTCTCTAAAATCCAAATTTTTGATCTCTCAAGTAATTACTTTTCTGGACCCCTACCAGTGAGATATATCAACAGCTTCAAGGCTATCATAAATCTAGAGAAGATTGGGAGTAAACTGTCGTACATGGGGGTGTATGTTCCGGGAGATAGTGCCTTCTATACCTATTCCATTGCAATTGTTGTGAAAGGACAAGATATGGAATTGGTGAAAATTTTCACCATGTGGATGATCATTGATCTATCAAACAATCAGTTTGAAGGGGAGATTTCAAAGGTTATTGGGAAGCTTAACTTATTGAAAGGGCTCAACCTTTCTCATAATAACCTTAATGGTGGTATTCCCACCTCAATAGGGAATTTGACAAGTCTTGAATGGTTGGACCTATCTTCAAACAGGTTGTCTGGGACGATTCCAAATAGATTGGCAGATCTGCCATTTCTTTCGTCCTTAAATGTTTCTGAAAATCAACTCCATGGTCAGATTCCTCAAGGAAAACAATTCAACACATTTGGAAATGATTCATATGAAGGAAATAAGGGACTATGTGGGTTTCCGGTCTCGAAAGGTTGCAACATCATTGTGCGAGCACCTCCAAATGTGCTTGAAAAAGATGGCTCAAAATCAAACATTGCTTTTGGTTGAAAAGTGGTGTTGATAGGTTATGGATGCGGAGTAGTGTTTGGAATGTCTTGTGGATATGTTGTTTTCCAAACTGGTAAGCCAAGATGGTTGGTGAATTTGGTTGAAAATCAACATGAGAATAGACGAAGAAGAAAGTCAAAGAATGGCAATCACAGCAATAGACGAAGAAGGATCTAATCACTGCAAATGATGTTCAAGCATTAGTGTTGTATTTTCACAATTTCTTGTTTTGTAGACGGTTTTGCCTATGGTGAAGGGTTGCATTGGTATCTGTCTATCTTTATTATTGTGCCAATTCCTCTGGCTTTCATTGCATTTCGTACTATCTGTAATGGTTTGTTTGAGTGTAACATTTTGTATGGTGTTGTTGTTTATGTCTTCTTTCATGACTTTCAATTCAGTCTCAATAATCTTTGCTACTGCTCACTAAAGGAGAACAAAATGTTTCAGTGATCTCTGTTGTATTTTCATAATTTTTTTACAAGTGTGTCTAATGTTTTGCCTTGACCAATTTAACCATATGTCTTTATCTTTAGCATTGTGCATGGTGTATTCCCAGTGATGGCTTGTTCATGAACCACTTGACAAGCTAATGAATTAACATGTTAAATTTATAGCTAACATGGAAATCAAGATGTTGATGGTGCAGACGAAGTTAGAATTTGAAGCATTCATGTCTTTTTTTTCCTTTTATTTCTCGAGTAAACGTAGTTGGGTAACAAAGTTGATGTGAATTGAGGTACAATTGGTGGATCCCATGTCCCTAATTTCCTTTTCGTAGGCTTAATTGAAATTTAACAATTTTATATTTAATGTTTGAAATTGTTAGAAATTTTAAGATTTGAGAATGAAGGCAGTAATAATGTCTAAACATACATCAATAATTTAAGAAATTTAATTTTATTAAGTTTGTAATTCAAATATAAACTAAGAGAAATTTTATTGGAGTAACATAGCACTCCTAAAAGTGAGAATTTAATAAGACATTTGAAGACTGTTGTGTAATTTGCAACGCTAGAAAGCAATCAGATTAAAGCAAAATGGAATTTAAAGGGACCAAAGATGAAATTAAACCAAAAGTAAAACGCTAGAAGGAGGCCTTGAATCTCCGACCTTGTGGTTAACGGCCACACGCTGTTAATGTGTACAGAATACATTTTTGGGGAAATATGGTGTTAGGGGCTCATTTTCATTCAGAGATTATTCATAATCTCTTAATTCATGATCAACTAACACCTCTCAAAGTTTGGCAACAACAACATCAATTAATTACTGAAAAAAGTAAACTTATCAGAAATGCAAAAAACAATAATAAAATAGATAAAGGATCCTTCCTCAAAATACAATAATAAAATGCAAATCTATTGTATCAAACATTACTGAAAACACAATACTTCCACAACAAAAACATCAATTATGTGAAGAATGAATCAAACTAGTTTTTACTTACAAAAATAGATTTAGTTTCTAAGTCATTGTGTCACGCCCAAATTTGGGACTAGAGATAATAATAATAATAAATAAAAAAAAAACTGTGAAAGCCTAGAAATATACATACCCAGTTGAGATGTGATATGATTGCATCACGATGCCTAAGGACACGATCTAATAGATCGTTGTATCGAGTAGTTGGATCATAGTCTCTTACCATAAAAATGGCTGCATGCGCAGCGGCACCCACTATCAGAAATCCACCAATCCACATGTGATGTGTGAACAATGACAGTTGTGTACCATAGTCAGTAGCTAGATATGGATAAGGGGGCATGGAATACATATGGTGAGCTACAACAATGGTTAAAGAGCCTAACATAGCTAAGTTAAGAGATAATTGAGCATGCCATGATGTTGTTAGGATTTCATATAGTCCTTTATGCCCTTGGCCTGTAAATGGACCTTTATGAGCCTCTAAAATATCTTTTAGGTCATGTCAATGCCCCAGTTGGTCTTATACATGTGACCCGCTGTTAGGAAAAGAATGGCAATAGCTATCTCATAATTGTCAATCTTAGGCTTATAACCGATTAAATAAAGTAATTTTTTTCTGTCTCATAATCTCTGCTAATGCTCACCATAAATGTCTCATAAAAGATGGGGAAAAGAAAAAGAAAGCATGAGAAATTAAACAGCAATTGGAACACACTGCAGATTGTTGTTAGCTATAAAATAGTAGTAAACACTAAACAAAGCAAACCCACATATGAATAAAGTAGGATTGAATTTCATTATCTATTGAATCACAAATCATCCGTCCTGTTTGACCTCCAATGCCTTACCATAATCAGTTGGGAACTACAAGCATATACTTAAACCTGCAGATAACAACTCAATGAGTTGTCCAACAAAGACATTTTGAATTACAAAAGATTCAATTATTCAAGTTTGAGTTGCATTTATAAACATGTGATGATTAGAATTCATGAACATAAGGTATGGTTTGAGCCTTTGTGTATTCTTAATTTTGTGCCAAACCTATATATCTATCAACAAATTTAAGAGAAATATTTACAATAGCATTGCAGGGTAACATATTTAACATTAGATTACACTGTCAAAACATTGCAGCAACCATGAGATTAATCCAATTACAGGAACTGATATCCTTAATGGCTTCATTGACCGCACAAACTAGTTAAAATTTCCAGCATTCATGTCTTTCTTTTCCCTCAAGTAAACGTGAGTAAACGTAGTTCGGTAACAAAGTTGATGTGAATTGATGTACAATTGGTGGATCCCATGTCCCTAATTTCCTTTATGTAGGCTTAATTAAGGGTGCAATTGGGGTTTCAGCTGATATCCAGAGAAGACCCAAACATGAGATTTTAGCTGGTCCTTATACTATATGCAATCTGCTTATTAGCAGTAAAAGGTTTGGTTATATGGAGAAAGTAATAATATATAGCAGAGTTCAACGAATGAATTGAAACATGGAACAATGCAGACTGGAAAAGGGTAAATATAGGTTGCTTTAATTGGTGGATGTAAAGTCCTTATTTCCTTTAGTTAAGCTTATTAATTGAATTGGTGATTCAGAGATGCATGAATTTCTAGCTAGCAGTCTTCTTCCTCAACTCATTGCCTTGGTGACCAAACCTATATATAATGGGTGGTTTCTCTGCAAAATTAGATTGTTTGTGGTTGAGGACACTTAAACACACACAAAATTTGTAACTTTGTATATATTATTAATTTTGTCCCAAACCTATGTATCTATCAACATATTTAGCAGTACAAATAGCTTTGTAGACTGACATACTCAAGGGATTTGCCGATCACCGGATTTCCATAGCTCACCATTTGTCCCACGAGCTATCTATCTGCAAGGTATATGCAAGAAGTGTGAGCGTATTGAAGCTCAGTGAATGCTCAAGATTACAGAGTACAAGGATGCTTGGGTCTTCTCTGAATATCCAATATCAGCATATGTATAAACTTTAATATTTTTTATTTATTAAAAATTGTTACCAAATTTATAATATTTTATATTTATATTTAGATTGTAATATTAATTAAATTTATATTCTATGCTTAAATTCAAATATAAACTAAGAGGATTTTTATTGGAGTAACATAGCACTCGTAAAAGTTAGAATTTAATAAGAAGACATTTGAAGACTGTTGTGTAATTTGCAACGCAACGCTAGAAAGCAATCAAATTAAAGCAAAATGGAATTTAAATGGACCAAAGATGAAATTTAACCAAAAAGTAGGACGCTAGAAGGAGGGCTTGAACCTCCGACCTTGTGGTTAACAGCCACACGCTCTAGCCAACTGAGCTATTCCAGCTTTGAGGTGATATTTGATAATTGTAATTTCCCCAAACTTCTTGTAATCTTTGTATATTTGAAGTTTAATCTCTATACTTTTATTTTTAGGGATTTAGTCCCTCTACTTTTCAAATCTAAAAATTTAAGTTTATTTATTAACACTGTTAAAATTCTTTTATTAAATTTGTTGGTGTGTTATTTGAATTTAAAAAAAAAATTCATTTGATATACACGTAACAAAAATTAGCAGTATAATGGACTTGAATATTGTAGTTGGCTAAAAGAGAAATAGTTAACCAAGTAATGTTGACTCCAATTTAAGGAAAAGTAATGATTCCGAAATAAATTTATTAGAATTCCAATCTAACAAACTAATTTATATAATATACACAAACTATTTCTAATATAACACAACTTTCAACAATTAATTAACTTTTTAATATACCTAAATTGTCATATGAATGCCATATTAATAATTAATTAATTTTTAAAAATTTAAAAATAAAAATAAAAATATATTAAAAATTTTTAATTTTAAAAAAATTAATTAATTTTTGGTGTGACATACACATGTACTGTCATGTGGATGCCATGTCGGCAAAGTTAACAGATATTAACTTTTCTATCTATTTTGAGATAATTTGACAAATAATTCAAGTTTAAGGGCTAAAACAGGGGAGAGGATAAAAAAATTGTTTAGGGGGATGAAATTAAATTGTAATTTTTACGATAGTAAAATTACAATTTCACAATTTTAATAGTTTATATCTTTATAATTTTTAAAGGATTAAATCAAATTTTTTATCATTTTTAAGGAGGGTCAAATTGCAATTTACCTTACTAATTTAAAATTTTAAAAATTTTATTGGCTAATATATGCCTTAATAATGAGTGCAAAAATATTTAGTTGTAAACTAATTAGTCTACTTACCAAGTCTTGGCTTTAATTATTCTTCAGGGTAAGACTTGGATTTAATTTTCCTCACCACATCAAACTCAGTCTATATTGTAAATTATTTTGTACATTTATGCTGCAAATGACTGAAATTTCCTTATTGCTTGTGGATTAAGTGAGAGGAAGTATTGAAAATCTATTTTGAAAGTGAATGCATTGATGTGAAATTGAGGGAGCAGTAAACACCTTGGAGACAAATATTAAGCGCTTCACAGAAAATGAAAAGCCCAATAACAATGTTGATGTGAGTTTAGGTAAAGTTGGTGGATCCCATCTCCAGCTTAATTGACGGTGCAATTGAGGTGTTGTTATGGGAAACATGACCAAGTCATTATACGGTGAAAGGTTTCTCATATGGAAGTAGCTGCTTTCACACTGTAAATCTGATTTTTAAGTCTTCTTTTACATTTCCTTTGCTATCATTGTAATTGTTTTCAAGCTTTTCTCATTTTGTCATGTTTTCTAGTTATGTCTGATTGAAGTAGCTCTTTTCACACTGCAAACTTGAACTTCAACACGTCAATGTAAAATTGGGTATTCGTATGCTGATAGAGTTTAACTCGATTAGTATGGATATTATTGTCAATGTAAGAGGATATAGGTTCGAGTGTGCTGAAGCGCATTAGCCTCCTATTTATAGGTTGGGGAGGAGTTATAAGTAATTTTAGGTATTATGTAAAAAAGAATAGATTTAACCAAAACATATAATAATATTGTTAAATACTCATATACATGTTCCGTTATACATTCAACACGAATATCAAATGCTTCAAACACAATTAAGAATCCAATATGAGATAATAGTGACGGGCCTGGAACTTAAATACATGCAGGTGTTACCGCAGGAGCAGATCTGAACATAAGGCTATGATTGTTCCATAATATTTACTTTCAAAATTTCTTACTCATGTATAATTTAGGTTTAATCGTACTTTTAACTCTCAAATTCTTTAAACGTATAATTAATTAAGTATCTCCTTAATTTTTCCACCTAGTTAAGCTCTTGAACAAATAAAATTGATTAAATAGACCTTTTAACTATATTGACCGTTAGTAATTAATAACAATGTTAACATAATCATTAATAGATGCCACATCAGTACTATTTAGTGATGTGACGTTTTATTAATTATTGACGTGACGTGCTATATTATTACTGAATGTAGGAAAATAATTGTCTAAGTTGATTTGAATATAAACACCGATTTGTCTAGATTGAATATGAAGTTATAAAAAATAAAAAATCATTAAAATTTATAATAATTATTAGAAATGGCTATATATAAGACCATGCATGTAACTCAGAACTTCAATGCATCAATGTGAAATTTTCTCACCTAATGGTTGACACAAACAGAAAGAGCAGTTGAAGTCAATAGAAACCTTTACGTCTTGTAGTCTTCTCAAATGGGATCATCTTTTTGGCTTTTTAATTTTCTAGTTGGCTAAAACAGAAATAAACTCCAATTTAATGAAAAGTCAGAATTCAAATGTAACAAAACTGATTTATATAATATGCAGAAATTAATTCTAATGTATCACAACTTTCAGAATTTAATTAATTTTCTTAATATACGTGGATTTTCATATTACTAATTAATTAATATTTAAAAATTAAAAATAAAAAGATATATATTTTTTAATTTTTAAATTGCTAATGTGGGATAATATGGATTGTTAAGTAGATGTCATGTCAGTAAAATTAACAAATATTAACATTTTCATTTATTTTGAGGCGATTTGATAAATAATACAAATTCAAAAATTAAAACGAATGAAAAATTAAATAAAACACTAAAATAATTTTTTATAAAATTAAATGGTCAAATAAATTGTTATTTTTTTATTGTCTAATATTTACCTTAATAATGTGAAGCCCAATAATGATGTTGATGTGAGTTCAGGTAAAGTTGGTGGATCCTAATAAGTAAGCGGCTTAAGTGACAGTGTTGTATCCCAAACATGAGGATTTGTTACAGGAAACATGACCAAGTCAATATACAGTGAAAGGTTTCTCTTATGTAAGTAGCTGCTTTCACACTGTAAATCTGATTTTTAAGTCTTCTTTTACTTTTCCTTTGCTATCATTGTAATTGTTTTCAAGCTTTTCTCATTTTGCTCATGTTTTCTAGTTATGTCTATTTTGTGTGATTGTTGTGTTTTTGTTTGTTTAAATATGATTATGAACAACTAAATCTTTGATGACTATGAAAAATACAAATCTTTTGTTTCACTTTTCAACTTCCTATAAATACCATTCTCACCATTCCTATCCCTCATCTTACTCTACAAACACAACATGGCCTCCTATCTCTTTCTCTGCCTATTTCTCTTCTTTCCTCATCTTTATGCTTCTTCTTCTTCAGGATCTCACTCCTGCTCTCACCACGAAGCTGCTTCTCTAATCCAGTTCAAGAATTCCTTTTCCATCACTCAGACAGACCATGCTGCTTTGTATTGCGATCATATTGCTGGCCTTAAATCTTATCCCAAGACAAATTCATGGAAGGAGGGTACAGATTGCTGCTCATGGGATGGGGTCACTTGTGACCACCTAAATGCTCATGTTATTGCCCTTGACTTGAGCTACAGTTGGCTATATGGCGACTTCCCTTCCAATACCACTCTCTTCTGTTGAAGTTAGTTCCCATGCAACAAATGCAGCTCATGCAGATTAATGCACATACTTTACCCGGGTAAAGTATGTGCAACTGAAGATGTTTATGCTACTGTTTCTTTAGTTTTATTTTGTTACTTTTAGCTAATGTTTTGTTGCTTAGTTTGATTTGAACTAAGTTGGTAACATGTTTGATGTAGTTAGGTGCTGATAGATTGATAAATCAACTTTGTTTAAGTGTACAAGTTTAGTTTTGTAAGTTCCAATGTAATTAGTGGTATTAGGTATGCATTAGGTGATGTAATTGATTTATTTTGACCAGACAAATGACTGGTATATGTAATGGCTTTAAGCCAATGTTTCAAATGAATGAAATCATCAGATTTTCTTCCATATGCTCCATCTTTCTTTGCTTTTCTAAATTCTGTTCTCCATTCTTGACAGTAGCTAAAAGCTTGAACTTCAAGCATTTTTCCTTCATATTTTACCCGGGTATAATACGTTGCTGCTGGTGCTCTGTTTGAAATTCTTACTTTACCCGGTTAAAGTGTGTTCAAAACCCAACAATTGGTATCTAGAGCTCTTATCTTAGTGGACCTGTTATAGTTGGATCACATACTGATGGCTTCATCAAGCTTTTCACCAGCTGCACCTCCAGTTTTCAATGGAGAAGGATATCACATTTGGCTAATCAAGATGAGAACCTACCTCCAAGCATTTGATCTATGGGAGGTAGTTAACTCGATGTTGAACCAGAAACCATTGAGAGCAAATCCAACGATGGCTCAAATGAAGCGATTACTCAAGAAAAAGCAAAAGCACAAGGCCATGTCATGCATTCAGAACTGTGTTTCTGATGTTATTTTCACCAGAATCATGGCTTGTGAGACTCCAAAGCAGGCCTGGGACAAGCTTAAGGAGGAGTTCCAAGGTACTGAGAGGACAAGGCAGCAGCAGCTCTTGAACCTAAGAAGGGATTTTGAAAACTTGAAGATGAAGGAAGAAGAAACTGTCAAGAAGTATTCTGATAGAATCATGGCTGTAGTTAACAGCATAAGGCTCCTTGGTGAGCAATTTGATGAGGCAAGGATTGTGGAGAAAGTGCTCTCTACCTTACCGGAGAGGTACGAAGCAAAAATATCCTCCTTAGAGGATTCAAGGGATCTGACCAGTATCTCTTTAACAGAGCTGATCAATGCTCTGTATGCACAAGAGCAAAGGAGGGCCAGCAGATCGGAGGAGCACCAGGAGGGTGCTTTCCAAGCTAAGGCCAAAGCAGCCCCGAGCACCTCAAACCTATAAAGGCAAAAGAATCGGAGAAAGCAGCCTAAGCCTGATGCTGCAAGAGGAAAAGATCGACTCTGCAGATTTTGTAAAAGACCTGGTCATCAAGAGGCCAGATGCTGGTTCAGGCCAGATGCTGTGTGTCAACACTGCAAGAAGAAGAGCCATGTTGAAAGAGTCTGCAAAGAAAAAGGCAAACCTGGCAAAAACCAACCTCAACACAAGAATGAAGAAGCTCGGGTGGCTGAAGACAGTAGTGACCATGAAGAACAAGTCTTTGCTGTTTCATGCTCAGCTGGCCAGAAGAAAGGTACAAAAGGTCGGGTTCTTTGGACGATGGCTTGCACCAACAACATGTCACCAGATGAAACAATTTTCAAAACCTTGGATAGAAGCTGCAAAACTAGGGTGAAAATTGGTAATGGTCAGCTCATTAAGGCTGAAGGCAAGGGAGATGTGCAAATATGCACTGCCACAGGTGGCAAAATTATCAAAGATGTGCTGCTGGTACCTGAAATTGACAGGAACCTACCTAGCATTACTCAACTGCTAGAAAAAGGGTACTCTGTTGTGTTTAAAGGCCAGGAGTGCCAAATCACTGATCAAAATGGATCGAGCCTCATGACAGTCACCATGAGTGAGAAATGCTTTGAAGTCAACTGGTCAAGTGACTCACACTCAACTCATGTTGCTTCAACTGATGACACCAAGCTTTGGCATCAAAGACTTGGTCATGCCAACTTCAAATCCATGGCTCGGATGGTCAGCAAGGAAATGGTTGAAAACTTCACCAAGACAGTTCACATTGAAGATGTTTGTGAGGTTTGTCAGATGGGAAAGCAAGCAAGGCTTCCATTTCCTGCAAACACCACCTGGAGAGCATCAAGCAAGCTGGAATTGGTGCACACCGATGTTTGTGGCCCCATGAGGATTGAATCACTAAGTGGCAACAGGTACTTTATTTTCTTTATTGATGACTGTACCAGATATTGCTGGATTTATTTTTTGAAGCATAAATCAGAGGTTGTTCAAGTGTTTAAGAAGTTTAAAGCTGAAGTGGAAACAGAAACAGGCTACAAAATAAAGACCATAAGGTCAGATAATGGAACTGAATACACTTCAGCTCAGTTCCAAGCCTTGTGCAAAGATGCTGGCATCAAACACCAGCTAACCAATGTTTATACACCCCAGCAAAATGGGGTTAGTGAAAGGAAGAACAGGAGCCTGATGGATATGGCCAGATGCTTGTTGTTTGAAAAAAATCTACCCAAGACAATGTGGGCTGAAGCTGTCAACACTGCTGTCTACATTCAGAATAGGCTTCCAACTAAAGCACTTGCTCACAAGACACCTTTTGAAGCCTGGTTCGAGTTCAAGCCATCATTGGCTCATATGAAAGTCTTTAGTTGCCTATGTTACAGCCAAGTACCAGCTGTAAAGAGGGAAAAGTTGTCCAAAAGAGCTGCTCCTGGTATTTTAACCGGGTATAGTATGGTCAAAAAGGGTTATAGGATCCTGGATCCTTTAACCAACAAAATCCAAGTGAGCAGAGATGTAGTGTTTGATGAGAAGGCTTGTTGGAATTGGGAAAGAAATGAACCTGAAGCCACTCCTGAAGAACTTATAACAGATCAGTTTGAAGCTGATCAAAATGATCCTGAAATGGACGTTGATGACATGCCAGTCAGAGGCATTAGACCTTTGGCTGAAATTTATGAAAGAGCACAAGTTGTCATAGTGGAGCCATGCAGTTTTGAAGAAGCTGAAGCTGATAAAGGCTGGAAACAGGCAATGATTGATGAAATTGCTATGATTGAGAAGAACCAGACATGGGAATTGGTTCCAAGACCAGCCAAGAGGAAGGTTAGTGGAGTAAAATGGGTCTATCGAGCCAAGAAAAATGCTGATGGGAGCTTAAACAAACTCAAAGCCAGGCTTGTAGTCAAAGGATTCAGCCAAAAATATGGCCTGGACTATCTGGAAACATTTGCACCAGTGGCCAGGCTAGACACCATAAGGTTACTGGTTGCCTTGGCAGCTCAGAAGCAGTGGAAAATCTACCAGCTTGATGTGAAGTCCGCATTTCTCAATGGCTTCCTTGAAGAAGAGATCTACATTGATCAGCCACAAGGATTTGTTGTGTCTGGCAAAGAACAAATGGTGTACAGGCTTAAGAAGGTATTATATGGCCTGAAACAGGCTCCCAGAGCCTGGTATGCTCGAATTGACAGCTACTTGGTCAGTTTGGGATTTAACAGAAGTATTAATGAGCCAACACTATATGTCAAGAAGAATGAAGCTGAAATACAGCTTATTATATCCCTCTATGTCGATGACCTTTTGGTGACTGGAGGAGATCAAAATATGTTGGCTGAATTCAAAGCCAAAATGATGGACATGTTTGAAATGTCTGACTTGGGGCTATTGACATACTTTTTGGGAATGGAGGTGCGCCAAATAGAAGGAAAAATCTTCTTGGGACAGAGAACATTTGCCTTGAAGGTTTTGTCCAAGTTCTCGATGGAGAATTGTAAGCCAACAAGCACTCCTATTGCTGTTGGAATGAAGCTGTCAAGCCAAGGAGATCATGAACCAGTCAATGAGTCTACTTACAGGAGCCTAGTTGGCTGCTTGTTATATTTGACAACAACTAGGCCAGATATCTTGTTTGCTGTGAGTATGTTATCAAGGTTTATGCATTGCTGTAATGTCCAGCACTTTCAAGCAGCAAAGAGAGTGCTAAGGTACATCAAAGGCACTCTTGACTATGGTGTGTTATTCAACAAAGCTGAAACCTTGAAGTTGAAAGGCTATACTGATAGTGACTGGGCTGGTTCAAGTGATGATATGAAAAGCACCTCTGGATATGCTTTTACCCTTGGCTCAACCATGTTTTGTTGGAGCTCAAGGAAACAATCGATGGTGGCTCAATCAACAGCAGAAGCTGAATATGCTGCAGCTGCAAATGCTGTAAATCAAGCCATATGGCTGAGAAAAATTCTAGCTGATCTTAACCTACATCAAAGGGAGGCAACAGAGATCTTTTGTGACAACAAGTCTGCTGTTGCAATTGCAAAGAATCCACATCTTCTATGGCGAAACGAAGCACTTCAAAGATCAAGTTACATGTGATAAGGAGATGGAACAAGCTCGAGAGGTGGAGCCGATTCATTGCAATTCGTGAGGAGCAAGTTGCTTGACATTTTCACAAAGGCCCTTGGTGTGTCAAGGTTTATAAAACTGAGAAAGCAGCTAGGTGTTACGAGCATGGAAACTAAGGAGGAGTGTTGAAGTTAGTTCCCATGCAACACATGCAGCTCATGCAGATTAATGCACATACTTTACCCGAGTAAAGTATGTGCAACTGAAGATGTTTATGCTACTGTTTCTTCAGTTTTATTTTGTTACTTTTAGCTAATGTTTTGTTGCTTAGTTTGATTTGAACTAAGTTGGTAACATGTTTGATGTAGTTAGGTGCTGATAGATTGATAAATCAACTTTGTTTAAGTGTACAAGTTTAGTTTTGTAAGTTCCAATGTAATTAGTGGTATTAGGTATGCATTAGGTGATGTAATTGATTTATTTTGACCAGCCAAATGACTGGTATATGTAATGGCTTTAAGCCAATGTTTCAAATGAATGAAATCGTCAGATTTTCTTCCATATGCTCCATCTTTCTTTGCTTTTCTAAATTCTGTTCTCCATTCTTGACAGTAGCTAAAAGCTTAAACTTCAAGCATTTTTCCTTCATATTTTACCCGGGTATAATACGTTGCTGCTGGTGCTCTGTTTGAAATTCTTACTTTACCCGGTTAAAGTGTGTTCAAAACCCAACATCTTCCTTCTTCCTCACCTTCAAAAACTCAACCTTGCTTACAATGATTTCAATGATTCCAAAATTCCATCTGAATTTGGTCAGTTTACAAGCCTATTCTACCTCAACCTTTCCAGTACAGGGTTTGTAGGAGAAGTCCCGTCCCAAGTCTCCCACCTGTCAAAATTGATTTCACTTGATCTCTCTTTCAATTTTTTCCAACCAATTGATGGACATGCTGTGGGGGGACTTGTTCACAACCTAACCGAGGTCAGACATCTGTTTTTGGATGGAACCAACATGTCTTCTATTAATCCTCATGTCTTCATGAATCTATCCTCTTCTCTAAGGTCTCTCAGTCTTGCTTATTGTGATATCCAAGGAAAATTCCCAAAAAATATTTTTGATTTGCCTAACCTCAAGTTGCTCAACTTAGGACCCAACCAAAACCTCAATCTTGATCTTTTGAAGTTCAATCGGAGCAGCAATCTTGATCATTTGGATCTGTCGTGGATGTCCTTCTCTACAGAATTGATTGATTCAATTAATAACCTATGGGCCTTAAAGTACCTACGTTTATCAGGAAATTCTTTCTTTCAAGGATTGTCTGTCTCAATCACAAATTTATCATCTTTGGAGTACTTGATTATTTCAGAGGCAAATATTTGTGGAGGATTGCCGGACTCGATGGGGAATTTTGTGTCCTTGAAGTTGTTGGATCTCTTCCATTCCAACTTATTAGGACCAATTCCATTGTCAATTCTAAACCTAACGCAGCTTGAATACTTGGATATATCAGAAAATATATTAGAAGGTTGCATTCTAGATGAGGTAACCGCTTTTCCTAATTTAATATCTTTACGGTTATTTGACAATTTACTCAATGGAACACTTCCGTCATGGTTGTATACTGCTCCCTCCTTAAAGGAAATATATCTCTCAAAATCAATTCAGTGGGCATATCAAAGAATTCCAATCCAAATCACTAGAGTTTTTATATCTAGAAAATAATAAACTCCAAGGTCCTCTTCCATCTTCAATATTCCAACTTCTCAATCTTACCCAGCTCAGCTTATCCTCAAATAATCTTAGTGGTGTCATAGAGTTGAGCATGTTCTCAAACCTTCCAAATCTCAAACATCTTGACCTTTCATATCTCAGCCTATCCTTAACATATAATAGTACTTCAAGTGTTAACCATAAATTGAATCTTACAAACTTATTTTTGTCATCTTGCAATCTTAGTGAATTCCCCCAATTTTTGAAAGGGCTTAAAAGTTTGGAAAGGTTAGACCTCTCTTACAACAGAATTGAAGGCAAGATTCCACAGTGGATGCAAGAGGTAGGGAATGACTCTTTGATTTAGTTAAATGTATCTCACAACTCTTTGACAAAAGTTGAGCACTTTCCATGGAAGAATATTGCAGTTCTTGACTTAAGCTTCAATTTGATCCATGGAAATCTTTTAATTCCAGCTTCGACAATCAATGTCTTTTCTGTCTCAAATAATAATTTCAACGGGGAGGTCCCTTCTTTAATATGCAATGCCAGTGCTATTCGAATTCTTGATTTGTCCCACAATAACTTGAGTGGAACAATTCCGCAATGTCTTGGAAATTTGAGCAACGGCCTTGAATTCTTGAATCTAAAGAAGAACAAGTTGTATGGGACGATTCCTCCAACATTTGCAAAGGGATGCCAGTTGAGTAAACTTAAATGGAAATCTGTTAGAAGGGCCTTTGACACCATCCATCCTTAACTGTAGAGGTCTGGAAGTGCTAGATCTTGGTAACAACAAGATCAATGATACATTTCCTTATTGGTTGGGAAGTCTTCCACAACTACAAGTTCTTGTACTAAAGTCAAATCAAATGCATGGTTCCTTGCATGACCATAGCTCCAAGTTTAGCCATTGTTTCTCTAAAATCCAAATTTTAGACCTTTCAAGTAATTATTTTTCTGGACCCCTACCAGTGAGATACATTAACAACTTCAAGGCTATCATAAATCTCAATAAAAAAGGTAGTGCAAGGTCATATATGGGTGTCGAGTATGATTATATCAACAGCGGCTTCTATACCTATTCCA
The DNA here is from genome assembly GCA_025698465.1 of Gossypium longicalyx. Taxonomy (NCBI): domain Eukaryota; kingdom Viridiplantae; phylum Streptophyta; class Magnoliopsida; order Malvales; family Malvaceae; genus Gossypium; species Gossypium longicalyx. Next base: position 1,246,963 of record CM046999.1, read on the forward strand.
TTGGAATTGTTATGAAAGGACACTATATAGAATTTGAAAAAAATTTCACCATGTGGATGATCATTGATCTCTCAAACAATCAGTTTGAAGGAGAGATTCCAAAGGTTATTGGGAAGCTTAACTTACTAAAAGGGCTGAACCTTTCTCATAATAACCTTAATGGTAGGATCCCCACTTCAATAGGTGTTAGAATTAAGTGACCCAAATTCTTATAGAATATGATGGAAAATAAAATAAAAGTAAAATCCATATAGAACTAGACTTCTTTTATTTTATTTTAGAATAAGGTTTTTTAAACCTTATTAAACTTCATCTATTTTATATTGATTAGGATAGGGTGTTTCAATCCTACTAGAATATGGCTTTACAAGCCTATAAATAGACATAGTCTATTCCTCTTGTATTGATACAAATTTTTCGACATAATGAATTTTCTTCTCCTCTGCCCGTGGTTTTTTTCCCGAAAGGGTTTCCATGTAAAATTTGTGTGTTTTTATTTTATTTATTTTATTCTATTTTTTTCACAAATTGGTACCAGAGCTTCCGGTTATTCATCTCGATCACGGTAATGGCGTCTTTGAAATATGAAATTCATTTGTTGGATCGCAACACTAGATTTGCGTTGTGGCAAATTAAGATGCAAGCGCTTCTTGCACAGATGGATCTGGAGGATGCCCTGCTAGGGATAGATAAGATGCCTTCGACATTAACAGATGAAGAGAAAAAGCGTAAGGATCGAAAGGCATTAACACAATTACATCCGCATTTGTCCAACGAAATTTTGCAAGATGTGATGAAAGAGAAAACTACCACGCATTATGGAAGAGGCTAGAACAAATATGTACGTCGAAAACTCTAACAAGCAAGTTGCATATGAAGCGGCGTCTTTATGCTCATCGTTTGGAGGAAGGCGCGTCAGTACATGAACACTTAACAGTTGTTTAAAGAAATTCTCTCAAACTTGGAAGCCATGGAGGTTCGAGTATGATAAGGAAGATCTAGGGTTGATTCTACTTTGTTCGTTGCCCTGTCTTATTCAACCTTTAGAGACACGATTTTATATAGCCGTGAGTCTCTAGCTTGATGAGGTTTATGATTCTTTAACCTCGTATGATAAGATGAAGCATCTTGTGGTTAAACCCGACTCTCGGGGAGAGGGTCTCATTGTTCGTGGGAGACAAGATCGGAATGCTGATGATGATCGTGGTAGGACACGAGAACGGAATCCTCGTGGTAAATCTAAGGGTAGATCAAGTCTTCAAACAGAGGTAAAACTTGTAACTTCGCAAGAAGAAAGGGCACATTAAATCTGAGTGCTATAAGCTACAAAATAAGATTAAAAGGGAGGCTGCGAATCAAAAGGAAAACAACCGAGAAAATTCCGGTGAAGTTGATGTTGTAGAAGACTACAAATGATGGTGAACTTCTAGTCGCTTCACAATGATTCTAAAGTAAGCGAGGAGTGGATACTTGATTCAGCTGCACCTTCCATATGAGTCCCAATCGAGATTGGTTTACAACTTACGCTTGATTATCCAAGGTGTTGTTTTGATGGGAAATAATACTTACCGTGTAAAATCGCAGTGTTGGAACAATTAAAGTTAAGATGTTTGATGGAGTTGTCGAAACACTTAGTGACGTCACGGCATGTTCCGAATTGAAAAGAAATTTAATTTCGTTGAGTACTCTTGATTCAAAAGGGCATGCAGATATACAAATGAAAGTGGGGTTTTAAAGATTTCCAAAGGGTCCCTTGTTGTGATGAAAGGACAGAGAAAGATTGCCAAGTTATATGTTTTACTGAGGTTCTCATCATTCTTGGTGATGCAAATTGCCGCTTCCTCGTCCTTGTCGATGATGATATTACTAAACTTTGGCATATGCGCCTAGGGCATATGAGTGAGAATGGCATGGCGAGAATTGAGCAAAGAGGACTTCTTAATGGGCAAGGAATTTGCAAACCGAATTTACATGAGCATTGTGTTTTTGGAAAACAAAAGAGAGTTCGATTCACTAGAGGAATCCATAACACGAAGGGAACATTGGAGTATATTCATTCTGACCTGTGGGGGCCATCTAGAGTGCCTTCTAGAGGTGGAGCTAATTATATGCTAACCTTTATTGATGATTTTTCCAGAAAAGTTTGGGCGTTCTTCCTGAAGCAGAAAAGTGATGTGTTTTCCGCATTTAAGTCTTGGAAAATTATGATTGAAAAACAGACGGGAAAACAGATAAAATACCTCCGCACAGACAATGGCTTAGAGTTCTGTTCTGATGAGTTTAATAGATTGTGCAAGTCAGAAGGAATCATAAGACACTTTGCATATTCGTCATACTCCACAACAAAACGGCGTTGCGAAACGAATGAACGAACGATCATGGAGAAGGTTCAATGTATGTTGTCAAATGCCAACTTACCAAAGTCATTTTGGGCGTACGGCGTCTCTCGCATGTTTTTGATCAACCGATCTCCATCCGTTGCCATTGAGAAAAAGACTCCACAAGAGGTATGGTCTGGTAATCCTGCTAATTATTCTAATTTAAAGATCTTTGGGTGTCCTGCATATGCTCATGTTGATAATGGAAAATTGGAACCGAGATCCATTAAATGTGTTTTTCTTGGTTATAAAGCTGGTGTAAAAGGGTATAAGTTATGGTGTCCTGAAAATAGAAAAGTTGTGATTAGCAGAGATGTTGTTTTTGATGAAACTGCTATGCTACCTAACTTATCTCTTAAAGACTCTTCCAATAAAGAAAATCAAAAACAAGTAGAGCATCGACACACAGAGTCAACTCCTCAAGCCAAGACAAAAATTGAGAATAGAGTTGCTTCTTCACCACAATACTCTATCGCCAAAAACAGAACTAGAAGAGAAATTAAACCTCCAAAGAAATATGTCGAGGTCGATCTAGTTGCTTATGCTTTGAATGTAGTCAAGATATAGATGCGAATCAAGAGCCATCTAATTATTCTCGAGGCGCTTACTGTGAAGGCTCGAGAAAAGTGGATGTTTGCTATGCAAGAAGAGATGGAATCACTCCACAAAAAAACAGAAACATGGGACCTTGTGAAACTTCCTAAAGGTAAAAAGGTCAGCTCGTTGTAAATGGGTATTTAAAAGAAAGAAGGGACTCCAGGAGTTGAAGAACCCGGATATAAAGCAAGGCTTGTTGCAAAGGGTTACAGATCAAATTCCAGGAGTGGACTTCACAGAATGTGTTCTCCCGGTTGTTAAGCATAGTTCGATTCGAGCTTTGCTTGGTATTGTGGCCATGCATGATTTGGAGCTTGAGCAGATTAGATGTAAAACCGCATTTTTGCATGGAGAACTTGATGAGGATATTTACATGCAACAACTGAGAAGGTTTTACTGATTTGAAAAAGAGAACTATGTTTGCTTGCTTTGAAAAAGTCCCTTTACGGTTTGAAACAATCACCAAGACAAAGTGGTACAAGAGGTTTGATTCCTTTATGACTTCTCATGATTTCAAAAGAAGTAGTTTTGACATTGTGTTTTACTTTAAGAAAAATAGTGATGGTTCTTTTGTGTATCTACTTCTTTATGTTGATGACATGTTGATAGCAAAGAAAAGATAAAGAAGAGATAAGAAAGGTCAAAGCCCAACTAAGTAAAGAATTTGAGATGAAAGATTTAGGACCAAAGAAAGAAGATACTTGGTATGGAGATTCTCGAGATAGAAAATCAAGTAAATTGTACCTAAGTCGGAAGGGTACATTGAGAAAGTTCTTTGCGAGTTCAATATGCAGAGTGCTAAGCTCGTTAGTAGTACTCCTTTAGCAAAACCCATTTCGCACTTTCATCGATTTTGTCTCCACAATCGATGATGAGATTGAGTACATGTCACATGTTCCATACTCTAGTGCAAAGGGGATCTCTCATGTATGCTATGGTTTGTTCACGTCCAGATTTATCATATGCACAATCGATTATAGCGATACATGGCAAATCCCGGTAAAGAACATTGGAAAGCGATTCGATGGATTTTAAGATACTTACGAGGCACTCTGATGTTTGCTTACGCTTTGGAAGAACTAAAGATGGAGTCATAGGGTATGTTGATGCTGATTTTGCTGGAGACCTTGATAGAAGAAGATCTCTCACAGTTACGTCTTTACAATCGGAGGTTGTGCAATTAGTTGGAAAGCCACTTTGCAAACTACGATCGCTTTGTCTACCAAGGAGCTGAGTACATGGCGATTCATCGAGGCTTGCAAAGAAGCTATTTGGTTGAAGGGACTATTTAGTGAACTCAATGAAGACCTTCGAATCAACACAGATATTTTGTGACATCAGTGCTATATTTCTTACAAAAGATCAAATGTTTCATGAGAGAACAAAACACATTGATGTTCGGTATCATTTTGTTCGTGATATTATTGCTCGTGGTGATATTGTTGTGAGCAAAATTAGTACTCATGAAAATCCTGCAGATATGATGACTAAGTCACTTCCTAAAACCAAGTTTGAGCATTGCTTAGACTTGGTTGGTGTTCATTGTTGAGTTAAACCCTTAAGGGGTTTTATGGAAGAGGTGGAGAACTTGTTTACTGAAAGTTCGCAATGAAGAACTTGTTCATTGAGAATTTGTGTCAAGGTGGAGATTGTTAGAATTAAGTGACCCAAATTCTTATAGAATATGATGGAAAATAAAATAAAAGTAAAATCCATATAGAACTAGACTTCTTTTATTTTATTTTAGAATAAGGTTTTTTAAACCTTATTAAACTTCATCTATTTTATATTGATTAGGATAGGGTGTTTCAATCCTACTAGAATATGGCTTTACAAGCCTATAAATAGACATAGTCTATTCCTCTTGTATTGATACAAATTTTTCGACATAGTGAATTTTCTTCTCCTCTGCCCGTGGTTTTTTTCCCGAAAGGGTTTCCATGTAAAATTTGTGTGTTTTTTATTTTATTTATTTTATTCTATTTTTTTTCACAATAGGGAATTTGACAATTCTTGAATGGTTGGACCTATCTTCAAACAAGTTGTCTGGGACAATTCCAAATAGATTTGTAGATCTAGCATTTCTTTCGTCCTTCAATGTTTCTGAAAATCATCTCCATGGTCAGATTCCTCAAGGCAAACAGTTCAACACATTTGCGAATGATTCATATGAAGGAAACAAGGGACTATGTGGATTTCCGGTCTCGAAAGGTTGCAACATCATTGAACCACCAGCTCCAAATGTGTTTGAAAAAGATGGTTCAAAATCAAAAATTGCTTTTGGTTGGCAAGTGGTGTTGATAGGTTATGGATGCGGAGTAGTGTTCGGAATGGCTGTGGGGTATGTCGTTTTCCAAATTGGTAAGCCGAAATGGTTGGTGAACTTGGTTGAAAATCAACATGAGAAGAGGCGGGGAAGAAAGTCAAAGAATGGCAATCGCGGCAATGGACGAAGAAGGATCTAGTTGGTGGAAATGATGTTCAAGCGTTTATGTTTTATCTTCATAATTTCTTGTTTTGAAGTCTGTCGAAATGTTTTTTTTTCCTATGGTGATGGGTTGCATTCGCATGCATCTGTCTTTACTATTGTAACAATTCATCAGTATTTTATTGCATTATATAGGGGTTTATTCTGAATGTAACATTTTGTATGGTGCAACGATTTATGTCTTCTTTCATGAATTACAATTTTTAGTCTCAATAATCTCTGCTTTCAAGATTCTGTCAGTAAAAGCTTAGTTTCACGGACATAGTAATATAATGAATTCAAACATCAATTGTCCTTATTTCCTTTAGTTAGCTTAGTAATTGGTGGATCAAATTTCTAGCAGTCTTCTTGCTCATCTCATCATCTTTGTCTCGAGTTAAACATAGTCAAAACTATAAAATTTTCTTTTTGCGTGGAAAATTATTTGGCATTCTGCAAATTTCCACAATGCTTGTTGATGACCTCTGGTTGACAGCTATACATGTATAGGAAGTAAGGAAGGAAGTCCAAGTCAATAGGCACTGACATTCTTAGTCTTCCACCCTGTGGGACCAAATATGATGTGTTATTGGAAACAAGACCAAGACCAGAGACTGACAAGTTTGATTGATGGAAGTAGCTCTTTTCACACTGCAGACTTGACCTTCAACACGTAAATGTAAAATTGGGTACTCGTACATATGTTCGATTATGCTTTAAACACAAATATCAAATGCTTCAAAGACAATGAAGAATCCAATAATAGATAACATGGTCGATGATACGAAGTTGAGGTACAAAAATAAAGATTAGGTGGTTTTACAATGTCAAAATATTGCAACAACAATGAGATTATATATTATTGTATATAATAGTGATGGGTCTGGAACTTGAATATATGCAGGTGATACCGCAGGAGCACATCTTAACATAAGGCTATGATTGTTCCATACTTTTTACTTTCAAATTTTTGTACTCATTAATCTTTCCTATTGTTTTGTAAGGTGTTGGTTTTTTAATTAAATTTCATTTTTTTTTCGTAACACACTTGGTCAAATATGCAAAATCCACACATAAATGTTTATACAAATTTCCATGGAACCATCAAGACAATCGTAAAAATCAAATTTGGGAATTAAAATTCAACTTTAATATACCTCAACATATGGGATACCCAAAAAATTGCAAGCACAAGACCGAGATAGTATATAGTTTCTGTGATATGCATCCTTTGGCCCTTCAGTTGGGTACCCAGGCGGCGGCGTTGCATCCTTTGGCCCCTCAGCACACTCTCAACCTCACAAATAGCCTCCCTAGGTTGTGCTGGAGATCGAAGTTTTGAACACCCAATGATCAATCTTTAATTTTTTGGCTTTGAAGAGATTTTCTTGGAAATAAAAAAAGATTTGAGACGAGGAGAAAGAGAGAAGTGTTTTGGTGGTAGCTTGTATTTGTCATTATGCACATTGTTACCAAAAAAGTGAATTGGTCCGATTCGATGAATGAAAATTAAAACGCAAACCACGGTTGAAATTACGATGATAAGAAAGAAAGAATTGCAGAGAACAAACAAAAGATTTTTGCAACGAAACTGTCTGCAAAGGTTTTATTTATGTCGCCGTATTTTTGAATAAAGTAATAGGGGTTCTTATAACAACAAAAAACTTCTAACTATGGAGAGAAATAACAAAGTTTTTATGCTAATAGATAATAAATATATTATGTTAATAAATTCTAAATCTTCTAATAAATTCTAAATTTGCAGGCAAGCTGTTAAAATCCAGTTGCTTCTCAACTACATGGTTAATCTTTAAAGAGCTCGCATCTATTCTTGCGATCCTAGTTTGTATTTATCTTGCAACCCCAATTCGTTAAAGTAATGAGCTCGCCACTTTGTGGTAGCTCGTCAATTTTAGAGGGTTCACCAATCTGGAGGAGTTCGCCAGCCATACATACGGCATGAACGATCATCTCCCAACAATCACTATTTAAAAATATGCACAGAAATTGAAATTCCATGGAAGCAAGACCAAGTGGATTGTTTGTTGTTGAGGTAAATTAAACACACACAATTTGTAAGCATTTTAGTGTCATATGGAACTTAATTTTTATTTTTTATTTTACCTGCCGTCCCAAACTAATTAATCGATCTTGTGAAATTGTGTACTCCTACATATATGTTTAATGCATCAATGTGAAATTTTCTCACCTAATGGTCGTTTTCTCGAGTAAATGTATATAGTCAATACTGCAAAATTTTCATATTATTTGTGTGGAATTCTGTATGATCGCTTGTGGATTCTTAGGTTGGAACTAACAGTAAGAGGAAGCAAGAGCTGTTGAAGTCAATAGAAGCTAGCAGTCTTGGACCAAACTTTCAAAGTAATTATTTTACTGGACCACTACCAGTGAGATGCATCAACAATTTTAGGGTTATCATAAATCTCAACAATTGGGATTATTATTAAAGGACAAGATAGGGAATTCATGAAAATTTTCACCATGTGCACCATCATTGATCTCTCAAATAGTAAGTTTGAAAGAGAGATTCCGAAGGTTATTGGAATTTTCACCATGTTCAAGCATTGTGCGAGCTGTTGCAGAAAGACAAAAAATTTGAGTTTGACCCAAAATGCAAGGAGGCTTTTGATACACTTAAGCAAAAGTTGGTAACTGCCCCTATAGTACAAGCACCAGACTGGAACTATCCCTTTGAAATTATGTGCGATGCAAGCGAACGCAGCGTGGGAGCCGTATTGGGACAAAAGATAGCGAAAGAGCCTCATGTCATTTGTTACGCCTCAAAGACCCTAGATGCTGCACAAAGCAACTACACAACCACAGAAAAAGAACTTTTAGCTATTGTGTTTGCTTTAGATAAATTTCGATCATATTTACTAGGATCTAAGGTGATTATTTTTTCTGACCATGCAGCTCTTAGATACTTGATCGCAAAGAAGGAAGCAAAGCCAAGGCTCATTAGGTGGATTTTACTGCTCCAAGAATTTGACATCGAGATTCGTGACAAAAAGGGGGTGTGAAAACCTGGTGGCCGACCACTTGAGTAGGATAAAAACTCCGTTTGATGATGATCCCATAAAGGATGAGTTCCCCGACGAAAGCTTATTCTCAACCGAGGCTTACTATCCATGGTATGCAGACATAGTTAATCTCTTAACCACGGGATCGCTCCCCACTAAGTTAGCTCAATCCGTAAAAAACAAGCTTAGACGCGAAGCTCGAAATTACATATGGGACGATCCATACTTGTGGAAATATTGCTCAGATCAGATAATACGACGATGTGTTCCAGAAACCGAGGTAACCTCTATCCTTACTTTTTGTCACACAGAAGCTTGTGGAGGTCACTTTGGCCCTAAGCGGACAGCTCACAAGGTATTGGAGTGTAGGCTATATTAGCCTACAATCTTTCGCGACGCGTTTAACTTTTGTAAGTCCTGCAATAAATGTTAGCATACAGGTAATATCACTAGACGAAATCAAATGCCCCTATCCCCGATTCATGTATGTGAGATTTTTGATGTATGGGGCATTGATTTCATGGGTCCCTTTATTTCTTTGTTTGGAAACGTATATATACTTCTTGCAGTAGACTATGTTTCCAAGTGGATAGAAGCAAAGCCTACTCGCAATGATAATGCTAAAACTGTTGTGGAGTTTCTAAAACGAACTATTTTTTCTAGATTTGGAACACCTCGAGCTTTGATCAGTGATCGTGGTACCCACTTTTGCAACAAGGTCATGGAGGCACTATTATCAAAATATGGGGTTCATCATCGTATAGCAACAACCTACCATCCCCAAACGAACGGCCTAGCAGAGGTTTCAAACAGGGAGATCAAGTCAATTTTGGAAAAAACGGTTCGACCCAACCGTAAGGATTGGAGTCTTCGGCTCAATGACGCGCTTGGGGCCTATCGGACAGCGTATAAGGGACCAATTGGCATGACCCCGTATCGACTTGTTTTTGGCAAAGCATGTCATCTACTAGTAGAGTTGGAGCATAAAGCTTATTGGGCTATTCGACAATGTAACATGGAGTTAGAGCCCGCGGGGAAGGCAAGGAAATTGGACATTCAAGAATTGGAGGAAATTCGCAATGATGCCTACGAGAATGCTCGAATTTATAAGGACAAAACAAAGATGTTTCATGACAAAAATATAGTTCAGAAGCATTTCTCAGTAGGACAAAGAGTTTTGCTTTATAACTCCGTATTAAAGCTATTCCCAGGTAAGCTTCGATCTCGGTGGCAAGGACCTTTTATTGTGACTGAAGTATTTACGCATGGCGCAGTTGAAATAGAGAGTGAAGAATCAGGAAAGCGGTTCACAGTCAATGGTCAACGGCTGAAGCCATTTTACGAGAATTTCCAGGCCCACATGGTCGAGAAAATTCAGTTAGAACCACCATAAAACCGTTCAAGGCGTCGAGCTAACGACGTTAAACAAGCGCTTGTTGGGAGGCAACCCAATCTTTATTTTTATTTTTATTTTTATTTTTATTTATTATTTTCCTTTCTTTTCTTTTATTATTTATTATTTTATTTTATTTTATTTTATTTTAGTTAAATATTAATAAATTTTTCTTCTTCCATCTAGGTGAAATGGAGCGAAAATACGAAGAAAAAAAGACAGAAAAGTGTGCACCAAAATGCCATATCCTCACTGCCAAAACAGTTCTATTCCAAATTGCTATATATCTCTGCGAGCCAAACAGTTCTATTCTAGCCCTAGAATCCCCAAAACTTGCAGCCAAACACCCATTTTTAGCAAATAAAACCCCCAAACCTTACAATTTTTTTTTCTTTCCCAAATTTCTCCATAACCACCAACTCCTTTCTCCTCCACCACCCACCGCCGATTTCTCACCACCATGGTGAGAACCCAAATAACCGCCCGCACACACGTCACCCACCCCGCCTCCACCTCTTGCCGCTTCGCCATCTTCTTCTCCACCGTGTGCGCCAACCGACTGTAGAACTACATGGGGAGTTTTTCTAAACTTTTTTTCTCCACCTATTTGTTTTCCTTTTACTTTCACATCGAGGACTATGTGTTTTAAGTGGGGAGGCATTCTTCGTTGTTACTGTTATTATCTGTTATTTTTGCTGTCATATTGTTGTTGCTGTTGTTTTGTACTCGTTTCTGCCTATTTATTTTAAGAATATCCTGCTGCTTTTCATGCCTAAGATTTTACCAGGAATTGCCTACTGTTTGACCTACAAGCATGATTCTTACCTTCTAAGGAAGTTATGATTTTTCCCATAATTGATGCCATCTCCACTGCTTTATTTTTATTAGGCTAAAAATAATTGTGATTAATAGGGTTAATTCTATCTTGCTTTTCGTAAAATTGATCAAGTTTAATATAAAGTGAACACTTAAAATGATTACATGCTTAATTAATGTTCATGGCTATTAGGTGATTATTGAAACTTATTTTTGACACTTAAATTTTTCTTTCCCGAGTTCTCAAGAATTTTAAATATCGCTTTAATTTTTAATAAATGTTTTCCATGGTTATGAGTACACTTAGATCGTGGATCGATCGAGTAATCGGGTAGGGTGCTTGGGTTGTCATTCTACTTCGCGTCAAAAGGCTGTGTGACGTGACAAGTAAAACTCTGCTAGCTGAGGTTATAAGTATGGCTCAAATCGTGACTGACTGAGTAACCGGGGTAGGGTGCTTGGGTTGTCATTCTACTTCGCGTCAAAAGATTGTGTGACGTGACAAGTAAAACTCCGATAACCGGAAATAAATAATTTTAGGAGTATGTTGGGCTGAGTAACCGGGGTGGGGTGCTTGGGTTGTCATCTCTCTTCGCGTCAAAAGTTTAATATATTCCTAAGTAAATAAATAATAATAAAATTTAAAAAAATCAAAAAATCAAAAAAAGGAAAAAAAGGAAAAAAATAAGTACTAATAAAGTTGCACTTCGGGGACTAAAGGAGGAAATAATTAAGGTGTCTTAGTAAGTTTGGTAATTTACCTAAATGGCATAACTCAAGTCGATCTTAATTTTTGTGTGAAATAATTGGAATACTTTTTCTGTTTTACTTAAAGCAAGTTTAGAGGTCTCTGTATTTTTCATATGCGTTTTTAACTAATTTTTATGAAACTTTGGAGTGGTATTTCTTTTATGGCAGAATCTAGCTTTCACAGTCGATAGGAACCATACTTGAGGGCAAGCATGGGCTAAGTAGGGGGAATTTGATAATACTCTAAAATGACGTGTTTTTATATATTAATCATGTGTTTATTTTGAGCTTGAGCCTACTAATTTGAGCTATTTATGTCTTTTTATCTTTTAGGGACTAAATTGGAGGCGAAAAGTAAATTCAAGGGAAAAAGCGTCAATTTGGAGATTAAATGGGCCAATATGCAACGTGGGACAAATATGGTGCCAAAAGTGCGAACATGGAAGGCACAAGGACTTAAAAGCAAATAGAAGGGATTTTATTTTGGAAGACTCTATTTTATTTTATTCTATTAGGATAATTAATATTAAGATAATTATTAGGATTATTTAAATTTAGGATTTTATTTTAATTATCTTTGTTTATCTTTAATTAAATGTATTTATCTTTTTAGAATTTAAGTTCAATTAGACTATCTCCCTAGCACTATAAATAGGGGGTGAAGTGACTCTATTTGAGAGCATCTTTTTCTGTAAACACTCTCCCCCAAAAGTCTTTTGTTTTTTCCATATTTTTTTTTCTTTCAATAAAATTTCTTTTTCCATAATTTTATTTACTTTCTCACCATTATCATGAGCCACTAAAACCCTTCTAGCCAAAAGTTGTTAATATTTCCCCAAAAAGGGTTTTTGAGGCCTAGAATCCGTACTTAGCCTTCTCGCCAAGTATTCATCGTTTCTCCGCACTATGGGCTGACGCTTCTGTCCATGGCCCTTAAGAAGTAAGCTTTTCAGCATATGCAAAGGCGACCGCTTTGTATGTTTTGGAAGGACTGCATAGTTGGTTCGTTAACTTACTGCGTCAAAGGTTGGCGAGCCAAAGAGACAAAATGGCGTGGGATTCGCCATTGAGAAGCGTTGATCTAGCCTAGATTACTGGCTAGAGTCAGGTTCCCTAAAAATCGTAAGTCTAATCTTTGGAACTGGTGGTCGTAGGCGTCCTCTTCCACTATAACTGGCTTACTTGAGTCGAGAAGGATCATCCAAAAGCCAATGATTGAGCCCAAGGCGAAATGAGACAACCGGAAGCTGGAACTTTCCCATAAGAATTTCTTTTCTCTTAAAACTCTCTTTATTATTTTTATTATTTTCGTAATCATAATTTCAGTAAACTTTAAATTCTATTTTTATTTTATTTTCGCTTCCAAAATCAATTCTTAAATTCTGTTTTTTTATTTTTTTTTCCAGGAACGCAGGTTTTCTTGGGCACGATTCTGCCCAGGATTTCGAGAGACAAGCATTCGTATAATCCGGTCCCTGAGGATTCGACCCTACTTCCCCTTTACTATTTCTTTTTCATTATTTTACAGGGAATAGGATATTTTTGGTGCTCTCAACGACGCATCACTATTGTATTTTCATACATATATATATTAAAAGAAAGGAGCTGCCAAAGCATGTCATTTAAGACTGCTTGTAGAAGACAACAACAGCTCAACACTCTGAGACTCCTAACCAAGCTTGAATAAGCTGAAGGAGGAGTTTCAAGGAAAGTATGTGAGCTTTCCAATGTGCAATCTGCAAGCTCAGCAAGATGTCAAAGCTGCGAGCTTAGCGAGAAGTGTGAGTTATGAGCTCAGCAAGTGGTGCGAGCCCTGTATAGTTGCGATCCTATTGAAGACACCTATCGAAGACAGTATGCAAAGATGCGAATCTGTCAAAGGTGCGAGCTCAGTAACATGTGGAAGTTTAATGCGAGTTGAAAAGTTGCAAGCTTATTGAAGACAGTAAGCAAAGTGCGAACATGCCAAAGTGTGAGCCTGTCGAATTGCAAGCCGAAGTGGCGGACAGTCTAAATGAAAACCTAAATGGGTGCAAGCTGAAGTGGCAGACGGTCTAAATGCAACCTCGAGTAGGTGCAAGCCGAAATGACAGACTGAAGGTAAGCAAACTATACTCGCAAATTGTATATGCAAGAAGAAACAGGATTGTAATGAACAAGGGAACAAGGCAAGATGTGTTTTCAACTAAGGCTGTGAAGGAGGAGAATACTCTAATTGATGAACAAATCTTTGGCACAAAATACTGGTATGGTCAATTGTATGAGTCAGATTTGGTTGAAAAGGAGGCCAAGGTTGAAAATGTATTGCTTGAGTAGGTTCAACTTGGAACAAAGCATCTTTTGATTGCCAAGCTTAAAAAACTTGATGAATGATTGGTATTTGCAGCATGGAGTCCAAGGAGGAGTGTTGAAAATTGGCCAACCATATTGATGTGATATTTTTGGATGAAGTACATGCAGCTTGTAAACATGTTGCAGCACGTATGCTTGCTGTAACAACAATGTTTTCTCTTTAGTTTCATTGTAATTAAACTAGCTGAAAATGAACAAACTGATGACAGCTTGATATGTTTAGGTGTTGAATGACTAGTTTAGGTGGCTTGTTTATGTGTACAAGCAATGTTTATCAAGTTACTAGGCTACTTAGTGGTAGTAGATAGTATTTGGTGATGTATTTGACTATAAATGTATTGATTTTCTAGTTGAATGAATGAGCTAAAAGCCATAAGCTCCCTTACTGCCTTGTCTTGTGTCCTGTATTTCTTCCTCTGCTCCTACCAAATCCCCAACAATTTTGCCTTTATGGGACCACAGTAGCGTAAGCATCGACATCTAAGAAAAAGAATGATGGCATGGATTTTGGATGCTGTACTTTACGATCTGTTTTTTCCAACTGTAATGTCCACTGACATATTTTTCTGCTGTTTAGGTTCAATCTTATATCTTCATCATCTCTAAAGGAGAGAATCACTATTTTGCTTACTTGGAGGACATGTATGAAGACAAGCACGGGCAGATCTGGTGCTGGAGGTTATTAATTATTCTCATTCAGTTGCCTTATGTTTCTTCAGAGTTCAAAATTTAGGCCACTAATTCAAATTTTGTTTATTGAACTGAATTAATTTATACGCACTAGAGGAAAATATGTTTCTTAGATACTATTATTCAGCATATATAGGCCACACTGGTTTGAATTTTTAAGGTGCTGTTTACTCTAAAACCTATTAATTTATACAGACTTAGAGACTATTTTTTTTAATTGTATGATCTAGACATGAGATATGATTTTTCTTGTATTAATATAGAAAGAAAGGATATATAACTATAAAGCACCAATTTCAGTTTTGTTTTTTTTCTAAGAATGATTTATAATATTAATTCGAGTAACATATAATTCGAGAATGAGAATATAGAAATTATTAGTTGAAATGGAAAATAAAGTGTTGAGATTTTACAGATTAGAGTTGAGTACAACTAATTGGTGTTGAAGTTGGGGTTATGCAATTGTTGGAATTCAGATGTGTATTTTTTTGAGTATCTGGGTCTTTCTTGTGTTTTGTTGGTTGGCTATGGCCTTCTTGTTGTTTCCACTGTCTGTGGTCTTTGTTTCTAAGTCATATGTGTCCTTGTTTGCTAGAACGTATGTTGCCTCGTTGTTTCTAAGTTTTTAACATTAGAAATGGATGAAATTTTTAACAGAAATGACTCGTTTATTTTTTAATCAAACGTACAAAGACTAATTTACACATTTTTCAGTAAAGGGGATAAAATGCAATTTGATTATTAGTACAGAGGCCTCTACGATACTTTTATAGCTATTCCATTGAAATTGTTATGAAAGGACACTATATGGAATTGGGGAAAATATTCACCATGTGGATGATCATTGATTTATCAAACATTCAAAGGGGAGGTTCCAAAGGTTATTGTGAAGTTTAACTTACTAAAGGGCTCAATCTTTATCATAATAACCTTAATGGTGGTATCCCTACTTCAATAGGGAATTTGACAAGTCTGGAACGGTTGGACCTATCTTCAAATAGGTTGGTTGGGACGATTCCAAATAGATTGGTAGATCTGGCATTTCTTTCGTCCTTAAATGTTTCTGAAAATCAACTCCATAGTCAGATTCCTCAAGGCAAGTAGTTCAACACATTTATGTAATAAATTAATATAACCCACACATGCTTTGAATTTTTAAGCAATAAACTAAAGCACCATGGTTCTTAGATACTATTATTCTTTATGATGTTATAATTATAATTGCAATCAATATATCTGTATAAAAATAATCAATATGTTTAATTTTTTGAAGTATCCAAATGAAACCCTTTTTCATTTTTATAAAAAAAATACTAAGAAAATATCCATTCAATTGTTCAATTTCAATAATATACAAAATTATATATATTATTATCAATTTACCTTCAAATTTTGAATAATAACTTATTTGGCCATCTAACTTTATAAAAAAGTCATTTTAATTTTTATTTAATTTTCATCTCGTTTAGCCCTTAAAGTTGCGCTATTTATCAAATCACCCTAAAATAGATGAAAAATTTAATATCTGTTAACTTTAATGATGTAGCATATCGTGGGTTACCACATGAATGCCACCTCAGCAAATAAATAATTTTTTAAAATTTAAAATTTTCAAAAATTACAAAAAATTATTAAAAATAAAAAATAAAAGTATAAAAGTATAAAAATATAAAAATATTTTTATTTTTTAAAAATTTAATTAATGGCTGACATAACATACACATGGATTGTCACGTGAATACCTGAATATCACGTCAGCAATGTTAACAGACATTAATTGTAACAGACATTCTTTAAGTATTATAGGGAAGAAAACTAAGTCAACCCACTTTGTAATCTCATGAATGTTAATTATTTTAATTGTTTAGGGAGTTCAAATGAAATACACTGATGCATAGGAAGCAATACCAAGTCAATGGACACTGACATTCTTAGTCTTCCACCTTTGGGACGTAACTTGACCAAAAAAATTGGAATTTCAGGTTTAAAATTGCTAAATACTAGAAGTTGGAATTTATCAAAATTAGTAACATTGATGGTACAAAAGAGTTAGAATTATGTGTCTTGCCTTTTCTCACCACGTATATTGTGGTGTAAATGTGGGAATATTTGGCATGGTTTGCTGATTAAGTTTGGCTGACCATGATAGTGTTTCATTGACGTGAAATTGGGGGAGCAGTTGAGGTAAGATTGGTGGATCCCATCTCCCTATTTTCCTATGAGTAGGGTTTATGGGTGATGCAATTGGGGGTGTTGTATCTCTACTTTTTTCCACTAACCATAGTCAAAATAAAATAGGTTAGTAGTTACAAAAATAGAGAAATGGTCCTTCCACAAAATACAATAATAAAATGCAAATCTATTTGAATCATATCAAACACTAAATATTTAAAGGATTACAGAAAATACAAAAACATCAATTATGTGTAGAAGAATAAAACCAAGAATTTATTTTCTAAGCCATTGATTTCAATGATGTGGACTCCATCTTTCCATTACAAAAATTAAATTGATTGTGCTAAAAACCATATAGAAGTTGACAGAAAAATCATCAAAATTACAAGTGCAGTACATAGATTAATCACAATACAAAATAGTTGCATATGAACCCTAATTTGATGAAACGCCAATTAACTATTAACGCAAATTTAAGAGTAAAAAGAGACAAAATTTTAAATAGAGAATTAAAATAACTCTTTAAATAAAATTGGAAGGCCAAATATATCATTATACAAACTTTTTTCTAAAAAAATTCATGTGAAGAAGAAAATGCAGTTTCCCAGATAATTTTCTTGCAATTAATAGAAAATGACATATTTAATGCCAACCAATGAAATATTTGGAGTTTTGCGGAAAATATGCTTCTTAGATACAATTACTCAACATACATATGCCACAGATATGCAATAAAATAAATTAATAAAAGCCACACATGCTTTGAATTTTTAAGCAGTAAATGAAAGTAATATGCTTCTTGGATACAATATTTATTTAACACACATGCCTTGAATTTTATGCAATGAAATAAATTAATATAGGCCAAACATGCTTTGAATTTTTAAGTAGTGCACAATTTTGTTCTTTTGTGTGCAAATTTCTACGCGTTGGTTGGCAGCCATTCATACCAAGTCAATAAACACTCACATTCTTTAAGTATTATAGGGAAAAAGACTAAGTCAATTTATTTTGTAATCTCATTAATGTTAATTATTTTAATTGTTTAGAGAGTTCGAATGAAATACAAAATTTTGGTTAAAAAGAGTACCCAGTTTTGTGAATGAAAAATATATGGTAAAAAGGAAGCGGTTGTTGTCTTGTTGATGACTATGAAAAATATAAGTTTTCAATATCAGCAATTCAAACTCTTCCAATAAAAATCTTTATACCATAAAAGAAAAAACACTGTAATAGTAATGTTGTGGTGTTAATAAATACCATACTCACCATTCCTATCCTTCATCTTACTCTACAAACATAACATGGCCTCCTTGCTCTTTCTTTGCCTATTCCTCTTCTTTCCCCATCTTTATGCTTCTTCTTCAGGATCTCACTCCTGCTCTTCAATAATCCAGTTCAAGAACTCTTTTTCCATCACTAACACACCGCTTGCTGCTTGGTATTGCGATGAGATTGCTGGCCTTAAATCTTATCCCAAGACAAATTCATGGAAGGAGGGTACAAATTGCTGCTCATGGGATGGGGTCACTTGTGACCACCTAAATGCTCATGTTATTGCCCTTGACTTGAGCTGCAGTTGGCTATATGGTAACTTCCCTTCCAATACCACTCTCGTCCTTCTTCCTCACCTTCAAAAACTCAACCTTGCCTTCAATGATTTCAATCTTTCCAAAATTCCATCTGAGTTTGGTCAGTTTGAAAGTCTAGTATATCTCAACCTTTCTCATACATGGTTTGTAGGAGAACTCCCATCCCAAGTCTCCCACCTGTCAAAATTGGTTTCACTTGATCTCTCTTGGAATTATAACCTAACATTTGACAAACATGCTCTAGAGAGACTTGTTCACAACCTAACCGAGGTCAGACATCTGTTTTTGGATGAAATGAACATGTCTTCTATTAATCCTCATGTCTTCATGAATCTATCCTCTTCTCTAAGGTCTCTCAGTCTTGCTTATTGTGATTTGCAAGGAAAATTCCCCAAAAACAATTTTGATTTGCCAAACCTCAATTTGCTCAACTTGGGAAACAACCAAAACCTCAATCTTGATCATTTGAAGTTCAATCGGAGCAGCAATCTTGAAGATTTGGATCTGTCGTGGATGTCCTTCTCTACAGAATTGATTGATTCAGTTGATAATCTACAGGCCTTAAAATACTTAGATCTATCAGGAAATTCTTTCTTTCAAGGATTGTCTGTCTCAATCACAAATTTATCATCTTTGGAGTACTTGATTATTAGAGGCGCAAATTTATTTGCAGGATTGCCTAACTCGATAGGGAATCTTGTGTCCTTAAAGTTCTTAGATTTTGTCCATTCTGACTTATCAGGATCGGTTCCAAGATCATTGGGAAACCTCTTTCAACTCACTCATTTAGACTTTTCGATGAACCAATTGAGTGGACAAATTCCAAGATCATTTGGGAACCTCTTGCAACTCACTCATTTAGACTTGTCATCGAACCAATTGAGTGGACAAATTCCAAGATCACTGGGAAACCTCTTGCAACTCACTCATTTAGACCTGTCAGGCAACCAATTGAGTGGACAAATTCCATTGTCAATTCTAAACCTAACGGAGCTTGAATACTTGAGAATAACTCAAAATTCATTAGAAGGTTCCATTCCGGATGAGGTAACAGCTTTTCCTAATCTAATATCTTTAATGTTAATTGACAATTTACTCAATGGAACACTTCCGTCATGGTTGTATACTGCTCCCTCCTTAAAGGAAATATTTCTCTCTGAAAATCAATTCAGTGGCCATATCAAAGAATTCCAATCCAAATCATTAGAATTGATAGCGTTAGAGAATAATAAACTCCAAGGTCCTCTTCCATCTTCAATATTCCAACTTCCCAATCTTACCCAGCTCAGCTTATCCTCAAATAATCTTAGTGGTATCATAGAGTTTAGCATGTTCTCAAACCTTCCAAATCTCAAACATCTCGACCTTTCATATATCAGCCTATCCTTAACATCTAATACTACCTCTAGTGTTAACCATATATTGCCTAATCTTACAGACTTACTTTTGTCATCTTGCAATCTTAGTGAATTCCCCCGATTTTTAAAAGGGCTTAAAAGTTTGGTAAGGTTAGACATTTCTTGCAACAAAATTAAAGGCAAGATTCCGCAATGGATGCAAGAGGTGGGGAATGACTCTTTGTGGTATTTAAATGTATCTCATAACTCTTTGACAGAAGTTGAGCACTTTCCATGGAAGAATATTGAAGTTCTTGACTTAAGCTACAATTTGATCCGTGGAAATCTTCCGATTCCAGCTTCGACGATCAAAGTCTTTCTGATCTCAAATAATAGTTTCAATGGAGAGGTCTCTTCTTTAATATGCAATGCCAGTTCACTTCGAATTGTTGATTTGTCTCACAATAACTTGAGTGGAACAATTCCGCAATGTTTTGGAAATTTGAGCAACACCCTTGAATTCTTGAATCTGAAGAAGAACAAGTTCTATGGGACGATTCCTCCAACATTTGCAAAGGGATGCCAATTGAGTAATTTCAACTTAAACGGAAATCTGTTAGAAGGGCCTTTGACACCATCCATCCTTAACTGTAGAGGTCTAGAAGTGCTAGATCTTGGTAACAACAAGATCAATGATGCATTTCCTCATTGGTTGGGAAGTCTTCCACAGCTACAAATTCTTGTACTAAAGTCAAATCAAATGCATGGTTCCTTGTGTGTCAATAGCTCAAGGTCTAGCCCTTTTTTCTCTAAAATCCAAATTTTTGACCTTTCAAGTAATTATTTTTCTGGACCCCTACCTGTGAGATACATCGATAGCTTCAAGGCTATCATAAATCTCACGAAAGATGCAAGTACGATGACATACATGGGTGTGCAGGATGCTAATGCTAGTATTGGCATTTATAGCTACTCCGTTGGAATTGTCGTGAAAGGACAAGATATAACATTGAATAAAATTTTCGTAATGTGGGCGATCATTGATCTCTCAAATAATAAGTTTGATGGAGAGATTCCCAAGGTTATTGGAAAGCTTAGATCACTCAAAGGGCTAAACCTTTCTCATAATAACCTTAGTGGTTACATTCCCTCATCAATAGGGAGTTTGACCAGCCTTGAATGGCTAGACCTCTCTTCAAATAGGCTGGTTGGAAGGATTCCAAGGGAACTGCTCAATTTGACAGCTCTTTCCACGTTAAACCTTTCAATGAATGAATTGATTGGGTGCATCCCTCATGGAAAACAATTCAATACCTTTGGAAATACTTCGTATGAAGGGAACAAAGGATTACATGGTTTTCCATTGTCAAGTGATTGCAACAATAATGAGCTACCACCACCCTCAAACTTATTAGAAGAAGGTGGATCAAAATCAAAAATTGGTTTTGGGTGGAAAGTAGTTTTGTTGGGTTATGGATGTGGAGTGGTGTTAGGATTGGGCGTGGGATATGTAGTTTTCCAAACTGGTAAGCCAAAGTGGATTGTGAGTTTGGTTGAAGATCATATTGAGAAGAGGCGGAGAAGAAAGCCAATGACCGGGGATCGCAACAATGGAAGGAGGAGGATCTAGGCAGAGCAAATGATGTTCAAGCATTTCTGTTGTATTTTCATATATATATTTATGGTGTGTCTAATGTTCTGTCTTGACCAGTTTAGCTATATGTCTTCATCTTTAGTATGGTATTTCAATAACGTGTGAGGATCTATTCTCAATGTTAAACTCTTACATAGTTGCAGCTGTTTATGTCTTCTTGAATGACTTCAATTGGTTTCTTTTTAAGACACGTACCTTTTCATGAATGTTTTGAAAATTGGTTTGATGGTCCTCGATTCAAACACTTCAATCATAATTAAATAAACAATTAAAATTCATTAACATGATTAAAATGTAAATTTATTAAAAATTTATAAACCAGCCACTCCAACAAGTAAATTTTATAATCTTGGTCGTCTTTCTCATTATTGAACATCCACAACTACTAAACTAATATTTAACTGCACCAACCAATTATCCAAAATACGAAAATAAAGAAGGAGCTTAACGAAACCAAATAGAAAACTCAATATGTGATTTTGATGCAAATAAGACTAATTTGTTAATGGAATTTTTTTAGTCTTTATATGGAATCAAACTACAAAGTACAAAGTTAGACTAAGTTGTCAATTTTTTAAGTATAGGTGTCAAAATGCAGTTCAGTTTTTAGTGTAAGGGCCTCTATAGCACTTTTATCAAAATATTCCTTTAGAACATTTGGGCTGCTTTATTATAAATGGGTTCGTTGAGACAGAAAAGAAAATTCCATTGGTGCTGATTGCTGTCTATTATGTTTGTCAATGATTGATTTGTTTACATGTTCTGGTTCGACCCCAACTTATTCCTGGTTTCTTTGCTTGTAACATTTCAGTTCTGGCTAAAGCACTTGAATCTTATCTGGATCTCAGAATGTTAGTGGAAGAACAATTGCTGTGAGCCTTCTTCTTTCTCTTGTTTCTGGTTTTCCATTATTGACCGCCTATCTTTTGTTTTGTTCTTATAATTTTATCTCGTATTTTCAGGAATATACTGAACCGACTTCGGATAAGCCTCTTCCCGATTTGCATCCTCTAGAACGGCATGTTTTCACTCTTGTCCTACATCTGAACGAGACATTACTTTATACACACTGGAAGGTAGGAATTTGACTTAAAATTATTTTCCATTTCACCTTTATGAAATCTAAAACCTTCCCTTTTTGGTTGGCAAAGCGAGAGAGACCTTCAAAAAACCTGGAGTTGATGCCTTTCCGGAACATCTAGCAAAGTTGTATGAATAGTCGTCTATGCTGACCAGATGAATATGGGAATTTGATGGTTTCCATTGTGGCTACCATTTTTAGTACACAAGTATATCATCACTGATGTTGCCTGCAACTTCATAACTAGTTTGTTTTTTGGCACTGATCTTGAATATTAAATATACCACTTAATTAGTATAAACGAAAAGAATATATGGTATTTTATTGGAGTAACATAGCACTCGTAAAAGTGAGAATTTAATAAGACATTTGAAGACTGTTGTGTAATTTGCAACGCTAGAAAGCAATCAGATTAAAGCAAAATGGAATTTAAAGGAACCAAAGATGGAATTTAACCAAAACTGAAACGCTAGAAGGAGAGCTTGAATCTCCGACCTTGTGGTTAACAGCCACACGCTCTAATCAACTGAGCTATTCCAGCTTCAGGATAAGCATTAATAGTTGTAATACACTTAGTGCCTCTATTTTTCAAATCTAAAAATTTGTCTCTATACTATTATTTTTAGAGATTTAGTCTATCTACTTTTCAAATCTAAAAATTTAACTTTATTAGTTAACACTGTTAAAATTCTTCTATTAAATTTGTTGGTGTGATATGTGAATTTAAAAAAAAAAAATTCACTTGATATACATGTAACAGAACTTGACATTGTAATGGACTTGAACTTTGTAGTTGGATAAATGAGAAATAGTTAACCAAGTAATATTGTCTCCAATTTAAGGAAAATTAATCATTTCCAAATAAATTTATTAGAATTCCAATCTAACAAAACTAATTTATATAAAATACATAAACTAATTCTAATATAACACAACTTTCAACAATGAGTTAATTTTTAAATATACGTGGATTGTCATATGAATGACATATTAGTAATTAATTAATTTTTAAAAATTTAAAAATAAAAGTAAAAATATATAAAAGAATATTTAATTGTTGGTGTGACATAAACATGTACTGTCCTGTGAATGCCACGTGGGCAAATTTAATAAACATTAATTTTTCTATCTATTTTTAGGTGATTTGATAAACAATAAAAGTTCAAATGTTAAAAAAGATGAAAAATTAAATGAATGGCTAAAACAGGAGGACGCTAGAAATTTTTTGATAGAAGAGAGCAGGAAAGCCGTCTTTATCTAAAGCTTTAAGAGGTTGCATTGATTTTATCGCTTATTGTAAATCTTCTTCTTTAACGAAGCTGATAGTTCCGCATTAATTTGATCAGATATGCAAGGTTGGATTTCCTTCCATAGATTCTTATTTTCCTCCATCTGTTTTGATGAAAAGAGCTCTTTAAAATACCTAGATGCTACCTTTAATAATTCATCATCCCCTTCAACCCATTTACCTCTTTCGTCTTTAAGTCCCTTTATCATATTTCTTTTTTTTTTTTTTTTTTCCGAAAGGAAGCAAAATTATGTAAAAAAAAGTTGAGTTTCTATCGCCCATCTTAAGCCAGTTTGCTCTAGCTCGCTGCCCCCCAAAAATTTCTTCTTTATCAACCTCCATATTCAACGCAAGCTTAATTTCCATGATTTCCAAGAAATGGTCATCATTGGATCCTCCAAATAAAGTTCGGCAAGCTTTGGGTTTAAGTTTTCTCTTCTTTTGATGCGCCTCCCTTTATTTATCTTATCCCATTCTTTCAAAGCATTATTTAATCTTGTGAGTTTTTTTGGCAATTCGTCTTGGTTTAATTCCCATACTCGTTTTATTTTCTCTTCAAAACCTTCTTCAAAAATCCAATTTGCATTGAAGCGAAAAGGAGAATTCCTCCTATTCTCTTTATCGTTTTGGCTTCCTAGTGTGTCCAAAATAAGTAGGTAGTGATCCAAGAAGATATGGGTTAAATGTCTCATTGAATATCCTAAAAAACAATCCCACCATTCCGGATTAGCCACTCCTCTATCCAATCTTTCTTGTATATTATTTTAAGCTAGACGTCCTCTTTCCCAAATAAACTATTGTCCTGCAAATCCTAGATCATTCAAATTACATTCTTCAAGTACTTTTTGAAAAGCTTCCATTTGTCTTTCTTCTCTCTACCTGCCCTTTCTTTCTCAAATGAGAACATAATTTCGTTAAAATCCCTTATGACTAACCATGGTAGTTGACGGTATTCTTTTAATCTTCTCAGCATATTCTATGATTCCCTCTTAAGATGTTCAGCTAGGGCCCCATAGAATCCTGTAAACCTCTATTCTGCCGTTCCATTAACATCTCCCACCTCCACGTCAATACGGGATTTTGAAAAACTAATAAGGTTTATTGAAATCCCTTGTTTCCATACAAGAGAAAGGCCTCTACGTGATACTTCTGCACTTATATAAATTCCACTGTCGAAACCACACTTTTTTCGAATCCTCTCCATCTTTCTTTCATTAACTTTTGTTTCTATAAGGAACAAAGTTGGGGCTGGTGTTGTCTTAAGAAATTTTTGAGAAATCTTATAGTTCGCGATTGCCCCAACCTGCAAACATTCCAACTAAGAATTTTTATTGTAGCCTGTTGACCTGCTTATTAGCAGCCATCGATAATCTATTTTTTGGAATTGTCACCATGCTACTTGTCTGTGTGTCTTCAAGGATAGCTAATCTTTGCCTTTTTTTCCCTTCTAAGATTCCAATTGGGTTTTCTTTGTCATCTTCAAACTCTTCCTCTTCCCTATTGTTGTTTATTCTCATCTGAAAGTCAATCCCCGTCACATCTCTACTACAACCCTCTAATACCTCCTTCCCTTTCGATTGCATACTTATTTCTCTCCTTCTCGTTTTAGGTGTCTGGTCGTTCATTGTATTCTCCGTGAATTTGTTCCTTCTTCTTGCCTCTGCACAGACTTCGCTCTTTACCATTTTTTTGGTTCTTCTCTTAACCATCTGCTTTCATTCTACATAGATCTTCTAGGTGGAGCCCTTATAGATAGATCCCATCAAAAATTTGTTTCTAGCGCCTCTATCGTTAATCTTAGAGGGCAAAAGCTCTCTCCATACCCTAATATTCCACACATAAAATAGAATAATGACAACTTTTCATATTGAAATAAAGCATAGGTTGATTTATTCTGTCCATAAATAATGCCTTTTTTTTTTTTTGCCCTTTTCAATAGATTTCATACATCCGGACAAACCCTTATTCTCATAAAATTTTTAACTCCTATTGTAATTATCGTTGCATCATATTCCAGAAAATGTCCAATAAAAATTCACAATTGTCTTGCCATTCTTTCAGACATGGACCCTAATGGTAGATTGTGGACTTGTTCCCAAAAATTTGAAAAAACCAACAGTACTTGTACTAGATCCTCTCCTCTCTCCATTCTATGGAATATAATAAGGTGTCTATTGAAAAACCATGGAATTCCATCGATTACCCTCTTTAGATCCAATTCGTTGTAATAACGAAAAAAAACTCTTTTTATCTTCCATCTCTGTTATTGATACTCCTTCAATTGGATTCCATAATACTACAAGAATTGTCCTCATAGATGGGAAGTAGACTGCATTGTTTGTCAGAAGTCAGAACTTTGCCTACCAGGCATAATTTGAACTCATCATCGATCTCCTCTCCTTATTCTTGAGCGTAAACTGGGTCATCTTCGTCATCTGCAATTTTTAAATTAGCCAATTCATCCTCTGTTTATCTAGCCTTTTATTGTCGCTTCTCAATACGCCTCTTATCCTTCTCTTTTGTCTTTTATTTTTATAAAAAACCTAAAAACAGTTACTCGATTTAGATCTTTATTCTGGAACAAAATCGAGAAAAAGCCCCGATGGTTGCTACAATCAGCAGACAAAGCGAAAATAAACAAAAAAACCTAAGCTGCTACTATCGGCAGACTAACAACTCATGGTCTCTGTTATTTAAAGGTTGGACAATAAACAGAAACTAATTCTAATATAACACAACTTTCAACAATTAATTAATTTTTTAATATACATGGATTGTCATATGAATGCATCAATAATTAATAAATTTGAAAATTTTAAAAAATTAATAAAAATAAAAGTAAAAATATATAAAAATATTTTTAATTTTAAAAAAATAATTATTAATTGTTGGTGTGACATATACATTTACTGTCATGTGGATGCCACATCAGCAAAGTTAACAGACAATAACTTTTACATTTATTTTGAGGTGATTTGATAAATAATGCAAGTTAAAGGGCTAAAAAAGATGAAAAATTAAATGAAGGGCTAAAATAGGAGAGAACCCAGAAAAATTTTTTAGGGGCCCAAATAAAATTATAATTTTTACGATAGTAAAAATGTAATTTCACAATTTTAATAGTTTATATCTTTATAATTTTTAAAAGATTAAATCAAATTTTTATCATTTTTAAGGAGGGTCAAATTGCAATTTTATCTTTACTTACTAATTTAAAATCTTAAAAATTTTATTGGCTAATATTTGCCTTAATAAATCATTATGCATTTTTTATTGGCTAATATTTGCCTTAATAATGAGTGCAAAAATATTTAGTTGTAAACTAATTAGTCTACTTACCAAGTCTTGGCTTTAATTATTCTTCAGGTAAGACTTGGATTTAATTTTCATCATTGATGGTGTTTTTTTCCTCACCACATCAAGTACAAATTCGACAACACCAATAGGTATGAAAACAGTTCAAATACCTATTTTCCCTACTGAACCTAGTAGAAATTCTAGAAATACTAGAATGGAAGAAATACAAACTACTACTATTATTCAACAAATGAAAATAGGAAAAAATGATATAATTACATTTTCAAATTTCTAACCTAGGAAATATTATACATATATAGAAATTACACTTCAATTTAGAGAATATAAAACATATTCCTTGCATGCTCTATTAGATACTGGAGCTACCACAAGTAGTTGTAGAGATAATGCCATTCCTGTAGAAAAATGAGAATTAATGAAAAACCCAATCAGAGCTATAGGAATTGATGGTAAAGAAACCATAATTCAATTTAAGGCTAGAAATATACCAATTTACATAAATAATGTAAGATTTGTAATTCTTAAAATATTGTGTTTTCCTGAAATGCATGGAGAAATATTATTAGGAAATAATTTTATATATCATCATCTACCGTTTTCTATAGATAGAAATATAGTAATATTATCAACAGAAAAAACTTCTGTAGAAATACCTTTAATAGAAAACCATAAATTTGTATGTGATAAAGGATTTAGACCAATAAGAAAAGAACAAATTAAACAACTAGAAACAAATCATTGGTTGTTTAAAATTCTAGAAAATAATTTTAGTGAAGAACCATTAAAATTATGGGAAAACAGTCCAAGATATTGTGAAATAAAATTAAAGAATCCTAATAAAATAATTAGAATCAAACCTATGATCTATACTAAACAAGATATAGATGAATTTGATATACAAATCAAAGAATTATTGAAAAAGGATTAATAGAAAAACTAATAGTCCACACTCAAGTCCAAATTTTTATGGTAAGAAACCATGCTTGAAATAAAAAGAGGAAAAGCTAGGATGGTAATTAATTATAAAATATTAAACCAAAACACTATTTTTGATGAATACTTTATTCCACGAAAAGATGTTTTGATTAATCAAGCTAAACATGCAAAATACTTCAGTAAATTCGATTGTAAATCAGGTTTTTGGCAAATAATGCTAACTGATGAATCTAAACCATTAATGACCTTTTAGTGCACCTAATGGCCATTACCAATGGAGAGTAATGCCATTTGGATTATGTAATGCACCTCAAATCTTCCAAAGATGGATGGATTCTCTATTTAATAAATATAAAAAAATTTGTGTAGTTTATATAGACGATATATTAATATTTTCAGAAACACTGGAAAAACATAGAAAATATTTAAATATTATCTCTCAAGAATTCATAAAACTTGTGGTAGCTCTATAACAAAACCCCATTCAATACTGTTTATATCAAATGGTTCGTGATCTAGTCTGAATTTTATAGTAGGAATTTCTTCCCCTATATCATTTAGATAAACATATGATTGTAAAAAGTATTCAGAAAAGACTTTTTTATATTGAGCCTGCTGGTTGCAGATAATCTTATTGATTTTTTCAAAAATTTCTGCTGGTAGTATTTTCCTAGCTTTATTATATAAACATATTCTAAACATTTTATTCATAATGGGACTATTTGTTCCTTTATGAATAAAGTATTGAAATATATCAATATATCTCATTAATATTTGTACACTCTATTTCGAGTTCTTCCCAATATCTGTATAAAACAGCTTTTAATAATAAATCTTGTGCTTCATTTTCTTTAGTTGTTTTTTCAACTAAAAACTGTGAAAACTTTGTAAGAGCTCGTCTAAAATTTGCTCTTTGTTCTAAAATATGAGTTTTCCATATTTCATTAATGTATTTATAAATTTCATTTGGCAATCCTGGATTATAAAAATCTTTTATCTCTGGAATTTGTTGTTGTTTCAACAAATTTTCTGCTCCTTTTATAACTTCAGAATAACTGGCTTGATATGCTGAATTCGGATCTTGAGACCAAGGAGATTGAATTATTCTTTTTGGAGGGTATTCGTTTACCATTCTTGATGCATATGATGAAGGATAAAGACCGTGAGACAGTTGAAAATACAACAAGAATTTTTGGTAATCAAACCGAAAATATAGCTACTAATGAAGTTAAAACTGAATATACAGGCGAATCTTCTAATCAACAACCAAGTCAAACTATACCTATACCACATAGGATAGATGATTTAAATAAAATAAATGTGGCTCAAGGTGGAATATATTTAGATTTGACTAATATTTCAATATCAGACTATGAAAAAACCATAGATGATTGGGCACAGTCAATGACAATCGTTGTAAACAACAATGGGTCTTGGTCAAAAGAAAAAATTTTAAATTATTTTGTAGGAACTTTTCAAGGAGACGTTTTACAATTCTTAAGACGTTGGGAAGAATCAGAAGTAGGAAAAGTCCAAAAAGGACAACTAATTAATCAAATAGGTACTCCTAAAGATCTTTTAAAAGAATTAACAAATATTCTAAAAATAGAATTTTGTGGTTATTTTGATAAAAAAGATCAAGATAGTATAACTAGTTATACTTTGTCAAAAATTAAATTATGTGATATTAGATATCTAGAAGAATTTTCTAAAAAATTTCTTCACGAATATCAAAAATTAAAAAATGAAAATATAGAATTTTGGAAAAACCAATATTTTCATAAATTACCCCCACCATGGGATGAGATATGTATAAAAAAATATGTGTCTTATTTAGCTAAACATAGTAAAGAATCAGGAATAGCAAAAGAAAATATAGATTCTATAAGAAATAGAATTAATTTTGCGAGAGAAAGAATAACTCTACATTGTCTACAAACTAAAGCTGCTAAACAAGTAAAAAATAAATTAACTTATAGTCATTGTACAAAAATTCTAGAAAATGAATGGGAATTTAGTTGTAAAACAACACGTCCTAATACTTATAAAAAACATAGAAAGAAAAATAGAAAATATAAATTTATTAGATGGAAACTAGGAAATAAAAGATATACTGGTAATAATAATAAGAAAAGAAAAAATTTGTTAGAAGAAAAACTTCTAAAAAATCTAAAAAACAGATTTGTAAATGTTTTATATGTGATGAAGAAGGACATATAGCACCAAACTGTCCTAATAAAGGAAAAAGCACTAAAAAGATGATTAAAAGTCTTGAAGAACAAGATTTAGAAATTTGTTATGAAGAGGAAATAAATCCTGAAGAGATATTATATGAGTTAATATCAGAAACAGATTCTGATTCAGATGAAGAAGAATATATATTTATGTTTAATATAGGAAGTAGTTCTAAAAATCAATTAGAAGAAATTCCTAAGTCTGAACAACAAGATATAAAATTAGGAAATTTAATTGGAGAAGAAAAAGACTTTTCTGATGAAATGATAGAAAAATAAATAAAAATCATATTTCTAAAGAAGAAATATATAAAATATCTAAGTTTAAAATATGGAGTCAAAGACATATAGAAAAAATTAGTGGCAACACAGTCGCTAAAGACACTAGAGGAGGATTAACAGAAATTTCATTACTTACTAAAGAAAAAATTAAGAGGATTAAAAGGAAATACCCTCAAGTTAGATATATACATTTAGGTATAATTATGATAACAATTAGAGCTTTATTTAGAAAAGGACATGATATACCTATCATAGCAGCCTTATTAGATAAAAGATTTGAAAACCCGATAAAAGCACTTATTGGTGGTCCTCCTCTAGTGTATGTTTTAGGAAAAAAATGATGTATTGTAAAGTTTATAATAATTATAAAAACCTATTTTTATAAAGAACATTGGAATTTCTGTTAATCCTCCTCTAGTGTCCTTAGCGACTGTGTTGCCACTAATTTTTTCTATATGTCTTTGACTCCATCTTTTAAACTTAGATATTTTATATATTTCTTCTTTAAAAATATGATTTTTATTTATTTTTTCTATCATTTCATCAGAAAAGTCTTTTTCTTCTCCAATTAAATTTCCTAATTTTATATCTTGTTGTTCAGACTTAGGAATTTCTTCTAATTGATTTTTAGAACTACTTCCTATATTAAACATAAATATATATTCTTCTTCATCTGAACCAGAATCTGTTTATGATATTAACTCATATAATATCTCTTCAGGATTTATTTCCTCTTCATAACAAATTTCTAAATCCCGTTCTTCAAGACTTTTAATCATCTTTTTAGCATTTTTTCCTTTATTAGGACAGTTTGGTGCTATATGTCCTTCTTCATCACATATAAAACATTTACAAATATGTTTCTTAGATTTTTTAGAAGTTTTTCTTCTAACAAATTTTTTCTTTTTCTTATTATTATTACCAGTATATCTTTTATTTCCTAGTTTCCATCTAATAAATTTATATTTTCTATTTTTCTTTCTATGTTTTTTATAAGTATTAGGACGTGTTGTTATACAACCAAATTCTCATTCATTTTCTAGAATTTTTGTACAATGACTATAAGTTAATTTATTTTTTACTTGTTTAGCAGCTTTAGTTTGTAGACAATGTAGAGTTATTCTTTCTCTCGCAAAATTAATTCTATTTCCTATAGAATCTATATTTTCTTTTGCTATTCCTGATTCTTTACTATGTTTATCTAAATAAGACACATATTTTTTTATACATATCTCATCCCATGGTGGGGGTAATTTATGAAAATATTGGTTTTTCCAAAATTCTATATTTTCATTTTTTAATTTTTGATATTCATGAAGAAATTTTTTAGAAAATTCTTCTAGATATCTAATATCACATAATTTAATTTTTGACAAAGTATAACTAGCTATACTATCTTGATCTTTTTTATCAAAATAACCACAAAATTCTGTTTTTAGAATATTTGTTAATCCTTTTAAAAGATCTTTAGGAGTACCTATTTGATTAATTAGTTGTCCTTTTTGGACTTTTCCTACTTCTGATTCTTCCCAACGTCTTAAGAATTGTAAAACGTCTCCTTGAAAAGTTCCTACAAAATAATTTAAAAATAAGTGATTTAGCAGAAGATCTAGCAATAAGTTGGACTTCTATTAATGAATATACTAACACGGCAGAAGTAGAAATTAAAGAAATTAATAATAAAACAATTGAGTTATTTGAACCCAATAAGTTTACTACAGAAATACAACCTAAATTATTACATCTAAAAGATCTGTCAATACCAAAAGATTGGATGATAGATAGAATAAGTGGCGCTAGTACTCCAAAACCTGTAAGTACTATAGAATATATGTCATCTGGAGATAGACTATATTTTAAAAATAATGCTATAACAAATACAAATGATAATTTAGTTTTACCTTCTAATTCTCAAATAGAGGAAGAAGAAGATAATATTAGTACAAATTCGACAACACCAATAGGTATGAAAATAGTTCAAATACCTATTTTCCCTACTGAACATAGTAGAAATTCTAGAAATAGGATTTAATTATAAGGAAAAAATCTGTTTTATATAAAAATGATGGATACTTTATTCCACGAAAAGATGTTTTGATTAATCAAGCTAAACATGAAAAATACTTCAGTAAATTCGATTGTAAATCAGGTTTTTGGCAAATAATGCTAACTGATGAATCTAAACCATTAACAGCCTTTAGTGCACCTAATGGCCATTACCAATGGAGAGTAATGCCATTTGGATTATGTAATGCACCTCAAATCTTCCAAAAATGGATGGATTCTATATTTAATAAATATAAAGATGGATGGATTCTATCCTAATCAAGGATACTATGTTCCTTACCCAATGGTAAGACAACCAACTGGATCTCTTTCATCATATGCATCAAGAATGGTAAACGAATACCCTCCAAAAAGAATAATTCAATCTCCTTGGTCTCAAGATCCGAATTCAGCATATCAAGCCAGTTATTCTGAAGTTATAAAAGGAGCAGAAAATTTGTTGAAACAACAATAAATTCCAGAGATAAAAGATTTTTATAATCCAGAATTACCAAATGAAATTTATAAATACATTAATGAAATATGGAAAACCCATATTTTAGAACAAAGAGCAAATTTTAGACGAGCTCTTACAAAGTTTTCACAGTTTTTAGTTGAAAAAACAACTAAAGAAAATGAAGCACAAGATTTATTATTAAAAGCTATTTTATACAGAGATTGGGAAGAACTCGAAATAGAGTATACAAATATCAATGAGATAGATAATCTTATTGATATATTTCAATACTTTATTCATAAAGGAACAAATAGTCCCATTATGAATAAAATGTTTAGAATATGTTTATATAATAAAGCTAGGAAAATACTACCAGCAGAAATTTTTGAAAAAATCAATAAGATTATCTGCAACCAGCAGACTCAATATAAAAAAGTCTTTTCTGAATACTTTTTACAATCATATGTTTATCTAAATGATATAGGGGAAGAAATTCCTACTATAAAATTTAGACTAGATCACGAACCATTTGATATAAACAGTATTGAATGTGGTTTTATATTTATTAAATATAGAATCCATCCATCTTTGGAAGATTTGAGGTGCATTACATAATCCAAATGGCATTACTCTCCATTGGTAATGGCCATTAGGTGCACTAAAGGCTGTTAATGGTTTAGATTCATCAGTTAGCATTATTTGCCAAAAACCTGATTTACAATCGAATTTACTGAAGTATTTTGCATGTTTAGCTTGATTAATCAAAACATCTTTTCGTGGAATAAAGTATCCATCATTTTTATATAAAATAGATTTTTTCCTTATAATTAAATCCTATTTCTAGAATTTCTACTAGGTTCAGTAGGGAAAATAGGTATTTGAACTGTTTTCATACCTATTGGTGTTGTCGAATTTGTACTAATATTATCTTCTTCTTCCTCTATTTGAGAATTAGAAGATAAAACTAAATTATCATTTGTATTTGTTATAGCATTATTTTTAAAATATAGTCTATCTCCAGATGACATATATTCTATAGTACTTACAGGTTTTGAAGTACTAGCGCCACTTATTCTATCTATCATCCAATCTTTTGGTACTGACAGATCTTTTAGATGTAATAATTTAGGTTGTATTTCTGTAGTAAACTTATTGGGTTCAGCTGCAAATGACTGAAATTTCCTTATTGCTTGTCGATTAAGTGAGACCAAGTATTGGAAATCTATTTTGAAATTGAATGCATTGATGTGAAATTGAGGGAGCAGTCAACACGTTAGAGTCAAATATTAAGTACTTCACAGAAAATGAAAAGCCCACTAACAATGTTGAAGACAAATATTAAGTGGTGTTGATAGGTTATGGATGCGGGGTAGAGTTTGGAATGGTCATGGGAAATGTTGTTTTCCAAACCGGTCAGCCGAAATGGTTTGTCAATTTGGTTGAAGACCAATATAAGAAGAGGCAAAGAAGAAAGTCAAAGAATAGCAATCGCATGAATGGACGAAGGAGGATGTAGTCGGTGCAAATGATGTTCAAGCATTTCTGTTGTTTCTTCATAATTTCTTGTTTCGTAGTCTTAGTATTTTTTTGCGGCGTTAAAGTATAGTCAATAGACAATTGATAGTCTTAGTCTTTTTCTGTGACGTCAAAGTATAGTCAATAGACAATTGGTAGTTAAATTTGTAGCAGTCTTCTTCCTCTTTGTAGCGATGTAATAATTTTAGCTATGTCGCTAATTGTGGCGATTTATTGAAAACTTGAAAATTGAAGTTTGATTTTTGAATTTTAAAAAAAAGAGGAGTCGCCACCGATCTTTTCTAGGTGTGATCGGACACCTAATATATTTATTTTAGGAAGAAGGAAAGGCCGAGTTTAGGTCTATGTCAAAATCCAGAGAAAAATTAGGGTTCGGGAGTCGGTTACGCGCGAGGAAGGTATTAGCACCCTCGCAACGCCCAAAATTGGTATCTCATAAACACGTGTTGTCTTGATTTTCAAAAATACGAGTCTAATATAATATTTAATCGTGATCCGATTGAAAAGGAGAGAAATTTTAGATTTTGATCTTTGAGAAGGATATATCGATTTAGCATGAGCCGACAAATTCCATCCAACATAGCGATGAAATTCGATGACTTAATGTTAAATCGGTACATCGCCTTGATTATCGAAATTAATTTGAAAACGGGAATGAAAAATATTTCTAGATAAAAATAAGGTAAAAAGAAAATTAATGTTGGCGTTGGAATAAGATGTGAGCTGATATGCTAAAATTTGGAGCAGACGAATAACAATGAAAAGTTAAGAACATATAATATGCAAAACATTAGCAATGTATATACAATAATAACAGTATAAAATGATAATAATGCGTATGACTTTAAACATGGTAATAGTAGTGATATGAACATGCAATGGTATAGAACAAATATGTATAAAACATACTATGCTAAATTAAAAGTATATGCAACGTGTATTGAAAGCTAAAATAATAGAAATAACCAATGCTAATAATGTACAAGTATATGTATGTACTAAAATACATAAGTATTAAAAAAAGTATATACATGATATTCGAAACATATGCATAAAAAATACAATATTAAAAAAAGAAATGTACATACACATATACATATAAAAAACGTACACACTATATATACATTTAATATGACTATTAAGAAAATACATAATATACATGGTATTAAAAATGGAGTATTAAAAATATAAAATAATATATACATCGTTTATAAAAATGCAATATCAAGCAGTATGTACACATAATATATAACAGTGCACAAATAACATGACGTTTACGTATACGTACAAAGAACGTATATAACATATAAAATGTATAATACTTATTAAAGATGATAAAAAACTATGCATATGCTATGTAAATACATATACCTATATATATATATATATATATATATATACTCAAATAATAATGGCGAAAATAATAAGTACAATAATGGATATAATGACATATAAAAATAATGTTATATAAAAATGTATATATACACATATAATGAAACATGTACTAATAAATATGATAGGAATAAGAATAAATAATGTGTAAAAAATATAGTATTTAAAAAACATAATATACACAATAATGATGGTAATAATAAAATACTAACAAATAATATTCATAAAAGAATATGTAAACACCAGTGTACGAGTGAAAATAAAAACAAACAAGTAAAGAAATTTAATGATACTACCTATATGTACACATATATACATACATGGAAAACATATATATACATAATATTAGTATTTAAATACATATAATATAATATTTAAAGAAAAAATCGTATAATATATACAAACTTGATATGATATTTAAAATATATATGTAATAATATAAAGATACAATTAAATATTTAAGAACGTTACACATAATATAGTATGAAAATGTATTTATATACGTAATATAGAATAATATACGTAATATATATATAAAACATATATAATATAGTATTGAAATATTTACGTAGTATTATATAAAAAATATATGGATAATGTGATATATTAGAACATATACATAGTATATATAAAAATATAATATAAAAATAAAAATAAAAATAATAATATATATATACATACATAATATACATGAAATATACATATGATATAGTATTAAAAATATGCATAATATATACATACTAATAATATTACAAACAAATATTATTAATACTACATGAATACATATATATTAGATACATACACATACATAATAAAACATATAATAATAATAATATTATGAAAATACAAAATTATTTAAAAAGTAAATAAGAATAAATAAAAAAGGACTAAATTTAAATCAAGAACGAAATCGGGGGCCAATTTGAAATAAAAATAAAAGACAAGGACTTAATTGTAACACGCGTGCAACATGGGAGGATCTAAACAGCAAATATTCCCTCTCATCAAAACGCAGCGTGTATGGGGGGATGAAATTGCAAAGCGCAACAAATTTTGGGCCGAAATTGAAATAAAAAAACTTGATTGTAAATGCCTGAAAAAACGGAAGGGCTAAACGCGCAAATAGCCCTTCCGCTTAAAAAAACACGCGGATCCTTACAGACCCGCATCAAAACGGCGTCGTTTTTGGTAAAAATGGGGGGACCAAAACGCATCGTTTTGGTCCCCTATATAAGTTAAAATTTTTGTTTTTTTTTCATATGTGATAGTTGAAAGAAAAAAAAAGAAGAAAGAAGGGAGAGAGGGAAGAAGGAAGAGAAGGGGAAGGGGGCCGAAGCGATTTCCGGCCAGGGGTCCGGCCACCGGACGGTCACCAGACCGTCGCCGGCGACGGCTCCGGCCACCACGCGCGGTGGCCGGAAAAGGTAAAAAATTATATTTTTTTGTTATTTTTTATTTAATATATATATATATGTATGGTTTATGATGAAAAAGTAGAAAAAGGAGAAAAAGAAAGAAAGAATAGCGGTTCGAAAATCCAAAAAAAAAAACAATCACCTTCGTTCCTCTTATTTTGATTTTTTTCTGATTCTCTGACTTTGGTGGTGCTTAAAACACTGTTTTTGTATTATTGTTTTTGTATTTTTTGAACTGCCGAAAAAAAATCCTCCTACATTTGTTGTTTGGATGGCTTTATATAGCCTTTTTTTATTATTTTCTATTCTTGCTTCTGTTTTTCTTGTTTGCAGGGCATGGCCGATGCTGCAGGTGCTGGAAGTGACCCTTGGCGGTGCTGCAGGTGGTCAGTAGTGCAGAGGGTAGGTGAGTAGTCAGAGAGGCGGTTAAGGGTGAAGACCCTAGGTGCGGCGCACCTAGGGTTTGTTTGCTGATTAGGGTTAGGTGTTTTAGGGGTTGGGCTAATTTGGGTTGTAATTTGGGCTTAGTGGGTAGGTTAGGTGGGCTCCGGGTTTTGATGTAATTGGGGGTTTGGGTTAGTTGGGCTTCGGGTTTAGTTGTTTAGGCTTAATTGGTTTTAGGGGTGGCCCAAAATTGGCCTTCAACACTCTTTATTCTTTTGTGTGGAAGATAATTGATAGTCTTTATTCTTTATTCTTTTGGTAAATAGCAAGAGATAGCAAAGACTTGCTCTTCTTGGTTACTGATTTCTTCTACTACTCGAGTTTCAGCTCTTGGTTGTTGAGGTTGATTTGGCCTCTGTTTGCTTTTGTTTTTACAAACTTTGTCTGCATGGCCCATCTTTTTATAGATTTTGCACTGTACATCAGGTCTGAACCAACATACTTCACCCGGATGACTTAGCCTTCTACAGTGTGGACAAGGTGGATATTTTCTTGCACCATCTGTTCTAGGCTTATCTTTCCAGGTTTTCTTCCCCTTGTAGGTAGAGGAGTTTGTGGCTAGTCTGCTTTTGGCTTAGAAGGCACCTTCTTAATGCTCCTCCAGTCTGCTGGCTCTCCTTTGCTCTTAAGCATAAAGAGCATTGATCAGCTCTGTCAAGGATATGCTGGTCAGGTCCCTCGAGTCTTCAAGAGATGAGATCTTTGCCTCATACCTTTCAGGCAAGGTTGAGATCACCTTCTCCACAATTATTGCTTCACTAAACTGTTCTCCAAGTAGCTTTATGCTATTTACTACAGCCATTGATTCTATCTGAATATTGCTTAACTGTTTCTTCCTCTTTCATCTTCAAGTTTTCAAAGTCCCTTCGTAAATTCAATAGCTGTTGCTGTCTTGTTCTTTTAGTCCCTTGGAACTCCTCCTTCATCTTATCCTAAGCTTGCTTTGGTGACTCACAAGCCATGACTCTTGTGAAAATCACATCAGACACACTGTTCTAGATACATGACATGGCTTTGTACCTTTTGATTCTTTCATCAGAATGCTGCCTTATCTAAGCTACTGTTGGGTTAGCTCTTAGAGGTGCTGGTTCAGCTTCTGAGTTGATAACCTCCCATAGGTCAAATGCTTGTAGGTAAGTCTTCATTTTTACTACCCATATGTGGTAGCCTTCTCCATTGAACACTGGTGGTGCAGCTAGTGAAAAACCT
Organism: Gossypium longicalyx; assembly: GCA_025698465.1. Classification (NCBI taxonomy): domain Eukaryota; kingdom Viridiplantae; phylum Streptophyta; class Magnoliopsida; order Malvales; family Malvaceae; genus Gossypium; species Gossypium longicalyx. The sequence goes on from CM046999.1 coordinate 1,285,843, forward strand.
GAGGAAGACATGGTTTTAAGGATTGAAATATGATAGGTCTACTAAGAATTTGGCTCTAGATACTAATTGTTGGGTTTTTGAACAATTTATCCGGAGGAAGTATGAGGCTCAGTCAAGAGCTTGGGCAACTAATAAATCCGAATAAAGAATGAAGGAAGATTGAGCTTCAAAAGGCTCGATATTTGCAGGATAAACAAACAGAATTTTACTTGGTGAAAGAAAACAAAAATTGAGTGAGTATTTTTCTTGAATGATTTCTATTGAAATTCATTGATTAAAAAAGATGGCATACTGCCAGTACATATACCAGTCATAAGCTGATCAGCTTTGACAAGTTTCACTTACTATTTTTAGGCTTTATTGCAACTTGCAAATTACAACTTGCAAAATTAGATAAGTTGATCTATCAATCTTATCAGCACCGAATGCATTAAATACACTACCTACTTAGTTCTAATTTAACTAAGTTACAAAATATTACTTAAAGTAACAAAATGAAACTGAAATTGAACAGTAGCATCAACTTCAGTAGCTGCTTGTACTTCATGTGCTGTAAGTGCGGCTTGATCTGCTTCTTCATACTTCATCTGCATAACTTATGTTGCATGATCTGCTCCTTGGTTGCTTTATCTGCTCCTTGGTTGCTTTATCTGCTGCATGCATGCCAACTTCAACATAATTATTTTATTTCTTTGGAGAGTTCAAATGAAATACAAAATTTTGGCAAAAAAAAAGTATTCAATTTTATGAATGAAATATATATGGTAAAAACGAATTTGGTTGTTGATCACTAACAACATGATGATTGTGCAAATACAAAAATGGAGTAACATCTTCCAATAAAAATCTTTATACCAATAAAAATTTTGAAAATGGAGTAACATTATTGGATAATGTTGTGGTATTAATAAACAAATCTTTTCTTTAATATTGGATATTATTTGTTGCCTATAAATACCTTTCCTATCCATCATCTTCCTCTAAAAACATAACATGGCCTCCTTACTCTTTCTCTGCCTATTTCTCTTCTTTCCCCATCTTTATGCTTCTTCTTCAGGATCTTACTCCTGCTCTAACCCTGAAGCTGCTTCACTACTCCTGCTTTGTATTGCGATGATTTTGCTGGCCTTAAATCTTATCCCAGGACAAATTCATGGAAGGAGGGTACAGATTGCTACTCATGGGATGGGGTCACTTGTCATCAGCTAAATGCTCATGTTATTGCCCTTAACTTGAGCTGCAGTTGGCTATATGGCAATTTCCCTTCCAATACCACTCTCTTCCTTCTTCCTCACCTTCAAAACTCAACCTTGCCCACAATGACTTCAATTACTCTAAAATTCCATCTGAGTTTGGTCGGTTTACAAGCCTATTCTACCTCAACCTTTCTTATACAAGTTTTGTAGGACAAATCCCATCCCTAGTCTCCCACCTGTCAAAATTGATTTCACCTGTCATTATACTTTTTTTTTATTGGCTAAAGTTTGCCTTAATAATCAGTGCAAAAATATTTACTCATAAACTAATTAGTCTACTTATCAAGTATTGGCTTTAATTATTATTCGGGGTAAGACTTGGATTTAATTTTCATCATTCATGGTGTTTTTTTCCTCACCAAATCAAACTTAGTCTATATTGTAAATCATTTTGTACATTATGCTGCAAATGACTGAAATTTCCTTATTGCTTGTCCATTAAGTGAGAAGAAGTACTGGAAATCTATTTTGAAAGTGAATGCATTGATGTGAAATTGAGGGAGCAGTAAACACATTGGAGACAGATATTAAGTGCTTCACAGAAAATGAAAAGCCCAATAACAATCTTAGTCTTAGTCTTTTTTTATTGAGTTAAAGTGTAGTCAATAGACAATTGATAGTCTTAGTCTTAGTCTTTTTTTTATCGAGTTAAAGTGTAGTCAATAGACAATTGATAGTCTTAGGTGTTATATGTTTTTATCTTTAGTATGGTATTTCAATAACGTGTAAGGATCTATTCTTAATGTTAAACTCTTACATAGTTGCAGCTGTTTATGTCTTCTTGAATGACTTCAACTGTTTTCCTGCTAAAAAATCTCCCCCATCATTCTCCCCCATCAAAATATATCTAATGGTATTAATGATGGAATTAACAGGTCATGTTTATAGCTAACAAGACAATCAAGCTGCAAAGATATATAATTAACTCAAGAGCTTAATATGATTTATTGTGGTTCTGAATCTACATTGTTTTTCCTTAATTATTCACTACCATTCTTGATTATTTAACTCAAATTGTATTTACCAAATACAAAACAATAATCGATTCTTTGTTGGTGCATGTTCTTGCTCATTTCTTGTCTTTAAATTTGAGGTTGTCTCCTTTCAAGATTTTTGCCAATAATAGTACATAGCAGAGCTGCATGATGAATGAATTCAAACATAAATTGGTGGATCTAATGTCCTTATTGCTTATAAATATTTGGTTTAAAGAAGATAGAATTGTAGCAGTCTTTCTTCTTGAGGTAATACCAAGAGATGAAGTAAATAGACTCTGCCAGTCTTGGACCAAACTTTATGAGTTATATAGTCTTTTGAACTGAGTTAATTCCAGAGATATTGGCAGATCCGGCATTTCTTTCCTTCTTTAACGTTTCTGAAAATCAACTCCATGGTCTGATTCCTCAAGGCAAACAGTTCAACACATTTGGGAACAATTCATATGAAAGAAACAGAGACTATGTGGATTTCCAGTCTCCAAAGGTTGCAGCATCAATGAGACACGACCTCCAAATGTGTTGGAAAAGGATGGCTCAAAAGCAAACATTGCTTTTGGTTGGAAAGTGGTGTTGATAGGTTATGGATGCGGGTTAGTGTTTGGAATGGCCATGGGATGTGGTGTTTTCCAACATGAGAAGGGGCGAAGAAGAAAGCCACAAAAATAGCAATCGCATCAATGGATGAAGAAGGATCTAGTCGGTGCAAATGATGTTCAAGCATTTGTGCTGTGTCTTCAAAATTTCTTGTTTTGTAGTCTGTCAGAATATTTTGACTATGGTGAAAAGTTGCATTGGTATGTGTCCGTTTTTATGATTGTACCAAGTCCTCTGTATTTCATTGCATTTCGTACTATTTGTATGTGTCTGTTTATTTTGAGTGTAACATCTTGTATGGTGCAACTATGTATGTCTTCTTTCTTGAATTTTAATTTTTAGTAGACATTATACAGCTCACCATAAAAAAAAAAAAAAGAAACATTTTGAATTACAAAAGATTCAATTATTCAAGTCTGAGTTGCATTTATAAACATGTGATGATGAGAATTCATGAACATAAGGTATGGTTTGAGCCTTTGTGCCATATGTATTTATGTTGCAGAGGTTCATACATGGAATAGTTCAACCTGCCTGTGTAATCTTAATTTTGTGCCAAACCTATATATCTATCAACAAATTTAACAGTAATATTTACAATGGCATTGCAGAATAACATATTTAACATTCGATTACACTGTCAAAACATTGCAGCAACCATGAGATTAATCCAATTACAGGAATTGAGGTAGCTTCATTGACCGTACAAACTAGTTAAAATTTCCATCATTCATGTCTTTATTTTCCCTCAAGTAAACGTATTCAATACTACAAATGGTGTGGAATTAGTGTACATTGTGCCGCAAATGTCCGAAATTTCCTCATTGCTTGTAAATTAAGTTAGGGTGAGAGTGACAGGAGGAAGCAACAGCAAGTGAAGTCAATAGACATTGATAGTCTTAGTCTTTTTTTTGGAGTAAAGTATAGTCAATAGTCAATACTGCAAAATTTCCATATATGTGTTGAATTCTGCATAATGTAAATGTCCCACATTGCATGTGGATTAACTTTGGTTGACACAGACAGCAGTAATACCAAATTTTACGTGTAATAATCTTTTAAATTGAGTTAATGAAAAGTAACCATTCCCATAAAAATTAGTTATAGTCTTAATTTATAACAAAGGAAAGAGTAATTTGAGTTGAACTCAAAGATTAGTATGTCAACAATTGGCAATGGCGTGGCGCTACCATGTCAACGATTATTGATCATGTGGCATTGTCACGTCAACAAACAGTGTTGGTGTGGTATCTGTTAACAGCCACGTAGGTGTTGCCATTAACTACTAACGGTCAACATTAGCCACATAGGTGCTAGTTTTGTTAGTTAACAGATGTTAACTTTTTCATCATTTTTTGTTTGGAAATTTAACAAATCATACAAGTTTCAAGGCTAAAAGAGACCAAAAAAAAAATTTAAAAGCTAAAATGACTTTTTATTTGTAAAGTTAAAAAATGCCAAATAAATCATTGTCTTTTTTGTTTTAAGTTTTTACTTGATTAAAAAAGAAATAATTAAGGAATGAAAAATAACTATTCCCAAATAAATTTATCATGATTTATATAACAAATGAGATTTTAGATTTGAATTATGAGATTATATATATATAAGTATACACGTTTTTTATGGAATCGGTGAATTAAATTTCTAGCAGTCTTCTTCCTCAAACGTAGTGAATAGAGCACAATTTTGTTCTTTTGTGTGAAAAATAATTTCCACATTCTTTACTTATTATAGGGAAGAAAATTAAGTTAATCTACTTTGTATCTCATCAATCTTAATTTTTTTTAGTTGTTGACAGAGTTTGAAAAATATATGGTAAAAAGTAGTGGTTGTTGATGATTCTAACAAGTACAAAAATTTTGAAAATCTAATATCCATATATAGCTTTTATGTAAAAGAAAAAACAGACTGTAACACTAATGTTGTGGTATTATTTGTTGCCTATAAATACCATTCCTATCCTTCATCTTCCTCTACAAACATAACATGGCCTCCTATCTCTTTCTCTCCCTATTCCTCTTCTTTCCCCATCTTTATGCATCTTTTTCTTCTTCACTATCTCACTCCTGCTCTTCACTAATCCAGTTCAAGAACTCTTTTTCCATAACAGAGTATGCTTCTCTGTCTTGCGATAAATCTCATCCCAAGACAAATTCCTGGAAGGAGGGTACAGATTGCTGCTTATGGGATGGGGTCACTTGTGACCCCCTAAATGCTCATGTTATTGCCCTTGACTTGAGCTGCAGTTGGCTATATGGCAACTTCCCTTCCAATACCACTCTCTTCTTTCTTCCTCACCTTCAAAAACTCAACCTTGCCTACAATGATTTTAATCTTTCCAAAATTCCATCCGAGTTCGGTCAGTTTACAAGCCTATTCTACCTCAACCTTTCCAATACAGGGTTTGTAGGAGAAGTCCCATCCAAGTCTCCCACCTGTCAAAATTGGTTTCATTTGATCTCTCTTTGAATTTTGACATAACATTTGACAAACATGCTCTGGAGGGACTTGTTCACAACCTAACCGAGGTCAGACATCTTTTTTTGGATGAAATCAGGATGTCTTCTATTAATCCTCATGTCTTCACGAATGTATCCTCTTCTCTAAGGTCTCTCAGTCTTGCTTATTGTGATTTGCAAGGAAAATTCCCAAAGAACATTTTTGATTTGCCAAACCTCAATTTGCTCAACTTGGGAAACAACCAAAACCTCAATCTTGATCATTTGAAGTTCAATCGGAGCAGCAATCTTGAGCATTTGGATCTATCGTGGATGCCCTTCTCTACAGAATTCATTGATTCAGTTGATAATCTACAGGCCTTAAAGTACTTAGATCTATCAGGAAATTCTTTCTTGCAAGGATTGTCTGTCTCAATCACAAATTTATCATCTTTGGAGCAATTGATAATTTCAAGAGCAAATATCTGTGGAGGATTGCCTGACTCTATAGGGAATCTTGTGTCCTTGAAGTTTTTAGATCTCTCTTATTCCAACTTATTAGGGCCGGTTCCAAGATCACTGGGAAACCTCTTGCAACTCACTGATTTAGACTTGTCGTGGAACCAATTGAGTGGACAAATTCCAAGATCATTGGGGAACCTCTTGCAACTCACTCATTTAGATTTGTCAAACAACCAATTGAGTGGACAAATTCCATTATCAATTCTAAACCTAACGCAGCTTGAATACTTGGGAATATCTGAAAATTCATTAGAAGGTTCCATTCCAGATGAGGTAACTGCTTTTCCTAATCTAAAATATTTTTACTTATATAACAATTTACTCAATGGAACACTACCGTCATGGTTGTATACTGCTCCTTCCTTAAAGGAAATACATCTCGCTCAAAATCAATTCAGTGGGCATATCAAAGAATTCCAATCCAAATCACTAGAATTGATAGCGTTAGACCATAATAAACTCCAAGGTCCTCTTCCATCTTCAATATTCCAACTTCTCAATCTTACCCGTCTCTTTTTATCCTCAACTAATCTTAGTGGTGTCATAGAGTTTAGCATGTTCTCAAACCTTTCAAATCTAAAAAATCTTGACCTTTCATATAACAGCCTATCCTTAACATCTAATAGCACTTTTAGTGTTAACCATATATTGCCTAATCTTACAAGCTTATTTTTTTCATCTTGCAATCTTAGTGAATTCCCCCAATTTTTGAAAGGGCTTAAAAGTTTGGAAAGCTTAGACCTCTCTTGGAACAGAATTGGAGGCAAGATTCCACAGTGGATGCAAGAGGTGGGGAATGACTCTTTGACTTACTTAAATGTATCTCACAACTCTTTGACAGAAGTTGAGCACTTTCCATGGAAGAATATTGCAGTTCTTGACTTAAGCTCCAATTTGATCCGTGGAAATCTTCCGATTCCAGCTTCGACGATCAAAGTCTTTCTGATCTCAAATAATAGTTTCAATGGAGAGGTCTCTTCTTTAATATGCAATGTCACTTTTCTTCAACTTTTTGATTTGTCCCACAATAACTTGAGTGGAACAATTCCACAATGTTTTGGAAATTTGAGCAAAAGCCTTCAATTCTTGAATCTGAAGAAGAACAAGTTTTATGGGACGATTCCTCCGATATTTGCAAAGGGATGCCAACTGAGTGATTTCAACTTAAATGGAAATTTGTTAGAAGGGCCTTTGACACCATCCATCATTAATTGTAAAGGTCTGGAAGTGCTAGATCTTGGTAACAACAAGATCAATGATACATTTCCTCATTGGTTGGGAAGTCTTCCACAGCTACAAGTTCTTGTATTGAAGTCAAATCATATGCATGGTTCCTTGTCTGTCAATAGCTCAAAGTCTAGCCCTTTTTTCTCTAAAATCCAAATTTTTGATCTCTCAAGTAATTATTTTTCTGGACCCTTACCAGTGAGATACATCAACAGCTTCAAGGCTATCATAAATCAAGAGAAGATTGGTAGTACAGTGTCGTACATGGGGGTGGATGATCGTGGAGGTCGTGGCTTCTATACCTATTCCATTGGAATTGTTATGAAAGGACGAGATGTGGAATTGGTGAAAATTTTCAACATGTGGATGATCATTGATCTATCAAACAATCAGTTTGAAGGGGGTATTGCAGAGGTTATTGGGAAGCTTAACTTACTGAAAGGGCTCAACCTTTCTCATAATAACCTTAATGGTGGTATCCCCACCTCAATAGGGAATTTGACAAGTCTTGAATGGTTGGACCTATCTTCAAACAGGTTGTCTGGGACGATTCCAAATAGATTGGCAGATCTTCCATTTCTTTCGTCCTTCAATGTTTCTGAAAATCAACTCCATGGTCAGATTCCTCAGGGCAAACAATTCAACACATTTGGAAATGATTCATATGAAGGAAATAAGGGACTATGTGGGTTTCCGGTCTCGAAAGGCTGCAACATCATTGAGCCAACACCTCCAAAAATGCTTAAAAAAGATGGCTCAAAATCAAACATTGCTTTTGGTTGGAAAGTGGTGTTGATAGGTTATGGATGCGGAGTAGTGCTCGGAATGTTCGTGGGATATGTTGTTTTCCAAACTGGTAAGCCGAAATGGTTGGTGAATTTGGTTGAAAACCTACATGAGAAGAGGCGAAGAAGAAAGTCAAAGAAAGGCAATCGCAGTAATAGACGAAGAAGGATCTAATGACTGCAAATGATGTTCAAGAATTAGTGTTGTATTTTCATAATTTCTTGTTTTGTAGACCATTTTGCCTATGGTGAAGGGTTGCATTGGTATGTGTCTGTCTTTATTATTGTACCAATTCCTCTGTCTTTCATTGCATTTCGTACTATCTGTAATGGTTTGTTTGAGTGTAACATTTTTATATTTAATGTTTAAACTTCTTTGAAATTTTAAGATTTGACAATCAAGACAGTAACAATGTCTAAACATATATCAATAATTTGAGAAATTTAATTTTATTAAGTTTGAACTTCAAATATAAACGAAGAGGAATTTTATTGGAGTAACATAGCAGTCGTAAAAGTGAGAATTTAATAAGACATTTGAAGAGTGTTGTTTAATTTGCAACGCTAGAAAGCAATCAAATTAATGCAAAAAGGAATTTAAATGGACCAAAGATGAAATTTAACCAAAAGTAAGAAGCTAGGAGGAAGGCTTGAACCTCCGACCTTGCGGTTAACATCCACACGCTCTAGCCAAAAGAACTGTTCCAGCTTCGAGACAAATTTCGTTTTAATTCTTATGTGTACGGAATACATTTTTGGGGAAATATGGTGGTAGGGGCTCATTTTCATTCAGAGGTTATTCATACTCTCTTAATTCAAGATGAACTAACCTCTCAAAGTTTGGCAACAACAACATCAATTAATTACGGAAATTTAGTAATGCAAAAAAGCAAAATAGGTTAACAAGAAATGAAGATAAAAAATTTAGTAGTTACAAAAAATAGATAAACGATCCTTCCACAAAATACAATAATAAAATCCAAATCTATTGTATCAAACACTGAATGCTTAATGGATTACTGAGAATACAATACTTCCACAACAAAAACATCAATTATATGAAGAATGAATCAAACTATTTTTTACTTGCAAAAATAGATTTAGTTTCTAATTCATTGTGTCATGTCTAAAATTGGGACTAGAGATATAAAAAAAAAAAGAAGAAAAAAAAGTGGATAAATGACTATCATGGTACTATTATGAATGTACAAACCAAAACTGTGAAAGTCAAGAAATATATATATCCAATTGAGATGTGATATGATGCCTAAGGAAAAGAGCAGTTAATGGAACTCAGTGAATGCAAGGTATATGCAAGGAGTGTGAGCGTATTGAAGCTCAGTGAATGCTCAAGATTACAGAGTTCAAGGTTGCTTGGGTCTTCTTTGAATATCCAATATCAGCATATGTATAAATTTTAATATTTTTTTATTTATTAAAAAATTGTTACAAAATTTATAATATTTTATATTTAGATTGCAATATTAATTGAATTTATATTCTATATATGCTTAAATTCAAATATAAACTAAGAGGAATTTTATTTGAGTAACATAGCACTCGTAAAAGTGAGGATTTAATAAGACATTTGAAGAGTGTTGTGTAATTTGCAATGCTAGAAAGCAATCAAATTAATGCAAAATGGAATTTAAAGGGACCAAAGATGAAATTTAACCAAAACTTAAACGCTAGAAGGAGGGCTTGAACCTCCGACCTTATGGTTAACAGCCACACGATCTAGCCAACTCAGCTATTCCAGCCTTGAGATGAAATTTAATAGTTGTACTATGCTCAAACTTCTTGTAATCTTTGTATATTTGAAGTTTAATCTCTATACTTTTATTTTTAGGGATTTAGTCTCTTTATTTTTCAAATCTAAAAATTTAAGTTTATTTGTTAACACTGTTAAAATTCTTTTATTAAATTTGTTGGTGTGATTTTTGAATTTTAAAAAAAAAATCATTTGATATACATGTAACAAAACTTGACATTGTAATAGACTTGAATTTTGTAGTTGGCTGAAAGAGGAATAGTTAACCAAGTAATATTGACTCCATTTTAAGGAAAAGTAATCATTCCGAAATAAATTTATTAGAAATATTCTAATCTAACGAACTAATTTATATAACATACACAAACTATTTCTAATAGAACACAACTTTCAACAATTAATTATTTTTTTAATATACCTGGATTGTCATATGAATGCCACATCAAAAATTAATTATTTTTTAAAAATTTTAAAAAAATAAAAAATACAAATATATATATATAAAAATATTTTAAATTTTAAAAAAAATTAATCAATTGTTGGTGTGAAATACACATGTACTGTAATATGGATGTCACGTCGGCAAAGTTAACAAACATTAACTTTTCTATCTATTTTGAGGTGATTTGACAAATATTGCAAGTTCAAGGGCTAAACTAGGGGAGAAGCAAATTTTTTAGGGGGTCGAAATTAAGTTGTAATTTTTACAATAGTAAAAATGTAATTTCACAATTTTAATAGTTTATAACTTTATAATTTTTAAAGTATTAAATCAAATTTTTATCATTATTAGGGAGGGTCAAATTATAATTTACTTTACTAATTTAAAATTTTAAAAAAATTATTTGCTAATATCTGCCTTAATAAATCATTATGCTTTTTCTATTGGTTAATATTTGCCTTAATAATGAGTGCAAAAATATTTAGCTGTAAACTAATTAGTCTACTTACCAAGTCTTGGCTTTAATTATTCTTCAGGGTAAGACTTGGATTTAATTTTCATCATTCATGGTGTTTTTTTCCTCACCGCATCAAACTTAGTCTATATTGTAAATTATTTTGTACATTTATGCTGCAAATGACTGAAATTTCCTTATTGGTTGTGGATTAAGTGAGAGGAAGTATTGGAAATCTATTTCGAAACTGAATGCATTGATGTGAAATTGAGGGAGCAGTAAACACGTTGGAGACAAATATTAAATGCTTCAGAGAAAATGAAAAGCCCAATAACAATGTTGATGTGAGTTAAGGTAAAATTGGTGGATCCCATCTCCTTATTAATTTCCTTTTAAATAAGCTTAATTGTCGGTGCAGTTGGGGTGTTGTATCTCATCTCTACCGTCTTAATCCACCATCTAGGACCAAACATGAGGTGGTGTTATAGGAAACATGACCAAGTCAATATACAGTGAAAGGTTTCTCTTATGGAAGTAGCTGCTTTCACACTGCAAACTTGGATAGTTTGTGGTGGAGGACGATGAACCATTTGAAATCATCACTTGATAATACCTGTAACGATCAATATGTTACAATCATAATAAAAATTTATTTTATTACTTGATAATATGAATGACCAGTATTGAGTAAAGATTTGGGAAAATAAAGTGTTGACATTTTATGAGTAAAATTAATTGGGGTTATGCAATTGTTGGAATTCATATGTGGTCTTCGTTTCTATGTCATATTTATAATATATGATTTTTCTTGATCATTTCTTGTCTTTAAATTTGAGGTTGTCTCCTTTCAAGATTTTTGCTAATAATAGTACATAGCAGAGCTGAATGATGCAATGAATTCAACCATAAATTGGTGGATCTAATGTCCTTATTGCTTATAGATAGCTGGTTTAAAGAAGATAGAATTGTAGCAGTCTTTCTTCTTCAGGTAATAGCAAGAGTTGAAGTCAATAGACGCTGCCAGTCTTGGAGCAAACTTTACGAGTTATATTGTCTTTTGAACTTTGTTAATTCCAGTGATATTGGCAGATCCGGAATTTGTTTCCTCCTTAAACGTTTCTGAAAATCAACTCCATGGTCAGATTCCTCAAGACAAACAGTTCAACACATTTGGAAACCATTCATATGAAGGAAACAAGGGATTATGTGGATTTCCAGTCTCCAAAGGTTGCAGCATCAATGATACACCACCTCCAAATGTGCTGGAACAGGATGGCTCAAAAGCAAACATTGCTTTCGGTTGGAAAGTGGTGTTGATAGGTTATGGATGTGGGGTAGTGTTTGGAATGGCCATGGGATATGTTGTTTTCCAAACCGGTCAGCTGAAATGGTTCGTGAATTTGTTTATGTGAATTGAGGTACAATTGGTGGATCCCATGTAGAGGTGTGCCTGGCCGGGCCAGGCTCAGACAAAATTTTAAGCTCGGGTCCGGCCTAAAATATGAGTCTAAAAATTTGTTCAAGCCCGGCCTAAAATAAAATTGTTAAGCTTGAGCCTGGCCTGGCCCGGCCCATATTAAATTTTTTTTTAGCTTATTTCATTAAATAAAAAATTTTAAAATATAATAAATCAAATACATTTAAAACAAATATTAAAACAAGAAACAAATAAAAAATAATACTAAAACAATTCTTAAAACAATACACAAATTGAAAATATAATAAAAAGTGATTATATTAAAATTGAAAATAAAATGTAATAATGATTAAAAATAAAAAAGATATATTTAGTATATAATTCGGGCCGGGCCGGGCCTAGGCTAAAAAGTTTTATCCGAGCCCAGCCCATTTTCTAAATGGGCCTCTCTTTTTTTGCTCAAACCCATATTTCGGGCTTATATTTTTACTCGAACCCTCCCATTTTTCGGGCAGACCTTCGGACCGGGCCGGGTAGTCCGGCTCATGCACACCTCTAATCCCATGTCCCTAATTTCCTTTACGTAGGCTTAATTGAAATTTAACTATTTTATATTAGAAATATTAATATTTGAGAATGAAGGCAGTAATAATGTCTAAACATATATCAATAATTTATGAAATTTCATTTTATTAAGTTTGAAATTCAAATATAAACTAAGAGGAATTTTATTGGAGTAACATAGCACTCGTAAAAGTGATAATTTAATAAGACATATGAAGAGTGTTGTGCAATTTGCAGCGCTAGAAAGCAATCAAATTAAAGCAAAAAGGAATTTAAAGGGACCAAAGATGAAATTTAACAAAAAATAAGACGCTAGAAGGAGGGCCTGAACCTCCGACCTTGTGGTTAACAGCCACACGCTCTAGCCAACTGAGCTATTCCAGCTTTGGGATGATATAATAGTTGTAATATCCTCAAACTTTGTTGTAATTTTTGTATATTTGAAGTTTAATATCTATACTTTTATTTTTAGAGACTTAGTCCCTCTACTTTTCAAATCTAAAAATTTAGCTTTATTTGTTAATGCTATTAAAATTCTTCTATTAAATTTGTTGGTGTGTTATTTGAATTTAACAAAAAAAAAAAATCATTTGATATACATGTAACAAAACTTGACATTGTAATAGACTTGAATTTTGTAGTTGGGTAAAAGAGAAATAGTTAATCAAGTAATATTGACTCCAATTTAAGGAAAAGTAATGATTCCCAAATAAATTTATTAGAATTCCAATCTAACAAAACTAATTTATATAATATACAAAAATTATTTCTAATATAACACAACTTTCAACAATTAATTAATTTTTTAATATACATGGATTGTCATATGAATGCCACATCAATAATTAATTAATTTAAAATTTTAAAAATAAAAGTTCCAAATAAAGTTCGGCAAGCTTTTGGTTTAAGTTTTCTCTTCTTTTGATACGCCTCCCTTTATTTATTTTAGCCCATTCTTTCAAAGCATTACTTAATCTTGTGAGTTTTTTTTGGCAATTCGTCCTAGTTTAATTCCCATACTCGTTTTATTTTCTCTTCAAAACCTTCTTAAAAAATCCAATTTGCATTAAAGCAAAAAGGAGAATTCCTCCTATTCTCTCTACCGTTTTGGCTTCCCAGTGTGTCCAAAAGAAGTGGACAGTGATCCGAGAAGATATGGGTTAAATGTCTTATTGAATATCCGGCCTGAAAAACTATCCCATCATTCCGGATTAGCCACTCCTCTAACCAATCTTTCTCGTATATTATTTTCAGCTAGACGTCCTCTTCCCAAAATTCCTCTTTCCAAAATGAACCATTGTCTTGAAAATCCTAGATCATTCAAATTACATTCTACAAGTACTTCTTGAAAAGCTTCCATTTGTCTTTCTTTTCTCTGCCTACCCCTTTTTTCTCAAATGAGAACATAATTTCGTTAAAATCCCTTATGACTAGCCATGGTAGTTGACGACATTCTTTTAATCTTCTCAGCATATTCCATGATTCCCTATTAAGATGTTCAGCTGGAGCCCAATAGGATCCTGTAAACCTCTATTCTGCCATTCCATTAACATCTCCCACCTCCACGTCAATACGGGATTTTGAAAAACTAATAAGGTTTATTGAAATTCCTTGTTTCCATACAAGAGAAAGGCCTCTACGTGATCCTTCTGCACTTATATCAATTCCATTGTCGAAACCACACTTTTTTCGAATCCTCTCCATCTTTCTTTCATTAACTTTTGTTTCTATAAGGAACAAAAGTTGGGGCTGGTGTTGCCTTAAGAAATTTTTGAAACGTCTTATAGTTCGCGATTGCCTCAACCCGCGAACACTCCACTTAGAATTTTCATTGTAGCCAGTCGACCTGCTTATTAGCGGCCGCCGATAATCTATTTTCTGGAATTGTCACCATGCTACTTGTCTGTGTGTCTTCAAGGATAGCTAGTCTTTGCCCTTTTTTCCCTTCTAAGATTTCAATTGGGTTTTCTTCATCATCTTCAAACTCTTCCTCTTCCTTAGTGTTGTTTATTCTAATCTGAAAGTCAACCCCCGTCACATCTCTACTGCAACCCTCTAATACCTCCTTCCCTTTCGATCGCATAATTATTTCTCTCCTTCTTGTTTTAGGTGTGTGGTCATTCGTTGTATTCTCCGTGAATTCGCTCCTTCTTCTTGCCTCTGCACATGCTTTGCTCTTTACCGTGTTTTTTGGTTATTCTCTTAACCATCTGCTTTCATTCTACATAGATCTTCTAGGTGGAGCCCTTATAGATAAATCCCATCCCAAATTTGTTTCTTGCACCTCTATCGTTAATCTTAGAGGGGAAAAGCTCTCTCCATACCTTAATCCTCCGCACATAAAACAGAATAATGACAACTTTTCAAATTGAAATAAAGCATAGGTTGATTTATTCTGTCCATAGATAATGCGTTCTTTCCTTTTCAATGGATTTCATACATCCAGACAAACCCTTATTTTAATAAAATTTTTAACTCCTCTTGTAATTATCGTTGCATCATATTCCCGAAAACGTCTAATAAAATTTCCCAATTGTCTTGCCATTCTTTCAGATATGGACCCTAATGGTAGATTATGGACTTGTACCCAAAAATTTGAAAAAAACCAACGGTACTTGTACTGAATCCTCTACTCTCTCCATTCTATGGAATATAATAAGGTGTGTATTGAAAAACCATGGAATTTCATCGATTACCCTCTTTAGATCCAATTCATTGTAAAAACGAAAAAGAGCTCTTTTATCTTCTGTTATTGATACTCCTTCAATTGGATGCCATAATTCTGCAAGAACTGTCCTCATAGATGGGAAGTAGACTGCATTGTTTGTCAGAACTTTGCCTACCAGGCATAATTTGAACTTATCATCGATCTCCTCTCCATATTCTTGATCGCAAACTGGGTCATCTTCATCATCTGCAAATTTTAAATTAGCCAATTCATCCTCTGTTTTTCTAGCCTTTTATTGTCGCTTCTCAATATACCTCTCTTATCCTTCTCTTTTTTCTTTTATTTTTATAAAAAAACCTAAAAAAAGTTTATTGATTTAGATCTTTATTCTGGAACAAAATCAAGAAAAAGCCCCGACGGCTGCTACAATCGACAGACAAAGCGAAAAGAAACAAAAAAACCTAACCTGCTACTATCGGCAGACTAACAACTTATGGTCTCTATTATTTAAAGGTTGGACAATGTACAAAAACTAATTCTAATATAACACAACTTTTAACAATTAATTAATTTTTCAATATACCTGATTGTCATATGAATGCTACATCAATAATATAAAAATTTAAAATTTTTTTTAAAATTTTAAAAATAAAAGTAAAAATATATAAAAAAAATATTTTTAATTTAAAAAAAATTGTTGGTGTGACATACACATGTACTGTCATGTGAATACCACGTCAGCAAAGTTAACAAACATTAATTTTTTCATTTATTTTGAGGTGATTTGACAAATAATGCAAGTTAAAGAGCTAAAAATGATGAAAAATTAAATGAATGGCTAAAACAGGGGAGAAACCCAAAAGAATTTTTTAGGGGGCCGAAAATAAATTCTAATTTTTACGACAGTAAAAATGCATTTTAACTATTTTAATAGTTTATATCTTTATAATTTTTAAAGGATTAAATCAAAATTTTATCATTTTTAAGGAGGGTCAAATTATAATTTTATTTTTACTAATTTAAAATTTTAAAAATTTTATTCGCTAATATATGCCTTAATAATGAGTGCAAAAATACTTAGTTGTAAACTAATTAGTCTACTTACCAAGTCTTGGCTTTAATTATTCTTCAGGGTAAGACTTGGATTTAATTTTCATCATTCATGGTGTTTTTTTCCTCACCACATCAAACTTAGTGTATATTGTAAATTATTTTGTACACTATGCTGCAAATGACTTAAATTTCCTTATTGCTTGTCGATTAAGTGAGAGGAAGTATTGGAAATCTATTTTGAAATTGAAATTGAAATTGAGGGAGCAGTAAACACGTTGGAGACAAATATTAAGTGCTTCACAGAAGATGAAAAGCCCAATAACAATGTTGAAGACAAATATTAAGTGGTGTTGATAGGTTATGGATGCGGGGTAGTGTTTGGAATGGCCATGGGATATGTTGCTTTCCAAACCGGTCAGGTCAGCTGAAATGGTTCGTGAATTTGGTTGAAGACCAACATGAGAAGAGGCGAAGAAGAAAGTCAAAGAATAGCAATCGCATCAATGGACGAAGAAGGATGCAGTCGGTGCAAATGATGTTCAAGCGCTTCTGTTGTGTCTTCATAATTTCTTGTTTTGTAGTCTGCTTTGCCTATGGTGAAAAGTTGCATTGATATGTGTCTTTTTTAATGATTGTACCAATTCCTCTGTATTTCATTTGAGTGTAACATTTTGTATGATGCAACTATGTATGTCTTCTTTCTTGAATTTCAATTTTTAGTAGACATTATACTGCTCACCATAAGAAAAAAAAACATTTAGAATTACAAAAGATTCAATTATTCAAGGTTGAGTTGCATTTATATTAGAATTAAGTTATCCGAATCTTTATTTAAATAAAATAAAGTGGTAAAATAAAAATAAAAGTAAAGTTCCTATATAACTATACTTCTTTTCTTTTATTTTAGAATAAGGTTTTTTAAACCTTATTAAACTCCTATTAGAATATAGTTTTACAAACCTATAAATAGACATAGTCTATTCCTTTTGTAATTATTTAAATTCAACATATATAGTGAATTTTCTTATCCTCCGCCCCTAATTTTTTCCCGAAAGGATTTTCACGTAAAATCTATGTGTTATTTATTTTTATTTTCTTTGCAATATATTGTCATTACCGACATTCTATTTTTTTACAAATTGGTATCAGAGTTTCCGGGTTGTTTATCTCGATCACAGTAATACCATTTTTGAAGTATGAAATTTTGTTATTGGATCGCAACACCAGATTCACGTTGTGGTAGATAAAGATGCAGACAATTTTTACACAGATGGACTTAGAGGAAGCTCTGCTAAGGGTAGATATTAAATTTAAAAATTTAAGTTTATTTGTTAACACTGAAGTTTTTCTATTAAATTTGTTGGTGTGATATTTAAAATTTTTTAAACAAAAAATGACATTATTATGAACTTAAATTTTCTAGTTAGCTAAAAAGGAAATAATTAACCAAGTAATATTGCAATTTAAGGAAAAGTAATCGTTCCCAGATAAATTTATTAGAATTCTAATGTAACAAAATTAATTTATATAATATACAGAAACTAATTATAATGTTACACCACTTTCAATAATTAATTAATCTTTTAATATATTTGGATTGTCATATGAGCCACATCAATAATTAATTAATTTTTACAAATTCAAAAAATTATTAAAAATTAAAAAAATAAAAGTATAAAAATATAAAAATTATTTTTAATTTTAAAAAAATTAATTAATTATTGACGTAACATACACATATGCTGTCATGTGTATGTCATGTCAGCAAAGTTAATATACATTAAATTTCCCATCTATTTTGAGATGATTTGATAAATAATGCAAGTTTAAGAGCTAAAAAAGATGAAAAATTGAATGAAAAGCTAAAACAGGGGAGAAGCCAGAAAATTTTGTTAAGGGGTCGAAATTAAATTGTAATTTTAACTACAATAAAAATATAATTTTATCATTTTAATAGTCTATATCTTCGTAATTTTTAAAAGATTAAATTAATTTTTTATTATTTGTAAGAAAATCAAATTACAATACTACATTTACTAATTTAGTCAGCTTACTAAGTCTTGGCTTTAATTATTCTTGAGGGTAAGGCTTGGATTTAATTTTCATCATTCATATTTTTTTTTTCCTCACCACATCATACTTATGGTGAGTTTAGATAGGCGTTAAAATACGATGAGCTACGTTTAATTTATTTTTTATCTCATACTATAATATTGTTATAATATTTAATCTCATCATTACTATTATTTTTACACTAATTATAATTAAACATATCACCTATCCAAACCCTAAATTATTTAGTGGGTGTGGAATTCTTGTACATTATGCTGCAAATGACTAAATTTCCATATTAGTTTGGTTGACGGTGAGAGGCAGTCAATAGATATTGGCAGTCTTGGTATTGGAAGTCTATTTTTGAAAGTAAATGCATTGATGTCAGTATTAAGTGCTTCAGAGAAAATGAAAAGCCCACTAGCAATGTTGATGTGATAGGAGGAAGCAACAGCAAGTGAAGTAAATGTGGAGTAAAGTGTTATCAATAGTCAATGCTGCAAAATTTTGACGTTGAATTCTGCATGTCTCTCATTGCATGTGAATTATCTTTTAATTGACACATGACTAAATTTTACGTGTTAGTTTAAATTGAGTTAATGAAAAGTAATTATTTTCATAAAATTAATTATACTCTTAATTCATAATAAAAGAAAGAATAATTTAAGTTTCACACTAATGTTGTGGTATTAATCAACTAATCTTTTGTTTAATATTGGATTTTGTTTGTTTCCTATAAATACCATTCCTATCCTTCATCTTCCTCTACAAACATAACATGGCCTCCTATCTCTTTCTCTGTCTACTCCTCTTCTTTCCTCATCTTTATGCTTCTTGCTCAGGATCTCACTCCTGCTATCACCACGAAGCTGCTTCACTAATCCAGTTCAAGAATTCCTTTTCCATCACTCAGACAGACCATGCTGCTATGTATTGCGATGAGATTGGTGGCCTTAAATCTTATCCCAAGACAAATTCATGGAAGGAGGGTACAGATTGCTGCTCATGGGATGGGGTCACTTGTCATTACCTAAATGCTCATGTTATTGCCCTTGACTTGAGCTGCAGTTGGCTATATGGCAACTTCCCTTCCAATACCACTCTCTTCCTTCTTCCTCACCTTCAAAAACTCAACCTTGCCTATAATGATCTTAATCTTTCCAAAATTCCATCTGAGTTTGGTCGGTTTGAAAGTCTAGTATATCTCAACCTTTCTCATACATGGTTTCTGGGAGAAGCCCCATCCCAACTCTCCCACCTTTCAAAATTGGTTTCACTTGATCTCTCCCATGGGATTTATGACTATGACCAATTAACAATTGACAAACATGCTCTGGAGGGACTTGTTCACAACCTAACCGAGGTCAGACATATTTTTTTGGATGGAATCAAGATGTCTTCTATTAATCCTCATGTCTTCACGAATCTATCCTCTTCTCTAAGGTCTCTCAGTCTTGACCATTGTGATTTGCAAGGAAAATTCCCAAAAAACATTTTTGATTTGCCGAACCTCAATCTCCTCAACTTGGGAGGCAACCAAAACCTCAATCTTGATCATTTGAAGTTCAATCGGAGCAGCAATCTTGAAATTTTGGATCTGTCGGTGATTTCCTTATCTACAGAATTCATTGATTCAGTTGATAATCTACAGGCCTTAAAGTACTTAGGTCTATCAGGAAATTCTTTCTTTCAAGGATTGTCTGTCTCAATCACAAATTTATCATCTTTGGAGCAATTGATAATTTCATACGCAAATATCTGTGGAGGATTGCCTGACTCGATGAGGAATCTTGAATCCTTGAAGTTTTTAGATCTCTCTTATTCCAACTTATTAGGACCGGTTCCAAGATCACTGGGAAATCTTCTTGCAACTCACAGATTTAGACTTATCGCGGAACCAATTAAGTGGACAAATTCCAAGATCTTTGGAAAACCTATTGCAACTCACTCATTTAGACTTGTCGCAGAACCAATTTAGAGGACAAATTCCAAGATCATTGGGAAACCTCTTGCAACTCACTCATTTAGATTTGTCGTGGAACCAATTGAGTGGACAAATTCTAAGATCACTGGGAAACCTCTTGCAACTCACACTGTTAGACTTGTCGCTGAACCAATTGAGTGGACAAATTCTATTGTCAATTCTAAACCTAACACAGCTTGAATACTTGAGAATTGCTGAAAATTCATTAGAAGGTTCCATTCCAGATGAGGTAACAGCTTTTCCTAATCTAAAATATTTATACTTATATGACAATTTACTCAATGGAACACTTCCGTCATGGTTGTATACTGTTCCCTCTTTAAAGGAAATAGTTCTCTCTGAAAATCAATTCAGTGGGCATATCAAAGAATTCCCGTCCAAATCACTAGAATTGATATCGTTAGAGAATAATAAACTCCAAGGTCCTCTTCCATCTTCAATATTCCAACTTCTCAAACTTACCCAGCTCTACTTATCCTTAAATAAGCTTAGTGGTGTCATAGAGTGGGGCAGGTTCTCAAACCTTCCAAATCTCAAATATCTTGACCTTTCATATAACAACCTATCCTTAACATGTAATACTACTTCTACTGCTAATCTTACAAGCTTATTTTTGTCATCTTGCAATCTTAGTGAATTCCCCCAATTTTTAAAAGGGCTTAAAAGTTTGGAAAGCTTAGACCTCTCTTGCAACAAAATTGAAGGCAAGATTCCACAGTGGATGCAGGAGGTGGGGAATGAGTCTTTAAGTTACTTAAATGTATCTCACAACTCTTTGACAGAAGTTGAGCACTTTCCTTGGAGGAATATTGAAGTTCTTGACTTAAGCTCCAATTTGATCAGTGGAAATCTTTCGATTCCAGCTTTGACCATCAATGTCTTTTTGATCTCAAAGAATAGTTTCAATGGAGAGGTCTCTTCTTTAATATGCAATGCCACTTTTCTTCAAATTCTTGATTTGTCCCACAATTACTTGAGTGGAACAATTCCACAGTGTTTTGGAAATTTGAGCGACAGCCTTCAATTCTTGAATCTGAAGAAGAACAAGTTTTATGGGACGATTCCTCCAACATTTGCAGAGGTATGCCAACTGAGTAATTTCAACTTAAATGGAAATCTGTTAGAAGGGCCTTTGACACCATCCATCCTTAATTGTAATGGCCTGGAAGTGCTAGATCTTGGTAACAACAAGATCAATGATACATTTCCTCATTGGTTGGGAAGTCTTCCACAGCTACAAGTTCTTGTATTGAAGTCAAATCATATGCATGGTTCCTTGTGTGTCAATAGCTCCAAGTCTAGCCCTATTTTCTCTAAAATCCAAAATTTTGACCTCTCAAGTAATTATTTTTCTGGACCCCTACCAATGAGATACATCAACAGCTTCAAGGCTATCACAAATCTAGAGAAGATTGGTAGTACAGTGTCATACATGGGGTTGATTGATCATGGAGGTAGTGGCTTCTATACCTATTCCATTGGAATCGTTATGAAAGGACAATATATGGAATTGGTGAAAATTTTCACCATGTGGATGATCATTGATCTATCAAACAATCAGTTTGAAGGGGGGATTCCAAAGTTTATTGGGAAGCTTAACTTACTGAAAGGGCTCAACCTTTCTCATAATAACCTTAATGGTGGTATCCCCACCTCAATAGGGAATTTGACAAGTCTTGAATGGTTGGACCTATCTTCAAACAGGTTGTCTGGGACAATTCCAAATAGATTGGCAGATCTGCCATTTCTATCGTCCTTAAATGTTTCTGAAAATCAACTCCATGGTCAGATTCCTCAAGGCAAACAATTCTACACATTTGGAAATGCTTCATATGAAGGAAATAAGGGACTATGTGGGTTTCCGGTCTCGAAAGGTTGCAACATCATTGAGCCAGCACCTCCAAATGTGCTTGAAAAAGATGCCTCCAAATCAAACATTGCTTTTGGTTGGAAAGTGGTGTTGATAGGTTATGGATGCGGAGTAGTGTTTGGAATGTTGGTGGGATATGTTGTTTTCCAAACTGGTAAGCCGAAATGGTTGGTGAATTTGGTTGAAGACCAACATGAGAAGAGGCGAAGAAGAAAGTCAAAGAAAGGCAATCACAGCAATAGGCGAGGAAGGATCTAGTTATTGCAAATGATGTTCAAGAATTAGTGTTGTTTTTTCATAATTTCTTGTCTTGTAGACCATTTTGCCTATGGTGAAGGGTTGCATTGGTATCTATCTGTCTTTATTATTGTACCAAATCCTCTGTCTTTCATTGCATTTCGTACTATCTGTAATGGTTTGTTTGAGTGTAACATTTTGTATAGAGGTGTTGTTTATGTCTTCTTTCATGACTTTCAATTTAGTCTGAATGATCTCTGTTGTATTTTCATAATTTTTTTACAAGTTAGTAGTAAAAGGTTTGGTTATATGGAGACAGTAATAATATATAGCAGAGTTGAAAGAATGATGTAATGAATTGAAACATGGAACAATGCAGACAGTAAAAGGGTACATTTAGGTTGCTTTAATTGGTGGATGTATTGTCCTTATATCCTTTAGTTAAGCTTATGAATTGAATTGGTGATTCAAAGATGCATGAATTTCTAGCTAGCAGTCTTCTTCCTCATCTCATTGCCTTTGTGACCAAACCTATATATAATGGGTGGTTTCTCTGCAAAATTGGACTGTTTGTGGTTGAGGACACTTAAATACACACAAAATTTGTAACTTTGTATATATTATTAATTTTGTCCCAAACCTATCTATCTATCAACATATTTAGCAGTACAAATAGCTTTGCAGACTGACATACTCAAGGGATTTGCCGATCACCGGGTTTCCACCGCTCACCATTAGTCCCACGAGCTATCTATCTGCAAGGTATATGCAAGGAGTGTGAGCGTATTGAAGCTCAGTGAATGCTCAAAATTACAGAGTACAAGGATGCTTGGGTCTTCTCTGAATATCCAATATCAGCATATGTATAAACTTTAGTATTTTTTATTTATTAAAATATTGTTACAAAATTTATAATATTTTATATTTATATTTAGATTGAAATATTAATTAAATTTATATTGTATGCTTAAATTCAAATATAAACCAAGAGGAATTTTATTGGAGTAACATATCACTCCTAAAAATAAAAGTGAGAATTTAATAAGACATTTGAGGACTGGTGTGTAATTTGCAACGCTAGAAAGCAATCAAATTAAAGCAAAAAGGAATTTAAAGGGACCAAAGATGAAATTTAACCAAAAGTAAGTAAGACGCTAGAAGGAGGGCTTGAACCTCCGACCTTGTGGTTAACAGCCACACGCTCTAGCCAACTGAGCTATTCCAGCTTCGAGGTTAGCTTCAATAGTTTTAAGTTACTAAATTCTCTACTTTTTGTATATTTGAAGTTTAATATCTATACTTTTATTTTTAGGGATTTAGTCCCTTTACTTTTCAAATCTAAAAATTTAGCTTTATTTGTTAATGCTATTAAAATTCTTCTATTAAATTTGTTGGTGTGATATTTGAATTTAAAAAAAAAGAATCATTTGATACTTGTAACAAAACTTGACATTGTAATGGACTTGAATTTTACAGTTGACTAAAAGAGAAATAGTTAACCAACTAATATTGACTCCAATTTAAGGAAAAGTAATCATTCCCAAATATATTTATTAGAATTCCAATGTCATGTGGATGCCACGTCGACAAAGTTAACAAATATTAACTTTTTTATCTATTTTGAGGTGATTTGGCAAATAATGCAAGTTCAATGGCTAAAAATGATGAAAAATTAAATGAACACCTACAAGAAGCCAGAAATTTTTTTTTAGGGGGCCGAAATTAAATTGTAATTTTTACAATAGTAAAAATTCAATTTCACCATTTTAATAGTTTATATCTTTATAATTTTTAAAGGATTAAATCAAATTTTTATCATTTTTAAAGAGGGTCAAATTATAAATTTATCTTTACTAATTTAAAATTTTTAAAATTTTTTTGGCTAATATTTGCCTTAATAAATCATTATGCATTTTTTATTGGCTAATATATGCCTTAATAATGAGTGCAAAAATATTTAGTTGTAAACTAATTAGTCTACTTACCAAGTCTTGGCTTTAATTATTCTTCAGGGTAAGACTTGGATTTAATTTTCCTCACCACATCAAACTCAGTCTATATTGTAAATTATTTTGTACATTATGCTGCAAATGACTGAAATTTCCTTATTGCTTGTCGATTAAGTGAGAGGAAGTTTTGGAAATCTATTTTGAAATTGAATGCATTGATGTGAAATTGAGGGAGCAGTCAACACGTTGGAGACCAACATGAGTAGAGGCGAAGAAGAAAGTCAAAGAATAGCAATCGCATCAATGGACGAAGAAGAATCTAGCCGGTGCAAATGATGTTCAAGCATTTTTGTTGTGTCTTCATTTGTAGCCTGTCAGAATGTTTTGCCTATGGTGAAAAGTTGCAGTGATATGTGTCTGTTTTTATGATTGTACCAATTCCTCTGTATTTCATTGCATTTCGTACTATTTGTAAGGGTTTATTTTGAGTGTAACATCTTTGTAGGGTTGAAGACCAACATGAGAAGAGGCGAAGAAGAAAGCCAAAATATAGCAATCGCATCAATGGATCAAGAAGGATCTAGTCGGTGCAAATGAAGTTAAAGCATTTCTGCTTTGTCTTCATAATTTTTTGTTTTGTAGTCTGTCAGAATGTTTTTCCTATGGTGAAAAGTTGCATTGGTATGTGTCTGTTTTTATGATTGTACCAATTCCTCTGTATTTCATTGCATTTCGTACTATTTATAAGGGTTTATTTTGAGTGTAACATCTTTGTATGGTGCAACTATGTATGTCTTCTTTCTTGAATTTCAATTTTTAGTGAACATTATACTGCTCACCATAAACAAAAAACATTTAGAATTACAAAAGATTCAAATTATTCAAGTTTGAGTTGCATTTATAAACATGTGATGATGAGAATTCATGAACATAAGCTATGGTTTGAGCCAGCTTTGTTGGTGTTAGGAAACAGAATAAAAAACAAAGCTGAGTCTTGAGCAACAAGCTTCAATGACTTGCAGCAAAAAAATAACAAAAGATCAGGCTGTGAACTTGGGAAAAAATGCTTGCAAGGATCAAAAATCAAGAGAAAGGTTCAATGGATAAGCTTTCGTATGTCTTTGATCTTGTGTTCGAGTCCCAGTGGTGATATATTTTTACTATTCTGGAAAATTTGTTTGATTTTATCATTAAATTAATTTCCTAAAATCTCCCTCTCCTCCTGCTTTTATATTTTTTGTTCTTCCCTCTTCTTCTTCTTTATTTTTCCTTCTTTCTTTTTGTTTCCTACCGCTTCGTTTCCCCTCTTATTACTCCTCGTTTGGTTATTTTGTTGGCACGTCTCATTACTTCTTTCAATGGTAAGATTAATCTTTTAAGCTCTAGGTTGGAATTTAGTTAATTGTTGCTTTTTGTTCGTTTTTGTAAAGAATCTGTTTCCTATTTATTTTTGCTCGATTCCTTTGTTTATGTGTCAATTGATTGTCATTTTTAGGTGAAGATTCTGAAAGTAGCATTCCCTTAATGTGTTAGTTCGGTATATCGCTGTTTTGTACAAGGTGAGTGCGTAAATTTTTCGAGATTAGTGTTCTTCTTCGAAATTTTTGACATAACTTTGTTGTTTGACTTTTAGAGCATTCCTTTGGGAATTAATTGTTGAATGGTATTTGGCTGTTCGTTGTTAGGTCCCGGAGTCATTCTTGTTGCTTCTAAGTCGATTCTACTTCAAGTATGTGATGAAAACTCATTTTTTTTTGCAAATTTTGAACGCTGAAAAACATTACCCTCGACGCCACACGGTGTGTGTCAGGTCGTGTAACTCTTTATTTTCAAATTGGAGGCACACGGGCATTTGTCTAGGCCATGTAATTTACGGTTTGTATTTTGGTTTACACGGGCTAGGAATACGGGCATGTGTTCAGGCCGTGTAACTTATTGTTTTGGATTTAGGGTCACACGGGCTAGGGACACGGGTGTGTGTCTAAGCCGTGGGTACTCGATACCCTTTTTGATGTGTAGGGCTAGACGGAGATGATGTGTAGAAGATGATGGTAGGGAATCTGCATTCTTTATCTGTCATAATCTGTATTTGTAACTGATATATTATGTTCTGCTTTCGTATCTGATTATGAGAACTGGTCAAACTTTGAAACACTGTAGATTTATTCTGCAGTTTTGCTTAATAAAAATTATAAGTTATACACTGTATCTATCGACTCATCGACTTAGGCAGGTCGGCGTGGCGGGAGCTCGGTCATCCTTATCTAGTATTTTGCCACTTTAACTAAACTTATATTATAGTTATTTTATCTTGAATTACGGATTTCAAGTTTAAATTTCTACGTTGATTCAATTATTTAAATGTTTTCTAACAGTTAAACTTTAATTAGTTAAAAGTAGGATTTCTCGAAATAATTTGATATAGCTTCCTAAGCTTACGTCTAGATTAAGTATGAAGTGTTACATGTTTTTTTTTTAACTTTTGGTATTTGAATATTTAAAGACATGATTTGATTATTTAATTTTGTGACATAGAGGTAGTGATAAACATCCCAAAAATAATTCCACTTGGCACATCTCCATACATTTCAAACATACTAAAATCTGCAACCTGCAGGCAAGCATTACAAGACAATTTACAGCCGCTTCAACAATTTTTCTGTTTAATTGGAGGTCAAAAACACATAAAAAGACAACAGGACAGCTAGTATTTCATCCAATTTTCACAACATTTTAAAGCATATTCTATTATAAAATCACAAATTTCGGTAACAGACAGATAAAAACCCACATAACAAATAATTAATTACTTTGGTATTAATATAAATCGGATTGTTTGCTTTGTTCAAAACAGATTTTTAATCATTCAATTGACTCTCACTACTGTTTAAATGATAAATAAATTATTTAAGTATGAAAATATACATGTAACATTATTTAAACTAATCTTTTGTTTAATATTGGATATTATTTGTTGCCTATAAATACCATTCTTATCCTTCATCTTCCACTACAAACATAACATGGCCTCCTATCTCTTTCTCTGCCTATTTCTCTTCTTTCCTTATGCTTCTTCTTCAGGATCTCACTCCTGCTCTCACCCTGAAGCTGCTTCACTAATCCAGTTCAAGAATTCCTTTTCCATCACTATGACAGAGGATGCTGCTTCATATTGCGATCATATTGCTGGCCTTAAATCTTATCCCAAGACAAATTCGTGGAAGGAGGGTACAGATTGCTGCTCATGGGATGGGGTCACTTGTGATCACCTAAATGCTCATGTTATTGCCCTTGACTTGAGCTGCAGTTGGCTATATGGCAACTTCCCTTCCAATACCACTCTCTTCTTTCTTCCTCACCTTCAAAAACTCAACCTTGCTTTTAATGATTTCAATGATTCCAAGACGTCCTCTGAGTTTGGTCGGTTTACAAGTCTATTCTTCCTCAACCTTTCTGGTACAAGGTTTGTAGGAGAAGTCCCATCCCAAGTCTCCCACCTATCAAAATTGGTTTCACTTGACCTCTCTTTGAATTTTGGCCAAACATTTGACAAACACGCTTTGGAGGGACTTGTTCACAACCTAACCGAGGTCAGACATATTTTCTTGGATAATATCGACATGTCTTCTATTAATCCTCATGTCTTCATGAATCTATCCTCTTCTGTAAGGTCTCTTAGTCTTGGTAGTTGTAATTTGCAAGGAAAATTCCCAAAAAACATTTTTGATTTCCCAAACCTCAATCTTGATCTTTTGAAGTTCAATCGAAGCAGCAATCTTGAATATTTGGATCTGTCGACGATGTCCTTCTATACAGAATTGATTGATTCAGTTGGTAATCTACAGGCCTTACAGTACTTAGATCTATCAGGAAATTCTTTCCTTCAAGGATTGTCTGTCTCAATCACAAATTTATCATCTTTGGAGTACTTGAGTATTTCTGACGCAAATATTTTTGGACGATTGCTTGACTCGATGGGGAATCTTGTGTCCTTGAAGAATTTGTATCTCTACCATTCCAACTTATCAGGACAAATTCCAAGGTCACCGGGAAACCTCTGGCAAATCACTTATTTAGAGTTGTCACAAAACCAATAAAGTGGACAAATTCCATTGTCAATTCTAAACCTAACGCGGCTTGAATACTTGGGAATAGCTGAAAATTCATTAGAAGGTTCCATTCCAGATGAGGTAACCACTTTTCCTAATCTAATATCTTTATACTTAACTGACAATTTACTCAATGGAAAACTTCCGTCATGGTTGTATACTGCTCCCTCCTTAAAGAAAATATATCTCTCTCAAAATCAATTTAGTGGGCATATCAAAAAATTCCAATTCAAATCACTAGAAGTGATAAAGTTAGATAATAATAAACTCCAAGGTCCTCTTCCCTCTTCAATATTCCAACTTCTCAATCTTACCAAGCTCGTTTTATCCTCAAATAATCTTAGTGGTGTCATAGAGTTTAGCATGTTCTCAAACCTTCCAAATCTCAAACATCTTGACCTTTCATATAACAGCCTATCCTTAACATCTAATACTACTTCTATTGTTAATCATATATTGCCTAATCTTACAAACTTAATTTTGTCATCTTGCAATCTTGGTGAATTCCCTCAACTTTTAAAAGGGCTTAAAAGTTTGGAAAGGTTAGACCTTTCTTACAATAGAATTGAAGGCAAGATTCCACAGTGGATGCAAGAGGTCGGGCATGATTCTTTGAAGTACTTAAATGCATCTCATAACTCTTTGACAGAAGTTGAGCACTTTCCATGGAAGAATATTACAGTTCTTGACTTAAGCTTCAATTTGATTCGTGGAAATCTTTTAATTCCAGCTTCGACGATCAATGTCTTTTTGGTCTCAAATAATAATTTCAACGGAGAAGTCTCTTCTTTAATATGCAATGCCAGTGCTCTTGGAATTCTTGATTTGTCCTACAATAACTTGAGTGGAACAATTCCGCAATGTTTTGGAAATTTGAGCTACAGCCTTGAATTCTTGAACTTACAAAAGAACAAGTTTAATGGGACGATTCCTCCAATGTTTGTAGAGGAATGCCAATTGAGTAATCTCAACTTAAATGGAAATCAATTAGAAGGGCCTTTATCACCTTCCATCCTTAATTGTAGAGGTCTGGAAGTGCTAGATCTTGGAAACAACAAGATCAATGATACATTTCCTCATTGGTTGGGAAGTCTTCCACAGCTACGAGTTCTTGTACTAAAGTCAAATCAAATGCATGGTTCCTTGCATGAACATAGCTCCAAGTCAAACCCTTGTTTCTCTAAAATCCAAATTTTTGACCTTTCAAGTAATTATTTTTCTGGACCCCTACCTGTGAGATACATTAACAGCTTCAAAGCTATCATAGATTACAAGAAGAATGGTACTACAAAGTCGTACATGGGGGTGGATGATAAATATTTTAATAGTGGCTTCTATACCTATTCCATTGGAATTGTTATTAAAGGACAAGATGTGGAGTTGGTTAAAATATTCACCATGTGGATGATTATTGATCTGTCAAACAATATGTTTGAAGGAGAGATTCCAAAGGTTATTGGGAAGCTTAGCTTACTGAAAGGGCTCAACTTGTCTCATAATAACCTTAATGGTAGTATCCCCTCTTCAATAGGGAATCTGACAAGTCTTGAATGGTTGGACCTATCTTCAAACAGGTTGTCTGGGATGATTCCAAATAGATTGGAAGATTTGGCATTTCTTACGTCCTTAAATGTTTCTGAAAATCAACTCCATGGTCAGATTCCTCAAGGAAAACAGTTCAACACATTTGGAAATGATTCATATGAAGGAAACAAGGGATTATGTGGGTTTCCAGTCTCGAAAGGTTGCAACATCATTGAGCCACCACCTCCAATTGTGCTTGAAAAAGATGGTTCAAAATCAAACATTGCTTTTGGTTGGAAAGTGGTGTTGATAGGTTATGGATATGGAGTAGTGTTCGGAATGGCCGTGGGATATGTTGTTTTCCAAATTGGTAAGCCGAAGTGGCTGGTGAACTTGGTTGAAAACCAACATGAGAAGAGGCGAAGAAGAAAGTCAAAGAATGGCAATCGCAAGTGTTGGGGATTTGGCACACTTTAACCGGATGAAGTAAGAACTTCAATTTGGACTTTAACAGCAACGTATTATACCCGGATAAAATATGAAGGAAAAATGCTTGAAGTTCAAGCTTTCAGCTACTGTCAAGAATGGAGAATAGAACTTAGAAGGCAAAGAAAGAT
Source organism: Gossypium longicalyx (assembly GCA_025698465.1). Taxonomy (NCBI): domain Eukaryota; kingdom Viridiplantae; phylum Streptophyta; class Magnoliopsida; order Malvales; family Malvaceae; genus Gossypium; species Gossypium longicalyx. Next base: position 1,316,377 of record CM046999.1, read on the forward strand.
AGAGCATATGGAAATAAAATCTAATAATTTCATTCAAAAGAAACATTGGCTTAAAGCCATTACATATACCAGACATTGGCTGGTCAAAAATAATAAATTCATCACCTAAACACTACCTAACTCCACTTATTACATTGGCACTAGGTGATATTACTTGCACACTTAAACAAAGCTGGTAACCAGCTCTTTGACCATCAAGTTACATCAACTTGTCATCCAAACATAATTCAAAATGAACTAAATTACAAAAACATTGTTAAAAGGTAACAAAATGAAACTGAGATGAAACAGTAGCATTAACATCTTCAGTTGCACGTACTTTACCCAGACAACTTATGTGCATGAATTTGCATGAACTGCATGGCCATCTTTTCTGGTTCAAGATGCATACTTCACCCGGTAATAATACAATAGTTTGATCTCTTTTCTTTTCTTTATAGATACATGCATGGCTCGGGCTGTTTCTTGAAACTTTGGCTTCTTCACATGTTGCATGCAAGCCAATTTCCAACACTCCTTATTGGCTTGCATGCTGCAAACTCTTGTTCTTTAAGCATTCTCTGATGATTTGGTTCACTAAATCATTTTTCTCATCTCCTTTTGCTTCCAAATCTCTTTGAAGGTCCTCGACCATTTGCTTCAACTCCGATTTTTTATTCTCCATTTCATTCAATCTTTCGGATGACTTTTGTTTCTTTCTCTCAAATTGCAATTCCAGTTTTGGCTTCTGGATATGAAGAGATTCCAGCTGCTGCTGCAATGTGTTTGCCTCATCCATTAACCTCTGTACTTGATTTGATGCTTCATCACCTTCAAATGCAAAATTTTCTTTCAACAGAGCCTTCTCAGCTTGCAACGTCTCCTTCTCTGATAGCAAATTATTTTCCTGAGCAGTCAAGTTCTTCACACCAGACAATGATTCACTGTTATCATTCTCAAGTTTCTTCGTGAGAATAAAAATTTCTTTTTCTCTCTTTTCTAACATTATTTTGAGTTCTGAAATGCGGGATTGAAGTCCTATATTTTGTTCTCCCAGTTTTTCTGCTTCACTTGCTTTGTTCTCTAACTGCTCCGCCATATCTCTATTAGTTGCTTGCAATGATTTCAACTCAAGCTTCAAGCTAGTTATATGTGCCTTTAATTCTTTTATCTGAGCAGATGATTGGTTCCCATGCATATCATGCACCTCTTTGAGTGTCAAAAGTTTCCTTTCTTTCTCAACTGAATTAGTGAAATTTTCAACCAAATTTTCTTTGGTTAGCTGAGCCATTGACATGTAGTTGGCATGGCTAAGCCTTTTGTGACACAGCTTGGATTCATCTGCAATAGCTGTGTAGGCATTATCTGGACTCTTATTCCAGTCCACAATGAAACTTTTTTCTGTCATAGCTACTGTCATGAGCTTGGATCCACTAGGATCACTAATTAGGCATTCTTTGCCTCTGCGAATACACACCAATAGCCCTTCTCAAGCAGTTTGAGCAATGCTAAGCAAATTTCTATCAATTTGAGCACTAACAAGACATTTGTAACAAGTTTAGTACACAGTAAGAGTGTTTATCAAAGACATCTCCTTTGCCTTCAACTTTGATGAAGTGTCCATTTTCGACCTTCACATTTGTTTTGAAGCTTCACAAATTGACTTAAAATTGTCAAGATCGTGGGTCATGTGGTTTGTGCAACCACCGTCTATCAACCATCCGTTTGTGGCTTTTCCTTTTGCAAATGGTGAGTAAAAATCGCAAAAACTTGTTCTTCTTGGTCATTGTCTTCTTCTACTACTTGAGCTTCAGCTCTTGGCTGTTGGGGTTGGTTGTATCTTGGTCTGCCCCTGTTTTTGCAAACCCTTTCTACATGACCCATCTTCTTACAGAATCTGCACTGCACATCAGGCCTAAACCAACATACTTTACCCGGATGACTTACCCTTTTGCAGTGTGGGCATGGTGGATAGCTTCCTGCACCATCTGCTTTAGGCTCGTTTGACCAGGTATTCTTGCCTTTGTAGGCAGAGGTGCTCGAGGCAGACTTGGCTTCGGCTTGAAAGGCACCTTCTTGGTGCTCCTCCGATCTGCTGGCCCTCCTTTGCTCTTGTGCATACAGAGCATTGATCAGCTCTGTTAAAGTGATACTGGTTAGGTCCCTTGAGTCTTCAAGAGATGAGATTTTTGCCTCATACCTTTCTGGTAAGGTAGAGAGCACTTTCTCCACAATCCTTTCCTCATCAAATTGCTCACCAAGAAGCCTTATGCTGTTAACTACAGCCATGATTCTGTCAGAATACTTCTTGACAGTTTTTTCTTCCTTCATCTTTAAGTTCTCGAACTCCCTTCTCAAATTCAACAACTGCTGCTGCCTTGTCCTCTCAGTACCTTGGAACTCCTCCTTGAGTTTGTCCCAAGCTTGTTTTGGTGTTTCACAAGCCATGATTCTAGTAAAAATTACATCAAAACACAGCTCAATGCATGACATGGCATGTTGTGCTTTTTTTTTTTCTTGAGTCTTGCTTCATTTGAGCTACTGTTGGATTTGCCCTCAATGGTTCTGGTTCAACATCTGAGTTAACCACCTCCCATAGATCAAATGCTTGGAGGTAGGTTCTCATCTTGACTACCCAAATGTGATATCCATCTCCATTGAAAACTAAAGGTGCAGTTGGTGAGAAGCTTGATGATGCCATCTTGTTTTATATTGAATATGAAACAGGTCCTCTAAGAAATGAGCTCTTAATACCAATTGTTAGGGATTTGGCACACTTTAACCGGATGAAGTAAGAACTTCAATTTGGACTTTAACAGCAACGTATTATACCCGGATAAAATATGAAGGAAAAATGCTTGAAGTTCAAGCTTTCAGCTACTGTCAAGAATGGAGAACAAAACTTAGAAGGCAAAGAAAGATGGCTTATGGAAAGAAAATCTAATAATTTCATTCAAAAGAAACATTAGCTTAAAGCCATTACATATACCAGACATTGGCTGGTCAAAAATAATAAATTCATCACCTAAACACTACCTAACTCCACTTATTACATTGGAACTAGGTGATATTACTTGCACACTTAAACAAAGCTGGTAACCAGCTCTTTTACCATCAAGTTACATCAACTTGTCATCCAAACATAATTCAAAATGAACTAAATTACAAAAACATTGTTAAAAGGTAACAAAATGAAACTGAGATGAAACAGTAGCATTAACATCTTCAGTTGGACGTACTTTACCCGGACAACTTATGTGCATGAATTTGCATGAGCTGCATGGCCATCTTTTCTGGTTCAAGATGCATACTTCACCCGGTAATAATACAACAGTTTGATCTCTTTTCTTTTCTTTACAGATACATGCATGGCTCGGGCTGCTTCTTGAAACTTTGGCTTCTTCACATGCTGCATGCAGGCCAATTTCCAACAGCAGGAATGGACAAAGAAAGATCTAGTTGGTGGAAATGATGTTCAAGCGTTTATGTTGTATCTTCATAATTTCTTATTTTGTAGTCTCTCAAAATGTTTTTTTCCTATGGTGAAGGGTTGCATTGCCATGCATCTGTCTTTACTATTGTATCAATTCCTCAGTATTTGATTAAATTTTCTACTGTCTGTAAGGGTTTGTTTTGAGTGTAACATTTTGTATGATGCATCTATTTATGACGACTCGCCATTTTCAGTCTTAATAATCTTTCGTACTACTCACCATAAAATAAAGAAAACAATCTCATAATTGTTATTCTTAAGCTTATAATCGATTAAATAAAGTAAATTTTTTGTCTCAAAATCTTTGCTACTACTCTCCATAAATGTCTATAATACTCTAAAATGGCATACTTTTATGTGTTAATTGCATATATATATTTTGGGTATGATCCTACTAATTTGGGCTTTTTATGATTTCTTATCTTGAAGGGACTAAATTGAAGGCAAAAGGAAATTTGGGAGTAAAAAGCGTGAATTGAAAGACAAAATGGGTCAGCATGCGAAATAGGAAAGAAGTGGTGCCGAAAATACAAAGTGTGAAAGACTTGGTGGCAAAAAAATTCAAAGAAGAGATTTATAAACATAAGACTATTTAAGTTTGAATTTTATTAGAATTATTGCTAGGATCCTAACAATGAAATGTCCAACACTTTCAAAGGTATCTTCAATTGAAGAACACCTTGGTCTTGAATAGTATTACAATAAAATATGTTATTATATGTGATTAATCAAACAAACTTGTTGGACAGGCTTAAGTAAAGTTAGAAAAATAGAGTAATGGTTTGACCTAATATAATGACTAGTTTAATTTGACCAATATTTAGTATATGTTTAAAGGTATAGCTTTTTAGACGAGTTAAAAAATCATAATCAGATCAAGGCTATAAATTTAGTGTTAGGGATGGACATAAACTTAAAACCTTTGCATGTAAATGGACTAAATTGAATCATTACTTTCTAACGAGGGTAAAAAGTGATAATGTTTCCATTTGAAGGGGGTAAAGGGGATTAAATTTAATTACAAATTTTGGAGAGAGGCTAAAAATGAAATTGTAACATTTAACCGATGAGGCCAAAACTCTAGCTGCCCCTTGGCTTTAACTTGCTCATAGTGAATTTTATCTACCTTATTCATATAGGATACCTACCAGGAAATCCGCATAACATCAGAAACTACAATAAAAGGAATTTAAAGAACGTAACATCTAGTTAACCAAATAGGGAGGGGTTGAGTAATGGGATCTTTCTCAGCTTCAACAAAATAGTAAAAAAGATTTCGACTAGCAACATTTTCATCCCGAGCTGACCTATTGGCTCAACTAACTATTTAGAAAATATAAAATATGTTTACATTAAAATTTTCATATTTAAATAAAAATTCAAAACGAGTTATCTAAAATTTGTTAAAAATATTGTCAACGGTCTAGACCGTATTAGTCAAGCCTATTGAACTAGGTAGACAGCATGAGCTTACCTTGAAAGTGCTAATAAAACCAATCGAGTCAACACTTAAAATATCTTATTCAACTTTAGACCCAAATTGGGTAATCATATCAAAGGGATAGTTTGATACTTCAATATAATTTGAAAATTTTAAGATTTTTTAAATAATAAAAAATTGCAAAAAAAATTAGTTTTAATTTTAAGAATTTTTTAGATTTATACATATTTAATTATTTTTATATTTTTAGATTTAAATGAAGTTGTTGACCTAGCAATACTATATGTCAACTTTTTCATCCATTTTGAGTGATTTGACAAACAATGCAAAGTTTAAGGGCTAAAAAAATAAAAAATAAATTGAGGGCTAAAATGATTTTATTTGGTAAAATTAAGAGGACCAAATAAGTCATTATGCCATTGGATACATATCATCACCTATGTATTTTGTTATTACATTCTTCCTTTTCTTTCAATCATTTGATTACAAAACACAATCAAATATGTTTACAAGTACCTCAGTTTCACAGGATAGATCAAGTAGTTTACACAAATTTCTCAGTAACAACTTAAAATGTGAAAATTCTTTTAAAATTAGAATGGATGTCTATAATTATCCCACTTCTTCAATTATACATTCAGGTAGCTCCTTTCCACACTGCAAACTTCACCATAAACCATTTGATTGTAAGGATGGTGGTGTCATGGAACTCAAAATTTAAAGACTAAACCTAATTGGTCTCAGATTTGATGTTACCTAATTAGAGGAATTGATATCCTTAGCGGCTTTTAGTCGACGGTACAAACAAGTTAGTGGATACTGCATATTGTTGTTAATTTGTGTGGAATTACTGGACATTCTTCTGCAATTGTTCGAACTTTCCTCATTGCTTGTAGATTAGGTTTAGGTGACAGTGATAAGTGGAAGCAAGAGTTTAAGTGATGTGAATAGACAACTTCCTCACCTAATCGCCTTTTTCTCGAGTAAACGTATATACTCAGTACTGCAAAATTTTCATAATTGTGTGGAATTCTGCATTATGCAAATGTCCAACATTGCTTGTGGATAAATTAATTAATTAATCCATGTGTATATCAAGTTAACTTTGTTGACATGATCGTGTATACCAACTTTCAGCTAGTTTTAACAGATCAGACTAAGGCTAATTTGTCCAGAAGTTGCATCATGCAAAACTATTTAATGGCTTTTAGGTAGCTTAGTCAACGGTAAAAATTGAGAAAATTAATCAAATTTCTTCCATTTTTATCATTAAGAATTGGATTTTGTGCGTTAGCATGAGGTACATGTGACTCGTATATGCAGCTGTCTGAGTATTTTGACATCTACATTAGTTTTTAACTGTAAAAATTTTAAAAAAAATTAATAGACAAGATCAATTAACTCTTTTATCTAGCATACAAGAATTATTCTATACATCTTCCGCAAAATTACATCCACACATTCTCCACATTTCAGACCTGTAATTCTAGCCAATTGGTCACAAGCATACATGTCCCACTACCCTCATATATCGAAATTTTTGGTTTTAGTGCATGTACTCTTTCAACTTTTGATATTTCAATATTCGAAAATCTGATTTGATTATTTTATTTTGTGTTCTGTTGTGTGACATAGAGGTAGTGATAAGCCACAAAATAGTTCCACTTGGCACATCTCCATACATTTCAAACATATCAAAATCTGCAGGCAAGCATTACAAGACAATTTCCAGCCACTTCAACTTTTGGCTCCTGTTCATTACACAGATTTTTAATGATTCAATTGACTCAGAATAATATTTAAATGATAAATAAATTATTTGATGTATGAAAATATACATCTAAAATTATTTAAACAAATCTTTTGTTTAGTATTGGATATTATTTGTTTCACTTTTCAACTGCTGTTGTTGTTGCCAATAAATACCATTCTCCATCATCTTACTCTAAAAACATAACATGGCCTTCTTACTCTTTTTCTGCCTATTTCTCTTATTTCCCCATCTTTGTGCTTCTTCTTCAGGATCTCACTCCTGCTCTCACCCTGAAGCTGCTTCACTAATCCAGTTCAAGAATTCTTTTTCCATCACTAAGACAGTGCTTCCTGCTTGGTATTGTGATGAGATTGCTGGCCTTAAATCTTATCCCAAGACAAATTCATGGAAGGAGGGTACAGATTGTTGTTCATGGGATAGGGTCAGTTGTGATCACCTTAATGCTCATGTTATTACCCTTGACTTGAGCTGCAGTTGGCTTTTTGGCAACTTCCCTTCCAATATCAGTCTCTTCCTTCTGTTAGAAAGTGGCCTTGCATGCAGCACATGCACCAGCAGGCAGACCAAGAAGACTAGGCCAAGACCAGAAGCTGCGAAGCCAAATGCTACTACCATTCATTTTGTTATTTTAGTCAATGTAATTCATTTTGGTTCATTTTGAACTATATTAGGTAGAAGTTTGATGTATTTCTAATGTGATTGAGGTGTTAACCAGCTTTACTCATGTGTACAATTTTAGTTTTGTAAGTTCCAATGTATTAGTGGTAGTTGGTATAGATTAATTGACCTTATGTTGATTTTGACAAGAAAAAAGCTTGGTTTATGTATTGGCATTATGCCATTGTTCAAGTTAATGAAAATTATCAGATTTCATTCAATTTTATGCTCCATTTTTACTTGCTTTCAATTCGGTTCTTGTTCTCAAAAGTAAATTTCTACTTTTGTTTCTTCACCAAGTCACGAGGCTTGCTGCATAAGCTTTCGACTCTGCTTGCTCTGCTTTGTTTCAAACACCAACAATTGGTATCTAGAGCTTTCATCTTAGAGGACCTGTTGTAGTTGAACCTTAAAACCAAATGGCTTCATCAGGCTTTTCTCCTGGAGCACCACCAGTCTTCAATGGTGAAGGGTTTCACATCTGGCTGGTCAAGATGAGGACTTACCTGCAGGCCTTTGATCTGTGGGAGGTTGTGAATTCGGATGTTGAGCCAGCTCCACTCAGGGCCAATCCCACAGTGGCTCAAATTAGGCAGCATGCAGATGAGAGGACCAATATGCATAAAGCCATGTCCTGTATTTAGAACTGTGTGTCTAATGTTATCTTCACCAGAATCATAGCCTGTGAGACTCTAAAACAGGCCTGGGACAAACTCAAGGAGGAGTTTCAAGGCACAGAGAGGACAAGGCAGCAGCAGTTGCTAAATTTGAGAAGAGACTTTGAAAATTTAAAGATGAAGGAGGAAGAGACAGTGAAGCAGTACTTAGATAGAATTATGGCTGTTGTGAACAACATAAGGTTGCTAGGAGAACAGTTCAGTGAGGCAAGGATTGTGGAGAAGGTGCTCTCAACATTGCCTGAAAGATATGGGGCAAAAATCTCACCCTTAGAGGATTCGAGAGATCTTGCAAGCATCTCCCTAACTGAGCTCATTAATGCCCTTTATGCTCAGGAGCAAAGGAAAGCCAGCAGCATGGAGGAGCACCAGGAGGGTGCTTTCCAAGTCAAGGCCAAAGTAGCCTCGAGCACCTCAGCCTATAAAGGCAAGAAGAACTGGAGAAGCAGGCCTAAGCCTGATGCTACAAGAAGAGGAGATCAACTCTACATATTTTGTAAAAGGCTTGGTCATCCATAGGCCAAATGTTGGTTCAGGCCATATGCCTTGTGTCAACATTGCAAGAAGAAAGGCCATGTTGAAAGGGTTTGCAAAGAAAAAGGCAGACCTGGGCAAAATCAAGCACAACATAAAGATGCTGAAGCTCGAGTGGCTGAAGAGAGCAGTGACCATGAAGAGCAGGTCTTTATTGTGTCATGTCTAGCTGGTCAGAGCAAAGACTCAAAAGGATGGTTGTTGGACAGTGGCTGCACAAACCACATGTCACCAGATGCAACCATTTTTAAGACTTTGGGCAAAAGCTGCAAAACCAAAGTAAAAGTTGGCAATGGTTAGTTTATTAAGGCTGAAGGAAAAAGGGATGTGCTGATATGCACTTCCACAGGTGACAAAATCATAAAAAATGTGCTGCTGGTACTTGAGATTGACAGGAACCTTCTTAGCATAGCTCAATTGCTTGAAAAAGGCTACACAGTTGTGTTTAAAGGCCAAGAGTGCCAAATTGCTGATCCAAATGGATCAAGCCTTATGACAGTCACTATGACTGATAAATGCTTTGAAGTTAACTGGTCAAGTGACTCACACTTAGCATGTGTTGCCTCAACAGAAGAATCCAAACTTTGGTATCAAAGGCTTGGTCATGCCAATTTTAGGTCCATGACTCAAATGGTCAGCAAGGAAATGGTTGAAAACTTCACCAAGTCAGTCCAAAATGAAGATGTTTGTGAAGTTTGTCAGATGGGAAAGCAAGCTAGGCTTTCATTTCCTTCAAATGCAACCTGAAGAGCAATAGACAAGCTGCAGCTGGTACACATTGATGTGTGTGGTCCCATGAAGACTAAGTCACTCAATGGCAACAGGTACTTCATTCTTTTCATTGATGATAGTACCAGATATTGTTGGATTTTCTTTTTAAAGCACAAGTCTGAGGTGGCTCAAGTGTTTTTGAAGTTTAAAGCTGCAGCTAAAACAGAAACAGAGAGCAAATTGAAGACCATCAAGTCAGCTAATGGAGCTGAGTATACCTCAGCTCAGTTCCAAGCATTATACAATGATGCTGGTGTTAAACATCAGTTAACCAATGTCTACACACCTCAGCAAAATGGGTTAGTAAAAGAAAGAATAGGAGTTTAATGGATATGGCCAGGTGCCTTCTGTTTGAGAAGAAATTGCCTAAAACTTTATGGGCTGAAGTAGTTAACACTACTGTGTACCTTCAAAATAGGCTCCCAACCAAGGCTTTAGACCAAAAGACTCCATTTGAAGCTTGGTTTGGGTTTAAGCCTTCACTGACTCATTTGAAGGTCTTTGGTTGTCTATGTTACAACCATGTACCAGTTGTGAAGAGGGATAAGCTGTCAGAAAGAGCTCAACCAGGTGTTTTAGTAGGCTACAGTATGGTTAAAAAGGGCTATAGGATCCTAGATCCTTCAACAAAAAGGTCCATGTAAGAAGAGATGTAATCTTTAATGAAAAGGCATGTTGGAACTGGGAAAGAAATAAACCTGAGGTTATTTTTGAAGAACTTGTGGCTGATCAGACTGAGCCAGATCAAAATGGTCCTGAAATGGACATTGATGATGAACCAATCAGGGGTATAAGGACTTTGGCTGAGATTTATGAGAGGGCTCATGTTGCACAAGAAGAGCCTACCTGTTTTGAAGATGCTAAAGCACATGAATGCTAGAAATAGGCAATGGATGATGAGATTGCCATGATTGAGAAGAACCAGACATGAGAATTAGTTGCTAGACCAGCCAATAGGAAAGTCATTGGAGTAAAATGGGTCTATTGAGCCAAGCAGAATGGTGATGGGAGCTTGAATAAACTAAAGGCTAGGCTTGTTGTCAAAGGATTCAGCCAAAAATATGGCCTGGACTACTTAGAAACATTTGCACCAATGGCTAGGCTAGACACCATCAGGCTACTGATTGCCTTAGCAGCACAAATGCAGTGGAAGATCCACCAGCTTGATGTGAAGTCTGCATTTCTCAATGGTTTTCTTGAAGAAGAGATATACATTGACCAACCACAAGGCTTTGAAGTAGCTAGTAAGGAACACATGGTATACAGGCTAAAAAAGGCCTTCTATGGTTTAAAACAAGCTCCTTGGGCCTGGTATAGCAGGATCGACAGCTACTTGGTCAGCTTGGGGTTTGAAAGGAGCTCAAGTGAGCCAACATTGTATGCCAAGAAGAAACAAGCTAAAACACAACTTATTGTGTCCTTGTATGTTGATGACCTCTTAGTGACAGGAGGAGACCAAATTATACTAATTGACTTCAAGGCCAAAATGAAAGACATGTTTGAAATGTCTGACCTAGGACAGATGACATACTTTCTTGGAATGGAAGTGCAGCAAACTCAAATTGGAATCTTCTTGGGACAAAAAACATTTGCTGCAAAGATTTAAACAAGTTATCCATGGAAAATTGCAAGCCAACAAGCACACCTATGGCTGTTGGAATGAAGCTATCGAGTCAAGGAGACTATGAACAGGTCAGTGAGCCTGATTATAGAAGTCTTGTTGGTTGCCTATTGTATTTAACAGCAACAAGACCAGACATTATGTTTGCTATGAGTATGCTATCGAGATTCATGCATTGCTGCAATAAGCAGCATCTTCAAGCAGGAAAAAGAGTACTCAGGTACTTAAAAGGGACCTTGAACCATGGCTTGCATTTTGGCAAAAGTGAAAACATGAAGCTAATAGGCTATACTGACAATGATTGGGCTGGTTTAAAAGATGATATGAAAAGCACCTCAGGGTATGCTTTTACCCTTGGTTCAACTATGTTTTGCTGGAGTTCTAAGAAGAAATCGATAGTTGCTCAGTCAACAGCAGAAGCTGAGTATGTTGCTACTGCTAATGCTGTTAACCAAGCCATTTGGCTAAGGAAGATTTTAGCTGACTTGAACTTGCATCAAAGGGAAGCAACAGAGATCTTTTGTGATAACAAATCTGCTGTTGCAATTGCAAAGAACCTTGTCTTCCATGGTAGAACCAAACACTTCAGCATTAAGTTGCATGTGGTAAGGGAGATGGAACAAGCTCGGGAGATAGAGCTGATTCATTGCAATTCAGAAGATCAAATTGCTGACATTTTTACAAAGGCCCTTAACGAGTCAAGGTTCATCAAGCTTAAAAAGGAACTTGGAGTTAGCAGCATGAAGACCAAGGAGAAGTGTTAAAAAGTGGCCTTGCATGCAGCACATGCACCAGCAGGCAGACCAAGAAGACCAGGCCAAGATCAGAAGCTGCTAAGCCAAATGCTACTGCCATTCATTTTGTTATTTTAGTCAATGTAATTAATTTTAGTTCATTTTGAACTATATTAGGTAGAAGTTTGATGTATTTCTAATGTGATTGAGTTGTTAACCAACTTTACTCATGTGTACAAGTTTAGTTTTGTAAGTTCCAATGTATTAGTGGTAGTTGGTGTAGATTAGTTAACCTTATGTTGATTTTAACAAGCAAAAAGCTTGGTTTATGTATTGGCATTATGCCATTGTTCAAGTTAATGAAAATTATCAGATTTCATTCAATTTTATGCTCTATTTTTACTTGCTTTCAATTCGGTTCTTGTTCTCAAAAGCAAATTTCTACTTTTGTTCTTCACCAAGTCACGAGGCTTGCTGCACAAGCTTTCGACTCTGCTTGCTCTGCTTTGTTTCAAACACCAACACCTTCTTCCTCACCTTCAAAAACTCAATATTGCCTTCAATAATTTTAATCATTCCAAAATTCCATCTCAGTTTGGTTGATTTACAGGCCTACTCTACCTCAACCTTTCTTATACAGGGTTTGTAGGAGTAGTCCCATCGCAAGTCTCCCACCTATCAAAATTGGTCTCGCTTGATCTCTCTTGGATTGATGAACAATTAACAATTGACAAATATGCTCTGGAGGGACTTGTTCACAACCTAGCCGAGGTCAGACATCTTTTCTTGTAATCGACATGTCTTCTATTAATCCTCATGTTTTCATGAATCTATCCTCTTCTCTAAGGTCTCTCAGTAGTTGTGATTTGCAAGGAAAATTCCCAAAAAACATTTTTGATTTCCCAAACCTCAATTTTCTCAACTTGCGAGGCAACCAAAACCTCAATCTTGATCTTTTGAAGTTCAACCGGAGCAGCAATCTTAAATATTTAGATCTGTCGAGGATGTCCTTCTCTATAGAATTGATTAATTCAATTGATAATCTACGAGCCTTAAAGTACTTAGATCTCTTCCATTCCAACTTATCAAGACCAGTTCCAAGATCATTGGGAAACCCCTTGCAACTCACTCATTTAGACTTGGGATGGAACAAATTAAGTGGACAAATTCCATTGTCAATTCTAAACCTAACGCAGCTGGAATACTTGAAAATAGCTGAAAATTCATTAGAAGGTTCCATTCTAGATGAGGTAACCACTTTTCCTAATCTAATATCTTTAGACTTAACAAACAATTTACTCAATGGAACACTTCCATCATGGTTGTATATTGCTCCCTCCTTAAAGACAATAGATCTCTCTCAAAATCAATTCAGTGGGCATATCAAAGAATTCCAATCCAAATCACTAGAATATTTATATCTAAAAAATAATAAACTCCAAGGTCCTCTTCCATCTTCAATATTCCAACTTCTCAATCTTACCAAGCTCATTTTATCCTCAAATAATCTTACTAGTGTCATAGAGTTTAGCATGTTCTCGAACCTTCCAAATCTCGAACTTCTTGACCTTTCATATAACAGCCTATCCTTAACATCTAATAGTACATCTAGTGTTAATCATATATTGCCTAATCTTACAAACTTATTTTTGTCATCTTGCAATCTTAGTGGATTCCCCCAATTTCTAAAAGGGCTTAAAAGTTTAAGAGTTCTAGACCTTTCTTACAATAGAATTGAAGGCAAGATTCCACAGTGGATGCAAGAGGTGGGGAATGACTCTTTGAGGTACTTAAATGTATCTCACATCTCTTTGACAGAAGCTAAGCAATTTCCATGGAAGAATATTGGAACTCTTGACTTAAGCTTCAATTTGATCGGTGGAAATCTTTTAATTCCAGCTTCAACGATCAATGTCTTTTTTGTCTCAAATAATAATTTCAACGGAGAGGTCTCTTCTTTAATATGCAATGCCCGTGCTCTTCGAATTCTTGATTTGTCTCACAATAACTTGAGTGGAACAATTCCGCAATGTTTTGGAAATTTGAGCAACAGCCTTGAATTCTTGAATCTGAAGAAGAACAAGTTTTATGGGATGATTCCTCCTACATTTCCAAAGGGATGTCAATTGAGTAATTTAAACTTAAATGGAAATATGTTAGAAAGGCTTTTGACACCATCCATCCTTAACTGTAGAGGTTTGGAAGTGCTAGATCTTGGCAACAACAAGATCAATGATACATTTCCTCATTGGTTGGGAAGTCTTCCACAACTACAAGTTCTTGTACTACAAGTTCTTGTACTAAAGTCAAATCAAATACATGGTTCCTTGCATGACCATAGCTCCAAGTCTAGCCCTTGTTTCTCTAAAATCCAAAATTTTGACCTTTCAAGTAATTATTTTTCTGGACCCCTACCTGTGAGATACATCAACAACTTCAAGGCTATCATAAATCTGACTAAAAAAGGTAGTGCATGGCCATACATGGGTGTGCAACATTATACTAGTGGCTTCTATGCCTATTCCATTGGAATTATTATGAAAGGACAATATATGGAATTGGTAAAAATTTTCACCATGTGGATGATCATTGATCTATCAAACAATCAGTTTGAAGGAGAGATTCCAAAGGTTATTGAGAAGCTTAGCTTACTGAAAGGGCTCAACTTTTCTCACAATAACCTTAATGGTGGTATCCCCACTTTAATAGGGAATTTGACAAATCTTGAATGGTTGGACCTATCTTCAAACAGGTTGTCTGGGACAATTCCAAATAGATTGGCAGATCTGGCATTTCTTTCGTCCTTAAGTGTTTCTGAAAATCAACTCCATGGTCAAATTCCTCAAGGCAAACAGTTCAACACATTTGGAAAAGATACATATGAAGGAAACAAGGGACTATGTGGATTTCCGGTCTCAAAAGATTGCAACATCATTGAGCTACCACCTCCAAATGTGCTCGAAAAAGATGGTTAAAAATCAAACATTTCTTTTGGTTGGAAAGTGGTGTTGATAGGTTATGGATTCAGAGTAGTGTTTGGAATGACCGTGGGATATGTTGCTTTCCAAATTGGTAAGCTGAAATGGTTGGTGAATTTGGTTGAAAACCAACATGAGAAGAGGCGAAGAAGAAAGTCAAAGAATGGCAATTGCAGCAATGGACAAAGAAGGATCTAGTTGATGGAAATGATGTTCAAGCGTTTATGTTATATCTTCATAATTTCTTGTTCTGAAGTCTGTCGAAATGTTTTTTTCTTATGGTGAAGGGTTGCACTGGCATGCATCTGTCCTTATTTTTGTAACAATTAATCTGTACTTTATGTAGGGTGCAACTATTTATGTCTTCTTTTATGAATTTCAATTTTTTGTCTCAATAATCTCTGCTTTCAAGATTTTGTTAGTAAAAGCTTAGTTATATTGGCATAGTAATATAATGAATTAAAACATCAATTGGTGGATCAATTGTCATTATTTACTTTAGTTAGCTTATTAATTGGTGGATCAAATTTCTAGCAGTCTTTTTGCTCATCTCATCGTCTTTTTCTCAAGTTAAACATAGTCAAAACTATAAAATTTTCTTCTTTGCATGGAAAATGATTTGGCATTCTGCAAATTTCCACAGTGCTTGTGGATTACCGTTGGTTTTTTTTTTCGCATTGAGAAAAATAATGTAAAACTGAGAAAGACATTGGAACTACTAACATCTTTCAAGGACAACATGAATACAGTAGTATTACTACTGGCAACCAAAGACAAAATCCTCCAGACAACTAGACTATAGTGCATGAAACAAAATTCACCACCAAGCTTTAAAAAAAAAAGATCTCGATATACCAGCTTTCACTAAAGCATCCTCCATACCATTACCTCTGCCCGTGAATATCTTCGAATTGAAATTGAACCAACTAGTTAGTGCCATAGTCGATATCCCCAAACAATTTCCATAATGACCACAGTCTATAATTCCTATTCATAAGCCATTCCAGTTTTGTTTGTAAATCATGTTATACTTTGACTATGGAATGTTCTATTGTTTAATTCAATGTTTAAAGTTGAATCTATATGTGACAAGCGTTGTTATCTGTCCTAGCATCCTATAACTCGAGCTCGGTGACCGAGTTAGGGATGTTACACCATTACATTTTTAGTCCTTTTGTTGTAGACTCCATGTGTGCTTTCCAGTAACCATAACGACTAATCTCCAACATCGGTGGTCTAGCGATTGATGATCCTTCCATAGCTTGCAACTATCAACACCAGGAATCTCCACTACAAATGTTAAGTAGGAGGCTATGATACCAATTGTTGACCTGAAACAGTTGCTAAGTAACAAGAAAAGTACGAGCAAAAATTACTGTAGTAGTGGGCACTTTGGCAAGCACTATGATAACACAGTCAAATGGGGGACTTTTGAAGATTATACCTTTTATCATTAACTTATCCCCTTGAGAACTTAGTTTGTAAAACCACAACACAAAAGATTTTACAATCAAGTGTACTATTACAAATAATGTTCCTCACTCGAACAAATAAGTGATCTTAAAATTAATTTATCAACTTATACAAGTCTCTCAATTATATAAAGAATTTTAATATTTGCTCTCAATTATATAAAGAATTTTAATATTTGCTAACATATGAAAATGTATCACAATCCCTATTAAACAGCCTCTAAATCAATTGGATACAATATAATTATAAAACCAAATTCACAAATGATGTTATTTGAACAGTTTACATAGGCCATTTTTTTTATGTAGGGGATTATTTTCCTTTTCAGAACTAAATCCACACATGGTGGTATTTGAATCAAAAACCTCAATTTTTTTCGCAAATGGTATTTAAAATAATTTTTTAAAATATAAAATATAAAAAAGTATACATTAAATTTAATAAAATAAATATTACTGGATTAATTTTTTATATTTTATAGTGAGACCATATGAATTAAATAAAAATTATTCTAAGTAATTTTGGAAAACTTAAATTCTATATTAAAATTGAGTATAAAGTTTTGAAATTCATATATACTAGCTCTCAATCCACCTAACAGTTCTCCACATTTACAAAGCAAACGGAGATAGGCAAGGCCTGGCCCCCTCAAATGATAAATTATCAATTTAGTTCTTTGATTTTTTTTTTTTTTAAATTATAAGTTAATTTAATGGTAAAAATTTGTTTTAGCTCCCTAAAGTTGAAAAAAAATTCAATTTAATTTTTTTAAAATTCTAAACTAGCAATCATATACAAAGAGAAAATTATATTTTAATCCATTTAAAATTTTATAATTTAATTTTGATCCGTAAAAAATAAACTTATAACTTGGTCCTTGATTCTCAAACAATCCTATAATGCAGACAGAACTTGAGCTTGTTGTGATCGCAAGAAGAGTAAAAAGAAAATTCATATCAAACAAACATTTGTTAAAAGAAGATAAAATAATTTATAAAACCAACACGTCAATCAGATATTGTAATAGATAACATCAAATAAATTAAAGTCAATGGACAATGCCCCATTCTGAAGAAAATAAAAACTCAAGTGGATGAAACTTCCAATCTAAAATTAATTTATAGCAAATGGTACGTTTAATTTATAGGCAGAATGGTGTTTAAAACCTTGACCATTCTACTTTTTATGTGAAATTCTTATTTTTTTTCAATTTTTTTTGTAGAATTAAATTTCACATTTTGTAAACCGATACAATTACTCATATATACTTATTATATTGTGTAGGTAATTTACATTTCACCAAATTTGATAGGAAAGAAGTGGAAGGACCAAAGAATTAGGCTAATATTAGGAGGAGCTGCTCCATTTGATCAAGGACAATATTAGAATGAAGTTAATTGGTCTGAAGGGAATTGCAGTATATACAATTAGCAGAAGAGTTCATGAAGGTTGGGAAATTCTAGAATTGATCTTCATAAATAGGGAGATCCCTATAATGTTGATTTTCATATATAGGGAGATTGCAGTATATAAAAATTGAAATTCATGTATACTGTTATCATGACTCGAGACTTATTCTCAATCCACTTAATTTTGTTAGGTAGATACATAAAAACGAAAAAGAAAAACGCAGGGGAGGAAAACTACCAATCTAAAATTAATTTAAAGCAATTGGATCATTTAATTTTACAGACAGAATGGTGTTTACAAGGCTGACCATTCTAATTATTACGTGGAGTTATTCGTATTTATCCAAGTACTCGTAGACCAAATTTGTGTTGCCTGGTCAAAATTTCTTTTTTTTTTTATATTACTAGTCAGAAATCAAGTTGGTATTAAATAAAATGTTTTGGACAATAAATTATTTTCATGTCTGCGGGTATTTTCAGTATAAATGTGTCTGTTTTGTTAATGAAAATGAAGCAACAATTCTATAGCTTTCATCTACATTTCGCCCCAGAAATTATAGTAAAGCAGAGACAATGAGAGGAACATTGATGTTGAGTTGGGTTCTGATCATCTGCCTCTCCCTAGTAGCAGTGCAGAGCCAATACTACTCGGAGACCCTACCATATCGTCCCAGGCCAGTTAAGGTCACCAATCTTCACTTCTTTATGCACGAATTTACGGGTATTACAGCAGTCCAGGTAGCCCAAGTTAACATCACAAGCAACGACAATAATTCATCAGTGCCATTTGCCTCCCTAGTTGCCGTTAATGATCCCCTCAGGACCGGTCCTGAGCCTGACTCGGAGTTGATTGGAAATGTTCAGGGTATTGCGCTCCTGGCTGGAATGAATGCATCAAGCACGCAATACATAGATTTTGGATTCAATACCGGTAAGTTTAACGGCAGCTCACTAAGCGTATTTTCAAGGGGAGAACCTGGGCTTGCGATAGTCGGAGGAAGAGGACGATTCATGATGGCAACAGGGGTCGCACAATTTAACCCTATCCTTATAAATTCAACCAATGTCATCATTGAATTTAACTTTACTGTAATTCATTACTAAGATGTTATCTACAGATTGTGAAAAAGTCATATCATTATGTTACGCTTGATTAGAATAAATGTATGAGATATATATCTTCATCTGATTAAAAGTTAAAATTCTCATACTTGATCATTGTATTTTATCATTATATTACAAATAAAGATTAAATTCTTAGCTACAAAAATTTACCTTCATCTCTAATAGAGATTGGTTTATGCAAAAATTTGAAAAGTTTGTTTACAAGGAAACAATTGTCATATGGTGTCAATGTCAAATATTACAACGAAGCAACAAGTTTTCTGGACTCTTTGGCCTCGACTAAAGCAAAGCCATCATTAAAACTTAAAGAAACTAAAGTGGAAATCGATGTGTTTGAGTCCTTCGCATTTGAGTATTCGACATGTTTACTTTGCTCAATATATCATAACTAATATATTCAGATGAATAAAACTTGAGATGTTGGAATGACTTCAATTCCCAATAAATGATTTAGATCACCAACATCTAAACTGGAAATTCTCTCGGCCAAAGTTTGAATAAAGTTAGAGACAGGGGCGAAGCTAGAAAAATTTTTTAGGGGGAGCCGGATGAAATTTTAATTTTTTATAGTTTATATCTTTATAATTTGCAAATGTTAAATCAAATTTTTATAATTTTAGGGGGGTCAAAGTGAAATTTTACCTTTACTAATTTAAAATTTTTAAAAAAATTTAAGGGCTTAAAATACAATTTTACATTTTAGGGGGGCCGGGGCCCATGCCAGCCCCCCTGGCTTCGCCCTTGGTTAGAGAGAAAAGCTTTATTATTTTTATTAATTGATATTAAATTTTGTCTGATTCGATAAATCTGCGTTCGGAGATACTTAAGCCTCTAATATATCGATGAATTTAAATGTAATATCAAATTTAGCTATCATCGTTTATAGTTTTTAACTCAATTTAGTTTTTATTCTTCATTTTTAAACTAAATTTGAGCCTCAACTTTTTAATCAAAAGGAGTCGATTTAACCATGCACCAACCATGTCTTCAAAACTATATGAAGCTCATATTATATATTTTATTGTTCTGCCACGGGGAGAGAGATTAAATGTTAATTATAAACTAATTAAAATAGACTAAAATGATTTTCCAAAAGAAAATGGTAAATTTTGCATATAATAAATATTGACTCATTAATTACATAGCGTTTAACTAATACTAAGTTGCATTAAGAGGTTAGATCATAATGTGAGAAAACTACTTATATTAATAGGCGATCTAAAATATCCACCATTTACTGTATCAGAATTGAGAAAATTGATTAAAAGACTATTTTGTCGTCTATCAAGTCCAATTAGAGAGATACATTGTCTTGCGTATCAAAGCAAATGACTCCCAGAAGATACAAACATAGATGTTATTTTTTGGATTGATAATACATTAGACAAGATCCAAGTCGAATTAATCGTAGATTTGTTTGAAGATTAATTTACTTGTAGTGTTCATAGTGTGACTTACATTAACCCTGAGTAATGTCTATGTATGCGTGAATCGTATTCTTTAATGTATTGAATGTTTGAGTTCAAAACAATTAAAGAATCGAAAGCTGGTATGTAGCGTATACGACTTCTGCATGACATAACTTCATTTATAATAGTGAAATTCATAATCCTATAAAAGGTAAATGATATCTTCTCTTTGACCTTATTACATGATAGATGAAAGTGTAACATGGTCCCGAATAATTTGTCTAGAACAAATGATTTAATTGAATGTTTCATGAAGGATGATGTAATAATAATTACCAATGAGATAAAATAAAATCATATTAGGTGAAGGAAATTAACCCAAAAAGATAAAAGATAACCTATGAGGGTAACACACTCATGACAAGTCATTGTACAAGCATTTATTAAGCTACTTTCGTGATGCTATATAATAAGGAAGGGTTCAATCATGATACTTTAGTGGAATAATTTTATGATTAAATAATGTTGTAATTAATAGGTGAAGAGACGAAACTTAATTAAAAATTATTTGAGCCCTAATTATATACGTTTAATTGGTTCCTTTGCTAATTCAATATAACCCAAAAAGGATTGCATGTAGAAAATTGAATTAATTGTTTTGAATTATTATTTAATTTATTGAAATTAAATAATTGAAGTTCGAAGTGATAATTAAATTAATTAGTCATTGATTAGCCCTAATTAGACTTGATAGATGACATATAAATCTTTCAATTGGTTTTCTCATTTCTGATTAAACTAAGGGCATGTTTAGGTTCATCAACTAATACAAGTCATCTTTCCGCATTACGATCCGACTATATAATACTGCTTAGTATTAGTTAAATGTTCGATAATCAGTTATCCAATATTTTCTTCCAATTTGCTTTGTGTACAAAAACCATTGAGGACAATATACGAAGGGTGTTAAAGTAATTAATGGATATTATTATTAAATCAATTTGTTCAAAAAATACAAGTATACCAAACGAATATACTGCACTTAAGACACTAAATCCAACATTTCATAATTTTATGAAAATGAACATTTGCACTTAAGACACCAAAACTATTTCTCGAGAAAATAAACATCCGGTCAATTGGTCACAACATGGGGTTTGATCCATTGTTTAGACTTTAACCATTTGTGTATGCAACTTTTTTTTTTAAAATAATATTGATTAAGCTGTAACTCAATTGTTAGCATTATTGTAGCAACAATAAAGGGGACGTGGATTTGAGCATGCGTATAAATGCTTTTATTCTTCAATTTATGAGTGTGGGAGGTTTATGAATAATTTAGGTGTTATATAAAAAAAATTATGTACAAAATGCGATAATTTTTAACTGTATATGCCCCGCCAATTTCAAAAGTTCTTATCATAGTACAAAAAGGGTAAACTCTAAAAATATCATCTAATTATTACCATGTTTCAATTTTGGTCACCCATGTTTAAAAATGTCTATCTTAGTCATGTTATCGAAATTTAATATTTTGGTCATGCCTCCGTTAAATCATTAATGGTGATGTCTATTTTAGTCACGTTACCAAATTTTAATATTTTGGTCACACTTCCGTTAAATCACTAATGGTGACCTTTTTTAATTTGCATAATAATAAATTTAGACCTCAAATATTTAACTCGATTGAGAAAATAATTGAATTAATTAATTAATTAATATTTTAAAAAATAGAAAACTATGTACAGGTTGATTAAAATATATGAGCATTAAATATTCATATACTTTTATTTAATTATGCATAAACATTTGTTGGATTAAATTTTTTTTAGTTTATTAAATGTGGATTAATATATGACGAAGGACAACATTAGAATGAAGTTATTTGGTCTAAAGGGAATTGCAGAAGATAAATTAATTTATAAAATCAACACATCAATAACAGGTGAAAAACACGAAAACCGACAAGGAAAATAAAAACGGAGGGGAGGAAACTTCCAATCTAAAATTAAGTTAAAGCACTTGGATCATTTATTTTTATAGACAGAATGCTCTTTAAACCATTCTAATTATTAAGTGAACAAATTCTTAGTTATACAACTCTTCTTATTTAAAAATCAAGCAGCCAATTAGAACAAGTTTGTATTGCCTGGTCAAAATGTCTTTTGTTTTTTTAATATTACTAGTGAGAAATCAAGCACGTATTACATAAAATGTTTTGGACAGTAAATTATTTTCATGTCTGCGGGTATTTTCAGTATAAATATTTCTGTTTTCTTAATAAAAATCAAGCAGCAATTCTACTAACTTTCATCTACATTTCGCCCCAGAAATTATAGTAAAGCAGAGACAATGAGAGGAACATTGATGTTGAGTTGGATTCTGATCATCTACCTCTCCCTAGTAGCAGTGCAGAGCCAATACTACTCGAAGACCCTACCATATCATCGCAGGCCAGTTAAGGTCACCAAACTTAACTTCTTCATGCACGAACTTGCGGGTGTTACAGCAGTCCAGGTAGCCCAAGTTAACATCACAAGCAACGACAATAATTCATCAGTGCCATTTGCCACCTTAGTTGCCCTTAATGATCCCCTCAGGGCTGGTCCTGAGCCTGACTCGGAAGTGATAGGAAATGTTCAGGGTATTGCGCTCCTGGCCGGAATGAATGCATCGAGCACGCAATACATAGATTTTGGATTTAATACCGGTAAGTTTAACGGCAGCTCTCTAAGCGTATTTTCAAGGGGAGAACCTGGGCTTGCGATAGTCGGAGGAAGAGGACGATTCATGATGGCAAAAGGGGTTGCACTATTTAACCCTGTCCTTATAAATGCCACCAAAGTCATTATTGAATTTAACGTTACGGTTATTCATTACTAACATGTTATTTACAGAGTCAATCCTCTTGGATTGTGAAAAAAGTCATATCATTCTATTCCACTTGATTAGACTAAATGTATGAGATATATGTGCAATAAAATTCTCATAC
Organism: Gossypium longicalyx; assembly: GCA_025698465.1. Lineage (NCBI taxonomy): Eukaryota > Viridiplantae > Streptophyta > Magnoliopsida > Malvales > Malvaceae > Gossypium > Gossypium longicalyx. The sequence continues at coordinate 1,339,444 of CM046999.1, forward strand.
TTGATCATTGTACTTTATCATTATATTACGAATAAAGACCCAAGGTTGCGCTATTTGAATATAAATATTTTTCTATTGATGTATTTGAAGTATATTTTCTTGAATATATAACATATAATTTAAAAATTAAATTTGTAAAATAAAATAAAATCGATAAATCAAGAATTTAACGTTACTGTAATTCATTACTAAGATGTTATCTACAGATTGTGAAAAAGTCATATCATTCTGTCACGCGTGATTAGAATAAATGTATGAGATTTATATCTTCATCTGATTAAAATTTAAAATTCTCATACTTGATCATTGTATTTTATCATTATATTACAAATAAAGATTAAATTCTTAGCTACAAAAATTTATCTTCATCTCTAATAGAGATTGGTTTATGCAAAAACTTGAAAAGTTTGTTTACAACGAAACAATTATCATATGGTGTCAATGTCAAATATTACAATGAAGCAACAAGTTTTCTGGACTCTTCGGCCTCGACTACAACAAAGCCATCATGAAAACTTAAAGAAACTAAAGTGGAAATCGGTGTGTGTGAATCCTTCGCATTTGAGTATTCAACATGTTTGCTTTGCTCTATAAATCATAACTAATATATTCAGATGAATAAAACTTGAGATGCTGGAATGACTACAATTCCAAAGAAATGATTTTGATCACCAACCTCTAAACTGGAAATTCTCTCGGCCAAAGTTTGAATAAAGTTAGAGAGAAAAGCTTTATTATTTTTATTGATACCAAATTTTGTCTGATTCGATAAATCTGAGTTCGGAGATACTTAAGCCTCTAATATATCGATAAATTTAAGTATAATATCAAATTTAGCTATCAACATTTATAGTTTTTAACTCAATTTGGTTTTTCTTTTTCTTTTTTTAGCTAAATTTGAGCCTCAACTTTTTAATCAAAAGGAGTCGATTTAACCACCAACCTTTTTAAATGAGTTGAACAATTAATTTTTAACAAAAATACTAATTAAAACGTTAACTTTTTAAATATCATAGCCCACATGGTAATCCACATGTATTTCATACTATTTTTTTTGAGTTTTTATGAATATTTTTATAAATTTTATTATTATTTTAAAAAAATAAAATTATTTGTTGACATAGCATATAAAACAAAAACGATTTGACGCTTTTTAAGAGGTTAACGGTCAAATAGAGCTAAAAAACTAGAGTAAGAGCTAAATTGACAATATTTAAACGTTGAAGACTAAATTTGATATTATACCTTAAATCAACCTTATGAACTTAATTCCAGACTCAGTTAAATATTTGGGATAAATTGATATTTCAAATTAAGATGAGGCTTTGGTTAAATTTAACAAAAGATAAATCACAATTATGAAAAGTTAAACTTCCTAATTTCCAACCATATAACTTTTCAGCTTACTACAATTTCTTTCTTTTCATATAAATTTTCACTTTTAGTTTTCTCAAAAACCTTTAACTCGAAATGGAATAAAAAGATTAATCAAAATACTCTTGTTTTGAAGATGTTGTTTAGCAATTGACATTTATATTAACTCTAAGATCAATTTGCTGAACAAAGCTCACTCACACCGGATGACAGAAAGGAGCAAGGTTGCCAATATGCGACCTCGACCAGTGGACTTGACGATCATATCATGTTGAATCTCGCCACTCAAATGCAGCAAATATGATATAGTCTAACATCAACCAGCGAATTCCAACATATAACGATGTTTCTCCAGCAATCGCCATAAAATATTTCAACATATGGTGGCGACCAAGTCTCAGACGCCTTAAATTATACAATTGAAAAATATAATTAATTTTTAAAATTTTAATTTGTATATATTAGTGGCGTTTGTCTCGTTGAACACCACAAATAATTTCATTTTTAAAATTTTAACATATGGTTGTTAATAGATAAAAATTAAAATATATAACAATAAAATTTATTAATTTTAATTTATTTTGGGTTATAAAAAGGCATTTTAGTACATGAACCACTAATTTTAATCTCATTGGAGCCAATGTCACCACCAATCCTAAGAGAGCCTAAGTATAGTCTAATGAACTATATTAAGCTCTTATTATATATTTTATTGTTCTGCCCAAGATATATATATATATATATATATATATATATATATATATTAAATGTTAATTACAAACTAGTTAAAACAGACTAAAATGATTTCCCAAAAGAAAATGGTAAATTTTGAATATAGAAACAAGCATAAAAAAAACGAAAATAGTAAATTTTGAATATAGTAAATATTCATTCAGTAATTATATAACGTTTAATTAATATTAAGTTGCATTATGTGGTCAGATCATAATGTGAGAAAATAATTTATATTAGTAGGCGATCTAAAAGATCCATCATTTACTGTATCAAAATTGAGCAAATTGATTAAAGGGTTATTCTGTCGTCTATCAAGTCCAACTAGAGAGATATGTCTTGTGTATCAAAGTAAATGACTCCCAGAAGATACAAACATAGATGTTATTATCTAGATTGATAATACATTAGACAAGATCTAAGTCGAATTAATCATAGATTTGTTTGAGGATCAATTTACTTGTAATGTTCATAGTGTAACTTACCTTAACCTTGAGTAAGTGACTATTTATGTGTGACTCGTATGCTTTAATGTATTGAATGCCTGAGTTCAAAACAACTAAATAACCGAAAGCTAGTATGTAGCGTATACGCCTTCTGCATGACATAGCTTCATTTATAATAGGGAAATTCATAGTCCTATAAAAGGTAAATGATATCTTCTCTTTGACATTATTACATGATACATGAAAATGTAACATGGTCCTAGATCATTTGTCTAGAACAAATGATTTAATTGACTATTTCATGAAGGAAGATGTAATAGTAATTACCATGAGATAAAATAGGATCATAATAGGTGAATGGATTTAACCCAAAAAGATAAAAGATAACCTACGAGGGTAGCACACTCATGACAAGGTCATTGTACAAGCATTTATTAAGCTACTTTCATGGTGTTATATAATAAGGAAGGGTTCAATCATGATACTTTAGTGGAATGACTTTATAATTAAATAATGTTGTAATCAATAGGTGAAGAGATGAAACTTAATTAAAAATTATTTGAGCCCTAATTATATATGTTCAATCGGTTCCTCTGCTAGTTCAATATAACCCAAAATAGATTGCATGTAGAAAATTGAATTAATTTTTTTGAATTATTATTTAATTTATTGAAATTAAATAATTGAAGTTTGAAGTGAAAATTCAATTGATTAGTCATTGCAGTTTTATTGAACGGTGCAGTTAAATAAATTTCCTCATAGATTCTAGTATAATAAAACCATCATGACATTAATGAAATTAGAATTGGACTAAGAAACTAATTTCATTGGGTAATTAATTAATTAATATTTTAGAAAATAAAAAATAGTTATTGGGTTGGTTAAATATCCAAATAACAAATAATTGTAACTCAATACACAAGATGGGCCCTATAGCCCATCCCATGTGAGAGGGATGGCAAAGCCTGGTGTTCTCTAATTTTCAACTTAGTCCTAACATGCTAAAAAATCATATTTCAATTTCTCATCAAAATCAAACTCAATTTCGTCAAATACCCATTAATGACTATTTGATAAATATTTAACAATTGAAAAATCTAAAGCATGGGTAAACTTAATAAAATTTAGATAATCATGAAAACATAAAAGTTTCAAAGAAAGGACTTAAATACCTTAGGGATTTTGGACCAAAATGTAAAAGAAGCAAAAGAGTTTTCATTTCCTTTTTCTTCCTACTTGGACAACACAATTTGGTGAGGATGATGAATGTTTCATCTCTCCCTTCATCTTCCTATTAATACATAATTAAGGTTATAATTAAAGATTAATTGACTTAGATTATTAACTATTAAACATGCTTACTTTATTAATTAACCTTTATTAACGAAATTAAGTGGATGTTATCATAAACTTCCATATAATAACAATGGTTTAATAACCATTTTAGGCCATTTGCATAATTGCTAATTGGGTCCTCAAACGTTTTCCAAATCAAAATTAAATAACAATTGAACTTTTACAATTTAATTCATGTACTATAATTAATGATTTTCTGGATTTAGTTACCCAACCTACTGCTAATATATTTTTCATATTAACTTTATAAATACTGATTAATTAAAATTATTAACTAAACTATCCTAGTAAAATATATATTTGAAATCATTTTTAATATTATATACAAATTTTATTAAAATTTTAATTTTAATTATTATACTCCTTAAATCCTTTAACCATGAAGTGTAATAAGGTTATGCGCAGACAAATATTTTTGAAAAATATAGAACTTTGGTTTCCTGTGATTATAACTTTTTTGTGGTACATTGATTATTCAAATCCAGACTCTTTCTTGAGAAAATAAATATCTGGTCAATTGGTCATAGGGTTTAATCCATTGTTTACACTTGAGTATGCAACTTTAAAAAAAAAAAAAAAAAACATAGTTAATTGAGCTTTTAACTCAATTGTTAGTATTATTGTATCAACAATAAAGAGAACATGAGTTTAAGTGTGCGTATAAATATTTTTATCTTCCAATTTATTAGTGTGGGAAGTTTATGAATAATTTAGGCATTATATAAAAAAAAATTTACGTACGCGATGCGGCAATTTTTAACGCTATATGCCCTGCCAAATTCAATAATCCTTATCATAGTACAGCAAGGGTAAACTCTAAAAATGATCATCTAATTATTACCGTTTTTCAATTTTGGTCACTCATGTTTAAAAATGTCTATCTTAGTCATGTTATCAAAATTTAATATTTTGGTCACGCCTCCGTTAAATCACTAATGGTGATGTCTATTTTAGTCATGTTACTAAATTTTAATATTTTGGTCATGCTTCCATTAAATCATTAATGATGACCTTTTCTAATTTGCATAATAACAAATATAGACCTCAAATATTTAACTCGATTGAGAAAATAATTGAATTAATTAATTAATTAATTAATTAATATTTTGAAAAATAGAAAACTATTTACAGGTTGATTAAAATATATGAGTTGATTAAATATCCAGATACTTTTATTTAATTATGCATAAACATTTGTTGGATTAATTTTTTTTTTACTTTATTAAATGTGGATGAATATATGACGAAGGACAGTATTAGAATTTGGTCTAAAGGGAATTGAAGAAGATAAAATAATTTATAAAATCAACACATCAATAACATGTGAAAAACACGAAAACCGACAATGAAAATAAAAACGCAGAAATTCTTATAGACAGAATGCTCTTTGAACCATTTTAAGTAAGGGAAGAAATTCTTATTTACGCAACTATTCGTATTTATATGTATCCAAAGACAAAAATATTCCCATGTAAAAATCAAGCAGCCAATTAGAACAAGTTTGTGTTGCCTGGTCAAAATTTGTTTTGTCTTTAATATTACTAGTGAGAAATCAAGCACGTATTACATCAAATGTTTTTGACATTAAATTGTTTTCATGTCTGCGGTTATTTTCAGTATAAATATTTCTGTTTTCTTAATAAAAATCAAGCAACAATTTTACTAGCTTTCGTCTACATTTCGCCCCAGAAATTATAGTAAAGCAGAGACAATGAGAGGAACATTGATGTTGAGTTGGATTCTGATCATCTGCCTCTCCCTAGTAGCAGTGCAGAGCCAATACTACTCGAGGAGCCGACCATATCATCCCAGGCCAGCTAGGGTCACCAATCTTCACTTCTTTATGCACGAACATACGGGTGTTACAGCAGTCGTGCTAACCCAAGCTAACATCACACGCAATAATTCATCAGTGCCATTTGCCACCCTAGTTGCCGTTAATGATCCCCTCCGGACTGGTCCTGAGCCTGATTCAGAGGTGATTGGAAATGTTCAGGGTATTTCCCTCTTAGCCGGTTCAAATGCATCGAGCACGCAGTACATAGAATTTGGATTTAATACCGGTAAGTTTAACGGCAGCTCTCTAAGCGTATTTTCAAGGGGAGAACCTGGGCTTGCGGTAGTCGGAGGAAGAGGACGATTCATGATGGCAAAAGGGGTTGCACTATTTAACCCTATCCTTATAAGTGCCACCAATGTCATTATGGAATTTAACGTTACGGTAATTCATCACTAAGATGTTATCTACAGACTCACTTCTCTTGGATTGTGAAAAAGTCATATCATTCTGTTCCACTTGATTAGAATAAATGTATGAGATATATGTGCTCATCTCATTATAAATTAAAATTTTCATACTTCATCATTGTATTTTATCATTATATTAGAAATAAAGATCCATGGTTGAGCTATTTGAGTATAAATACTTTTCAATTGATGTAATTGGAGTAAATTTTCTTGAATATATAACATATAATTTACAACAAAAAAATTTAAAATTTAAACAATAAAATTAAATATGTATAAAAAAATCGATAAATCCGAAATGTTACACTAAAATATATTGGTATCAATATTTACCGGTACCATGATCCTTTTTTTCTTCTTTCTTGGTATTCTTTTTGTTTGTTTTTCAGTTCATGTTTAGGGTTCGTTTTTGTCCTTCGCAACAATATCAACTCTAAGGTTTGATCTGGCATCTACCATTGTGGATATAATGTGTCTTACCATTACACCGTTTCATTTGTTTCTTCTTTAACACACCTTTTTATCTGTTTCTCGAATAACCTCTAAATTAGCTAGACCAAAATATCCCTCTAATATTAATTTTAATTGACTTAGATTATTAACTATTAAACATGCTTACTTTATTAATTAACCTTTATTAATGAAATTAAGTGGATGTTATCATAAACTTCCATATAATAACAATTGTTTAATAGCCATTTTAGGCCATTTGCATAATTGCTAATTGGGTCCTTAAACTAAATAATAATTGAACTTTTACAATTTAATTCTTGTACTATATTTAATGAGTTTTTGGATTTAATTACCCAACCTAAATTTATAAATACTGATTAATTAAAATTATTAACTAAACTATCCTAGCAAAATATATATTTGAAATTATTTTTAATATTATATACAAATTTTATTAAAATTTTAATTTTAATTATTATACTCCTTAAATACTTTAACCATGAAGAATAATAAGGATATGCGCAGACAAATATTTTTGAAAAATATAGAACTTTGGTTTCCTATTTATAACTTTTTTGTGGTACATCGATTATTTAAGTTCAGATTTTTTTCGAAAAAATGAATATCCGGTCAATTGGTCACAACGTGGGGTTTGATCTATTGTTTAGATCTTAACCATTTGTGTACGAAACTTTTTTTTTTGTTTGTTTTAAATATCGTTGATTGAGCTTTAACTCAATTGTTAACATTATTGTAGCAACAATAAAGAGGGGACATGGATTTAAGCATGCGTATAAATTTTGTATCCTCCATTTTATTAGTGTGGGAGGTTTATGAATAATTTCGGCATTATATAAAAAAGATTACTTACGCAATGTGACAATTTTTAACTCTATACGCCCCGCCAAATTCAAAAGTCCTTTTCATAGTACAACAAGGATACACTCTAAAAATGATCATCTAATTATTACTGTTTTTCAATTTTGGTCATCCATGTTTAAAAATGCAGTCTGTCTTAGTCATGTTATCGAAATTTAATATTTTAGCCACGCCTTCGTTAAATCACTAATGGTGATGTCTATTTTAGTCACGTTACCAAATTTTAATATTTTGGTCACGCTTCCGTTAAAATCACTAATGGTGACCTTTTTTAATTTGCATAATAACAAATATAGACCTCAAATATTTGATTCGATTGAAAAATTAATTGAATTAATTAATTAATTAATTAATATTTTGAAAAATAGAAAACTATTTACAGGTAGATTAAAATATATGAGTCTTGATTAAATATTCAGATACCATCCTTTAACATGTGTTTTATTTAATTATGCATAAACATTTGTTGGATTAAATTTTTTTATTTTTTTAAATGTGGATTAATATATGACGAAGGACAGTATTAGAATGAAGTTATTTGGTCTAAAGGGAATTGCAGAAGATAATATAATTTATAATGACCAACACATCAATAACATGTGAAAAACATGAAAATTTTGTGTCGAAACCATTTTTTTTTTTAAAAAACGATGAAGTTGACTTTGATTTTGAAAAGAAAAGTGGGAGTCGCCACCAATCCTTTTTATTTAGGTGTAATCGAATCACCTGGCAATTCAGTCGTTTTAACAAAAATTTAAATTTATTAAAACGATGATTTTTAGTCTACAAAAAAACTAGAAAATGGGTTCGGGAATCGATTACGCACGAGGAAGGGTTAGCACCCTCGATACGCCCAAAATTGGTACCTAGTCGATTAATTAATGTCTTGGTGTTTTAATTTGAGAACTCTGAAGATTCTAAAAGTACGATCCTTTGTTCAAATGTTATTTAAAATTTTGAGAAAATGGCGTATTTCATGTTAATCGAGGAGAAGAATTATATCCCGTAAGTTAGGACACAATATCTTAAATTTCCGATACGCGAATTAGTGCCGAAAAATTTATTTTGGAAGATATTTGATTATCTCGGTTTTAGAAAGAGATCATATCCCGTAAGTTAGAACACGATCTTTTCTTAATTCCCGAGATTATATATAAAAAAAAACTTATGTTTTAAAAAGGGACTCGCGCATTCGGATTTATTGAGAAAATCGAAACTCCGTAAGTTAGGGAATGACTTTTCAAATCTCGAAACACAGAGTATCGCTTATAATAATTTTTTTAAACACAATTTTGTGTATCGAGTGAAGGTTAATGCAACATGATTTTGTAGTAAAATAGAAAATGAATCATGGTGTCGGTATGTGCAAAAACATAATAATAGATGCAATAATGCCGATAACAATAATATGAGCAATTATAAAAGGATGAAATAAAAACAAGGCTAGTAATATAAAAATATAAATAAATAAACAAGTAAAAAAATTAATAAAAAAATTAAACAAATAAATAAAGAAAATGAAATAAGCAACTATAAAATATAAAACATGACAAAATAAAAATGAGAATAATAATAAAAAACAACAATAATAATAATACTAATAATAATAATAATAATAGTAGTAGTAGTAATAAAAAAATAATGATGGCAATAATAATAGTAATAATAATATGCTAAATAATAGTAGTAAAAATAATAGTAATAGTAATTACAAAAATGATAATAGTAATAAAATAAGATAATAATAATAATAATATATTGACAATAAATAATAATAGTAAAGGAATAATAATAATAGCAATAATAAGAATAGTAATAATAGTAATAATAACAATAATAACAATAATATATATATATATGAAAAATAATAATAGTAATAATAATAATAATAATAATAATAATAATAATAATAATAATAATAATAATAATAAATAATAGTAAAAATAATAAAATTAACTAATTTTAATAGTAAAGTAGCTAAATAACTAAAATAGGGATTAAATTGAACTTAAAACAGAAAGTTTGGGGTAAATCTTAAAATATATAAAAGAGGGAAGGACTGATTTGAAATCGCGAATAACAAAGAGGGACCAAAAGGGAAATAATCCCCACCCTCCAAAACGCGCGTTTTATGGGGGACTAAATTGAAAACCGAAATAAATTACAGGGTAAAATTAAAAATTAAAAGAAACTTGATTACAAAACAATAAAATGCGGAATGGCTAAAAGTGCAATTAGCCCTTCTACTTAAAAACACGCGGATCTTGAGAACGGGTCGGGTCAACGCGCGGGTTAAAGCTCAAAACGGCGTCGTTTTATGCCCTGAAAATGAACACCAAAACGGTGTCGTATTGGGGCACTATTTAAGTAACAAAACGTAGAAAAAAAACATTTGAAACCCATTTTTTTTTAAAAAAGTCCTCATTCTCTCTGAAATCCCCTTTAGGCCGGTCCTAGCTCCGATCGGGTCTCCGGCAAGCCTCCACCGTGGCTCCGTCGAGACTCCGTCGTGGCTCTGCAGTGGGCGGTGGCCGGAGCAACATGAAAACTAGGTTTTAGGCCTCGTTTTGTTTGTTTTTCGAGCTAAAATTGGGTTTAGAGCCAAAATTTGCCAAAAAGACCCTAAAAAATTGAAAATAACCAAAGAAACCCTTCGTTTCCACTCGTACCCGTTTTGACCTTTTGATGGAACCCTAAAAGTTCTTCGATCTTTCCCAAACGGAGAGCCAGAAACACACGAAGGTAAAAAAAGAATCGATCTTTACTTTATTAAATGTATGTTTTGGAAAGAATAATGCAAACCTACCCTTTTTCAATCGATGGATGAATTTTAGTAAATATTTCTCTCTATTTTGGTCTTGAAAAACTATTGTTGTTTTTTTTTTTTGATAAATCCGTTCAAATAGTTTACATTTTGGAGGCTTTTATAGCCTGATTTTAATACAATATTATGCCTACTATTTGTTTGCTGTCATTTCTTCTCTGATTTTGCAGGTGGCGGTGGCAAGGGCGATGAGCAAGTGCGCCACTTGCGCTGATGATGTGACGGAGGCGGCGCTAGGAGTTGATTAGGGTTTTAGCTTTTTTGAAGCCCTAAATTTGGCTAGTTGGGTCTAAAATTTGGGCCTATGTGTGGGTTTGGGTCTGTTTTGTTTGGGTTAGGGCTGTAATGGGTTAGTTTGGGTTGGGGTTAGGAAATTTGGGCTTAGTTGGGTTATTTTATTTTAGGCCTGAGTAGAATTTGGGCTGTACAGCTGCCTCTCTTTGCTTGTTGTCGTGTAATGAGAACAGAGCAAAAACTTTTAAGAAAGACCAAATTTGCCCGGTCTCGCCGAGTCTTGACTTTTTCGGTATTTCTCTTCTTCAGGTCGCCTCGTTCCAGTCCACCACATCTTGTTGCTTAGATCCATTCCATCGCAACTTTAGAGAAATAAGACTTGTAGTTTTAATCTACTCTACTGCAAATTCAAGGAGGTGAGATTCATGGTTTTAGGTTTAATCCGACCTACTACAACTTCAAAGGTATAGGACTTGTCGCTTTAATTTGCTCCATTACAACTTCAGGGAGATAGGATTAGTAGCTTTAATCTGCTCCGCTGCAACTTCAGGGAGATAAGACTAGTGACTTCAACCTGCAACACTGCAACTTCAGGGAGATAAGGTTTGTTTTGATCTACTCTACTGCAACTTCAAAGAGATAAGATCTATAATTTATAGCTTCAATCTGTTCCACTGCCACTTTAGGGAAATAAGATTCGCTATCTTCAATCTACTCCACTGCAACTTAAGGGAGATAAGACAAGTGACTTCAACATGCTCCACTGCAACTTCAGGAAGATAAGATTTGTTTTGATCTGCTCTACTGCAACTTCAGAGAGATAAGATTTGTAACTTATAACTTCAATCTGTTCCACTGCTACTTTAGGGAAATAAGATTCGCTATCTCCAGTCTGCTCCACTGCAACTTCAGGGAGATAAGACTTGTGGATTCACCGATCTTTCTACATCGTCCTCTTGGGGACATGACCTGTAGAATCAATTTCATAGACCTATACTTATGCCAAATGATTAGGATGTGATGATCAGAATGAATCAAATGTTCCTAACTAGATGTGTATGAATGATATTTGCATGAATGCAGAATGAGAATGATCCATTCTTAATGTTTGGGTTGTCATTACTCTTTGTTCATCAAGGTTTTATCACTGACGCAATTCCCTGTCTTCTTATTCAGCTGATATCTTTGATAGAAAATCTAAAGAAATAGTCATAATTTAGACTCTTCTTTTTCAAATATTTCCATCCATTAGGTTTGGTAAGTTCTAAATAATAGTCTTCCTTCAGGTTCCTGTACTATTTAGAAGCTTTCAGAGTAAAATGCAAAACTCCTTTTTTCCTTTTTTCCTTTGACTACGAATCCTAAGAGTTTTCCTAATCTAGGTTAATTTCAATCCTTTTTTCCTTTGACTACGAATCCTAAGAGTTTTCCTAACCTGGCCCCGAAAGTGCATTTTACTGGATTGAGTTTTAGCTGGAATTTCCTCAACCTCAAAAATAATTTCCTCAAGACTTGCACATGCTTCTCTTCTATTCAGGATTTGGCGATCATGTCGCCAACATAAACTTCAATTTCTTTGTGCATCATATCATGGAATAGGGTTACCATGGCTCTCTGATATGTTGCTCCCGCATTTTTTAGTCCAAATGGCATTACCTTATAGCAAAAGATTCCCCACATGATTATAAATGCGGTCTTATCCATGTCTTCAGGATGCATCTTTAAATGATTGTATCTGGAGAAGCCATCCATGAAGGAGAACAGTGAGTAACCTGTCGTGTTGTCCACTAAGGTGTCGATATGGGGCAATGACAAATTGTCATTCGGGCTGGCTTTGTTCAAATCCCTGTAATCTACACACATCTGTACTTTTCTATCTTTTTTAGGGATGGGGATGATATTGGTTACCCATTCTGAGTACTTAACCACATGTAAGAAACCAATATCGAATTTCTTCTTGACCTCCTCTTTTATTTTCAACAATACATCAGGCCTCATTCTTCGAAGCTTCTATTGAACCGGCTTACGTTCTTCCTTTATGGGGAGTCAGTGTACCACGATATCAGTCCTTAGTCCAGGCATATCTTGATACGACCATGCGAAAACATATTTGAATTCTTGGAGTAACTCAATGAGGTCTCACTTTGTTTTTGTGGTAATGCAAGCTTTGATCTTTACCTCTTTCTTTTCTTGTTCGTCTCCCAATTCACAATTTCTATTGACTCTTTGTGAGGTAGAATCTATTTCTCCTCTTGTTCTACCATCCTTAACAAATCAGGAGATAAGTTACAGCATCTATTAACTTCAAAGTCCCAAGATCCCTCTAGACCATATCTCGCTCAAAAGGAGATTCTGAGTTAGTAGCAGTATCGCTCATATCATTGATATCTGAAGACCTGTTGTAGGTGTGAAGGAAGATACAAAGTACAAAAGAATCTAAGAATAATGATCTATATGGTATGATTATGAATGAAAGAATAAAATAATATTTCCTCAGAATAAGACAAAAAGATGCATTTCATTGAAATAACTATTTTGAACGTAAGCCTATTTCATAAAAAAAGACTCTTATTACTCCTAACCTAGAGCAATAAATGTGTTTTGAACATTACTCTGTGTTAGTTCTAAAGACTAGAGGAATCTCCTCTGTAGTCTAGTTATTCAGAACACTTCTCGGCTCATAAGGGCGAAAGCCCGACAAATTCTTTACTCCAGTTCCTTCTTCGTATGTGGCGTTGATGTCCACATTTTCCAACATTCCTTCCACGATTTCCTTTCTTGGTGTCCCCTGCTCAGGGTGAATGATTCCTCCAGACACAAAAGTCTTTGATATATGGGAAAGATCATTGGTTCCCATTCGATCTCCTCCTCACTCAATTGCGCTCGCCTTCTCTCTTACTTCTTTTCCAGTTCCTTCTTTCTTTGTCTCAAATCTGGCTTAAATCCTAAGCCGAAGTGGTCTTGTTTGTGCTTCATTATTGGTGTCTCAATCCTTCCTTAGAGTTGCCTCTCGAGTCCTCTTCTCGGTAGGGCCCTTTTCCCAATAGTTAGCCGCAGGCCCATTCTTATAGTCTTAGATATCCTGGGCATTGGGATCCTGTTTCCTTTTATAATGAATGTTGCATTCACAAGCTCCAAAGACTGAAAGGAACATTTGATTGCTTCATCGTTTGCCTCTAGATATGACACGTCACTGGTCGCCACTGCGATGATATTCTCTTCGGCATTTATCGTTACCAACCAACCTTCCGTTACCAATTTCAACTTTTGGTGCAGCGACGAAGGGACTACCCTTGCTGAATGTATCCATGGCCTCTCCAATAGGAAATTATATGAAGGCTTGATGTCCATCACTAGAAAATCTACCTCGTACATGCTTGGACCGATCAGAAGGTGTAATACCCCTACCCTATTCATTGCCGGAATAGGGTAAGAAGTATTACCAGAGTTTACAAATTAAATTTTTTTTAACTCAATATATCCCCCTTTTATAGATATCTAACCTTCCCTGTAAATTTTAAATCGAGACCAATCCACATCAACCAAACCAATTCAACATATTTTCAAAATAAATTCATGCATATTTATAAGATAACATCATCACATACCCAAAACCAGTTTGTTAACCATACCAATGGCTAACTCTACATTCATTTCACAAAATCATTTACTTTATTAGCTTATACATGCCATTGATTTCCAAAATAAAGTTTCTTTATATACCGAAATCCACGAGGTTGATAGTGTGATGTATCTCCACCAAATCCGATCTCCGAGCTCTTAACACTACAAAACAGGGGAAAATGAAATGTGGTAAGCACTTTGTGCTTAGTAAGCTCATGTAACAAGAATTATACTTACCTAATATTTTCAATACAATACAATAAACATTTATATATCCATTCAATGCATTATTACCCTAATATGCACAAACTCAACATTCAAGTTAGTACAATAATTTGCATGTACCAATAATATATACCATGATTGATGAGCTCATCAATACCATGATTTCTATTTCCTTGTTATTTTTCCATATTTATCCCGTTGAATTTCTCGGAATTTCGATGGATTTTCAGAGGTACACTTTTAGTGTACATTTCCGGGTCCGTCAATTCATATTCATGTGCACACATTTCCATTTCAGAGAGCACACTCCCGCGAACCTCATCCTTACAATGGGATTTACGGTCCGAGCTAAATCCTGTCATATAAACTCATAGAGTATTGTCGGGATTACTACATCCGTGCTAAATCCCCTGCAACGACAATTACTCTAATGAGCTTGGATCTGAATTACCAGTCCAGCTAAATTCGGACCACGATTCGGATTACCCGTCCGGCTAAATCCATTTTCTACATATTCTTCTGAGGGCTATATCAGGATAGGATCACCCGTCCGGGCTTGATCCTTTTTACCGTCAATTCCTTTTTCAGAGATCCATCAAATTTTCCTTTCATTCAACTGGGATTTTTTCCTTTTTTTATCAAATATATCAATGTTTTATCAATTTTCATACAATGAACATTCAAATCATATTCATATAAAAAACATACATTTCAAGCATTTAAGAATATAACTCAAGTTACATGAACTTACCTTGATACTTGTTTGTGCACAAAAATCTACTAATCCTGAACTTTTTCCTTTCCTCGATCTAGCTTTGTATTTGAATCTTCTGGATCTAAATAAATAAATTTAATTATCAATTTAATACATTTCATGTTCATATACAACATTCTCTATAATTCAACTATTATTTATAGTTCATTCAAAGCTGTCTACTTAAGTCATAGGCACTAAATTATTTATAACTCGAGCTACGGAACTCCAAATTAAGTTCCATTAATTTTCCCTGAAACTAGACTCATATATCTTCTTACCATAAAATTTTAAGAATTTTTGGTTTAGCCAATCAGTACAGTTTATTCTTTAAAGTCACCCCTGTTCTGCTGTTTAACAGTTCTGACCCTTCTTCACTAAAAATTAATTATCTCTTCATACAGGATTCAAATGATATTCTAGTTTATTTCTATTAAAAATAGACTCATTAAGGATTCTAGAAATATAAATTTAAGCTCCTAATTATTTTTATTTGATTTTTTATGATTTTTCAAAGTCAGAACAGGGGAACCCGAATTCATTCTGACCTTGTCTCACAAAATTCATTATATCTCAAAATTTACAAATCCATTGCTTACACTATTCTTCTATGAGAAACTAGACTCAATAAGCTTTAATTCCATATATTTTTCATCTTCTAATTCTATTTATACAATTTATGGTGATTTTTCAAAGTTAATGTACTGCTGCTGTCCAAATTGTTTTAGTGCAAACTGTTTATTACCATTTTTCCCCTAAGCTTTTAATAAATGAGAATTTCATCCCTACTCAATTAGTCTCTCAATTGAGATTATTTTTCTCAATTAACACTTTATTATATCACCTTAAACTAGTTTACAACCTTTAGGAATCATAGTTTCAGAAATAGACTTTAATTCCAAACATTTTCACAATTAGGTCCTAAAAATCAATTTTCCATTGAAATTACCTAATAAAATCATCTCATAAATAAATTAAAACTTTAATTTCATTCTATTTCATCATAAACTTACAGAACTCAATCATGGTGACTTTCAATTTCATCCATGAAATCAAAAACTAATGAATTTAATAGTAGGACCTAGTTGTAAAAGTCTTAGAAACACAAAATTCCAAGAAAAAGGCAAGGATTAACTCACTTGGTGCAAAAATTATGAAATACCAGCTTAGAGAACCCTCCTATGGCGTTTTTAGCTGCTGGAATTGAAGAGAAATGAAGAGAAATCTAGATATTTCCTATTTAGTCCTAGCTTTATTTAGTTAATTTTGCAATATTCCAATTTTACCCTTAATTTATCAAATTCCCTGCTGATTTCATGCCCTTGCCGTCCAGCCCAAATAAATTTAGGGTCTAATTGCCTTTTAAATCCTTTCTCATTAGACTCTTAAGCTATTTAATCATTCTAGTAACTTTTACACCTATTACAATTTAGTCCTTTTCATTTAATTGACTACCCAAACATTAAAATTTCCTAACGAAATTTTAATACCACATTACTAACATTTCATAAATATTTATAAAATTATTTTCGACTCGGTTTTACGAGATAAAGGTCTCGATACCTTGTTTTTACCCAATTTCTTTAATAATTTCTTTTTCTAACTAACCACTAAATCGGTAAAATTTTTCTATCAATATTTTCATACGATTTTCCTATCATATCAATTTTCATGCAAAAATATTGAAATAAATTTCTCTTTAAATCGGATTTGTGGTTACGAAACCACTGTTCCGATAATTTTGAATTTAGGCCATTACAGAAGGGGTATTTCGATTCTTCCCATTACCCTCATTTCGTTGCCATCAAACGCTCTCACTATATTTTGGCATGTCTTCATGTGAGAGCTATCCACAGGAAACCTGTTTAGTGTGGATAAGGGTAAGACATTCAGGGCTGATCCGTTATCAATCAACATCCCTTGAAGTGTATATCCCTTACAGCGGGTCGTGATGTGCAAAGCCTTAGTCGATCCCCTGCCTTCTAGCTTCTCTTTCTTTTGCTCGATCACCAATGATTTTCCTTTAACAAGCTTGACTTTTGTATTTAGGGTATCATAGTACCTTCCGCTGCGCGTATAGAAACCTACGTATTGATCTTTCTCTGATGTGTTAGTCGGGATTTCCTCTCTCGGGATTGTCACATTGCAGTTATAGTTCCAAGGTACCTTTTTGCTATCTTTATAAGGAAAAGCAACGGCCTTCTCGATTACGAATTTTAGTGCGACTTGTCCCCCGACTTTATTAATTCTTGGTCACAAAATGATAACCACTGGGTGGTTGACTTTGTAGACATTCTCTGTTGACCCCTCTTCTGAGGCACATACATCTCTTCCTTTTGGGTTTCCGGCATGCTAAAAAAATTATAGCTCTTTATTATCTATCAGTCCTTGTACTAGAGCCCTGAATTCATTGCATCTTTGAATCTCATGATCCTCTTGATCATGGAACTCATAATAGTTCTTTATTCTTCGAGATCAGTCCCTTGAATTCTGCGTAATTAACCCTCTTTCTACCATTTTCTTCCACACTTTTTTCAGCGGGGTATTCATTTCTATGATATTCATCTTGATTTATTTCCCTGAACTCTCAATTATTGCATTTACCCTCTTATCCACATGGTTAGGTAACTGATTTTCTACACTAGATGTATCATCAAATTTCACAATGCCCATTTTGATGAGTCTTTTGACCAACTTCTTGAAAGCGATGCAGTTTTCTATCGAGTGTCCTGTGATTCTTGTATGGTATTCGCATTGGGCATTTGCGTCGTACCATTTGAGGTATGGGGGTTGCATTGGCTTCAGATAGAAAGGGGACACAACATGTACATCAAATAAAATTTGGTACAAGTCCTTATACGTCATTGGAATAGGCGTAAATTGGAATTTCTCCTTATTTTGCTTTGTGTTGGGCTCTTGTCTGGGTAGGCCTTGATGACTAGTGGTTGTCATCCTCGGTTAGCCTATAGTGATTGTTTTGAATAAGTGCTCACATTCTTTACCTCGTGCTCCTTCTTCCTCGGGGCTGTCCTTTTGACATTTTCCTTAGCCTCTATTTTCCCGCACCTTATCACATTTTCTATCATTTCACCAGACATTACTATGTTTGAGAAACTCTTAGTTGCGCTTCCCAACATGTGATTAATGAATGGTACCTTTAGGGTATTAATAAAGAGTATGATGGTTTCATTTTCTAGTAGACGTGGTTGGAATTGTGTTGCCACCTTTCTCCACCGTTGGGCGTATTGCCTGAAGCTTTCATTATGCTTGTTTTCCATGTTCTATAAAGTGATTCTATCAGGGCTTATATTCGTCACATGACTATACTACTTCTTAAAGGCTTGTGCTAGATCTTTCCATGAATTGATCTTGGTACGGCTCAATTGGTTGTACCATTTGGATGCTGCCCCAAACAGACTTTCTTGGACTCAATAGTTGGTCATTATTGACATAGCCTGCCATTCGCCTGTAGAACATGGTAATGTGAGCTTTGGGACAACTAGCCTCGTTATAATTCTCGAACTCAGGAGTCTTGAACTTGGGGGGAACCACCAGGTCCGGAACCAAGCTCAATTCCTTAGCACTGATTCCACCATGATAGTTGGCATTTTTTATTTCTTTAATTTTTTCTTCTAACCATCTACACCGTTCTTTGAGTTGTTTCAGGAGTTTTACCCTTTTTCTTTTATGTTTCTACCACATCATCGAGATTAGGGACAACGGGGTTAGTTGGGTTATCCCTTAGATTAGAGTCTGAGCCAGCTTGGTAGTTCATCGGTGTTGAAACACCAAACTGAAACTGTTGGGGCTTGATTGTGACAGATGGCCTTCGTGGGTACACCTCGGGTTGTATCTGAACATTCGTTAGGGTAAAACCCGGAGGGTAGAGAGGATATTCATTGTCATCTCCAGTATCGACAATAAGGCCCTTTTCCCTTCTCCTGTCCACCAGTCAGCAGTTGTGTTAGTTGGTTCATCATGTTCTTTTGTGATACCAGCATTTGGTCCTTCATATCCTTCTGGATTTTAGCCAATTGCTCTTACATTTGTGCTTGCATCTGTTCTTACATCTCCTTCTGTATTTGTTCTAACCTTTTTAGTCTTTTATCCATCGCTTTAGCTTTTCTTCATGTACCGTAAGGATGCGTACTTGGTTGATTTTTGTCATTTTCCAGATTACTGAAATGATTTTTTTAATTAGGGTTTTTTGTGAAAATTAATGTATATGATGCGATGAAATGCAAATGTATGAATGCAATGAATGCAACTAAAAGGCGTTGATTTTGATTCAATTTTATTAAAGAAACTTTTCTAAAAAATAAATTTCTTTACATAAACTTGATTGCATATAAGGCTTTGCCCTGATACTTAAAGCCTTGACCTGCCTAAGAAGCCAAGCTAGCTCTCGGCCTCGTTCTAATTCTGTCTCATATTTTAAACTCAGTACATCGGCTTGGACTGCTAAGGTTTGTAAGTGATCGGCCACCTCTCGCACTTGAGTCAAAGCTTCGCCCATGATGTAATCCCTATTCCTGACCTGATCTTGACAGTGATGAAGCTGCTCTTTCCACCGCTCATTATTTGCCTCAAGGAGCTCAATCTGAGGTTCACGGTTTTGAATTGCGGTTTCAAGTTCTTCTATCTTTCCTTTTAACTTTTCAATTTTGCTCAGACTAGCCTTCAACTCGATTGCAGAGTTACTACTACTATACTGATACAATGACCTTTCTAACTCTGACACCCAAATCTTTAATCCCTCATTCTCGTTTTGGCTTTCTACCAAACTCCTTTTTACAGTATCTTCTCGAGCTTGAGCATCTCAAAATTTTTCTTCCAATTGGCTGGCTCTACTTTTTTCCTTTTTAATTTCCTGTCGCCATTGTTTTGACTTTTTTCCAGCCCAGCGGTTCTCATTGACCTTCGCAGCTTCTTGTAGTCTGTTTTTTAACTGTCCAAATCCTCTTCAGCCTTTTTTTTCATTTTCTTAGTCTTTTAGCTTCTAGTTTCTGGACATCGACATCTAACCCCAGCTGCATTTTTTCTTCCTCCAATTGCTCGATCCTTTTTTCTAGTTCCAAACTCTTTCTCTTGAAATCTTGTTTGATGATCTCTAGCTTAGATGGGATCACCTTCAAGTGTTATTCCATTGATCGTGTGTTTTCTTGATCTGACGTAGGGATGTTGTCGTTGATCCTCTAACCCCACCATCAGTCGTACTCAGGGGTAGTCAATAGTTTAGCAGCAAACCTTTTCATTCAACGAGTTTGGTTCCGTGCATTCGATATCTCATGAAATTTCTTTTTGTAATTATCTCCTTTGTATACTAACTTGCACTAAGCTAACATGTGTGTTGCTGGCATAAACTATCTTGATCTATACTATCTTAACACGAGCAAAGGAGCATACCCGATGACTCCCCATATCCCAAGCAGGGGAACCCAATCAGAATCTCCACATCCATATAATATCTTATCGGGGACCATCCACGGGGCTCTCCATTCGACGTCTTCCTCTGGCAGATTCTAAAGAATCGTCATCCATTTTTCCTCTGTAATATTATCCCGTCTCGGTGTAGCCACTAACTCTATCAGTGGAGAGTAGTTTTCAGAGAAGATGCGATACGAGACCTTTTCCACTTTCAAAAATTATTGTGGAACCAAGCTAGTAAGAGTTGTGTACATCCGATGAATCTCCCTTCGCCCGCTTTTCGACAAGCATTCAATGATCTGAAAGTTTCAGCCAAAATTGTAGGTACAGGTGTGACTCTTTTACTAAGCCTGTCAAATAGATCGGAAACCACCTTGTCTATATGTCCCAAAGCCTTTGGGAAGATAACCAGTCCATAAATGCTCAAAGCGAAAACATCAACCCTCTTCTTCATATCGGGATGCGCTAGGATTAAATCCCTCAAATTCCTCCAAGGGATGCACTTACAATCTCCTTTGTGCCTGATCCAGGCTGTAACCCACTGTTTGCTCATTCCCGTGATGTTCATCAACTTTTTTGAGAATGTTGGGATGTTGGCAGCTCTGGAATAAGCTTTGTCAACTTGAATCTTCAGGCAACGGAGCAAGGCCGTGTACTCTTCTGCAGTAGGTACCAAATCTACTTTCCCGAAAGTAAAGCAACTATAAGCAGAGTTCCAATACTGGGTGAGGGCTTGAAATATGTGCTCGTCTACCTTGATATCAAGCAGATAGGGTAAATCACCATAATAACAGTAGAATAGTTGTTTGATTTTGCTATCCCACTAATCCCAAATTTCTTTCATTTTTTGGAGATTATTTTGGGTTACGCTGATCCGAGTGAAATCCCACAACTCTGATACATACCCCTTGGCAAGACTATCACCTTTCTCTTGTTGTGTTGTCTCAGCCCACATCCGGACGTCCGCAATATCCTCCACTTTATCAAGAAATCTCTTTTCCATGATAAGTTATCTTTTAAGCAACTGGATGTGAATCAACACCTTTTTTGTGATGAAAATGCCATGCAAATACAATCAAAGTAAAACAAAGCAAGTTAGTATTTCATACACAGTTTAAAGCAAGCCATGAATAATAAATATAGCACCTGTTCAGGTAACCACTAGGGTTTGGTGTAGCTCTACCTAAGGCGGGTTCCTATGGCTCACTAAATGCGATTCGGTTCTAAAGTAAAGGTACCTGAACCAGTAGATTCCTCGATCCTCACCCGTTATATGCTCATATAGACCGAGTTTAGTTCAAGGGAATACATTTCCCTATGGCTGCACAGAAATAAAAATCTCACGAAGACATAGGTACAGATGTATCCCGAAATTGATCCACTATCCTACACGGAGGTGAAAACCTCATGAAGGAATAGTTTTTCACTCCCACTTAAAAGGGTAAGATCAACCGATCACGCAATGCCATGTGTAAACACTACAGAAAAATAGGTTTTTAGCGGCACTAGGACCAAAAACGCCGCTATAGATTGAGCATTAGCAGTGCATTTTTGAAAAAGCTGCTATAGGTTGACTATTAGCGACGCTTTCAAAAAAACGCCGCAAAAGAATTAAGCACAACTCCGTCTTTTTATGTTGAGCTTTAGTGGTATTAGTGGCGCTCTCCTAAAAACGCTGCTATAGATCGAGCATTAGCGGCGCTTCTTAAAAAACGCTGCTATAGGTCGACCATTATCGGCGCTTTATGAAAAATGCTGCAAAAAAATTAAGCACAATGCCATCGTTTTATGTTGAGCTTTAATGGCATTAGCGGTGCTTTTTGAAAAACACCCTTATAGATCAAGCATTAGCGGCGCTTTTCTAAAAACGCCGCTAAAGATCCAACATTAGCAGTGCTTTTTGAAAAACGCTGCAAAAAGTTTCAGCATCGTTTTATGTTGAGCATTGTGTCATTAGAGTTTATGGGTTATGGTTTAGGGTTTATAGTTTATAATTTAGGGCCTAAAGTTTAGAGTTTAGGGTTTTTGGTCTGAGATTTATGGTTTGGGGTTTGGGATTTGGGGTATGAGGTTTAAGGGTAAATATGATGAACTACTTAACTTGTGTATCTTGGATTTTTTTATAATATAAATCTAAATAAGATAAATATAAATTATTATTTCAAAAAAATATATATCAAAATGGGTTAAATCCCAAAAGCATAATTTATGAACACAATTTTACCCATTTTATTTTCCCCAATTTTACCCGAAATCCCTAATATTTGTGTTATTCCTCTGCATCATCGTATTGTATCTTCGTCGGCAGCCCATCTCCGTCGGCAACCCATCGTCGTGCTGCATTCATACTCTTTTCCCAAACCATTTGTTAACATTTAGGTCAATATTTTTTTGAACCTTAAATGTTTTAAAATATTGTTCTAAATAATTTATTATATAATCGTAAAAGAGATAGTATTAATTTTAAAATATTGAATTAATTGTCATTATAGTTTAGGGTTTATGGTTTAGGGTTTCAAGTATATGAGTTACTATTTTAAGGTTTATGGATTATGGGTTTAGAGATTATGGTTTATGGTTTAAGGGTTGGGGTTTAAGGTTTAGGGGTTAGGGGTTAATTATTAATATTTTAGGGTTTAAAGATTATATTTTATGATTTAAGGTTTAGGGGATAGGGGTTAGAAGTTTAAGGTTTAGATTAATTAGTTTTTTGTAATTTATATATTAAATAATTTCTTATATAATTGTAAAAGAGATAATTTTAATTTTAATATATTAAAATTATAATTATAGTTTAAATTATGTAAAAGATAATAGATAAACTTTATATATATTAAATAGTTTAGGATTTAAGGTTTACTTGAGATTTGTTAAATGATGAAATTTTATACAATCAATTAATGCTTTTCTATTTAAAAATATTTAATCTAAATAATTTGATATATTTAAATATTAGATTAAAAAAAAACATTGGATTTAGCAGCGCTGGGGTATAAAAGCCACTAAAGGTTATTCTGTTATACCAAATGGCGTCGTTTTGTTAGATTTTTAGTAGCGTTTTAGGGTAAAACGCCGCAATAGGTTGGATTTAGCGGCGCTAGGGGATAAATGCCACTAAAGGTTATTTTGTTTATATCAAAACGGCATCGTTTTGATGGATTTTCAGTGGCGTTTTAGGGTAAAACTCCGCAATAGGTTCGCCTTTAGCGGTGCTAGGAGAAAAATGCCACCAAAGGTTATTCTGTTTGTAGCAAAACGGCGTCGTTTTGTTCGATTTTTAATGGCATTTTGGGGTAAAACGCCGCAATAAGTTGGCCTTTAGCGGCGCTAGGAGAAAAACTCCACTAAAGGTTATTCTGTTTATATCAAAACAGCGTCGTTTTTTTGGATTTTTAGTGGCATTTTAAGGTAAAACGCCGCAATAGGTTTGCCTTTAGCAGCGCTAGGAGAAAAATGCCACTAAATTTTATTCTATTTATATCAAAACAGCGTCATTTTGTTGGATTTTTAGTGGCATTTAGGGTAAAACGCCATAATAGGTTTGCCTTTAGCGGTGCTAGGAGAAAAACGCCGCAAAGGTTAATTTATTTTGGGCTAAACGGTGTCGTTTTGCTCTCTTCTGTTTTACCCACACCCGACTTATTCATTTCCCCCTTCTCTCTAGTTTATTTCTCCCATTTTCCCTAATCCGAATCCCTAAAATAATCACCCCCTTCTCCTCAGTTTATTTCCCCCCTTTTCCCTAATCCGAATCCCTAAAATAATCACCCCCTTTTCCCCAATTCAAAATCCAAAATCCCCAGTAAATGTTTCTTTTTCTAACAAGACTAATTTTGTTCAGCTAAAGGAGAGGAGCGAAACGGTAGTAAGAAGGGGGAATGAGCACATTTGAAGCTAGGAACGGTTTGAAAGAAATTCTGGTAAGTTCTCTTTAGACTCGTTTTGTTATTTTCATGCTAAAAAATTCATCTGACCAGCGTTGATGTTTCGGTTTTGGAGGTACGAAGGAAAAGTCTTCGTTCAATGGAATTAAATGTCCTTAAATTTTGTGGCTGACTTGGTTAAATTAGGTTTGTATATTACATGTTTGAATGCTGTCCAAGATTCAGTTAGATTAATGTTGTTTGGTTAATAAATGTTAATGCTATCCAACTTTGTTGAATGCTGCCTAAATTCACGAAATTAAATGCTATTCAAATTTGTAGGATGTTCATATTGTCTGAATTAATGTAGTTGTAAAGTTGTCCAAATTTATATGAGTTATTTGTTGTCTGAATTGGAGTAATTTCAGTGCAGTCCAAGTTAATGAAATTTTGCTGCTGTCCGAGTTAGTGCAGTTTTATTTCTGACTACATTGGTATGATTTAGACCTCTTTAAAATGCTGTTGTATTACACAATGATGGCGTCCTGTTTTTTATGATTTAATGTTGTCCATTTGGAGTATGTTAAAACTATCCGAAATTGACGAAAATCCTGCTGTTCAAATTCTAAATTTTAATGCTGTCGAAAGCTATATCTTCAGGAATTGTTTTTATTTTAATGTGACTTAACGATGCTATTATTTTGTCTTGTTTATGTCCTGCTATGTTGATGGATTTATGCTGTCCAAAGAAGGTATTTTGACTAAGTGAAAATGGCTTTCCGAAATTTTGGAAGGGTTGATCGGAGTTTAAACAAAGGAGAGTAATAAACATTCTTTAAGTTAACAAATCATGCCTTCTCATCTTTAAGGTTGCTAAGAGCCCCAAATGCACATTGTATGAGAAATTGAGATCTCCCTTTTTTATTTTATATAATTGTGCTAAATTTCATTTCATGTTATGGGTTATTAATGTGGTGATATTCATAACAAGTACAAGAGTTACGACTACACTGAAGGGTTTTAGAGAAATTTGTTATAAGATGATGATCATGTGATAGCCAATTACATCATGTTGTTTATTTTTAAAGTCATGTAACAACTGTTTGTTTCGGGAAAACTTGTGCCTGTTTTAAGCTGGTGAAAAGGAAAACTTTCTAGACATGATTGAATGAATAGAAATAATATTTAGAAAAAAGAATTCATGCTGATTGAAAGAACTTGTAAGGAAGTTTATTGCTGAATTTTGACTGTTGAATGCCATGTGCTTTAATCTTTAGGTGCATTATCTATTGACAAAAGTTGCAAGGAAGCTGACTGTTGGAACACAGGCAGACAGTTCTTGCTGTAGTCTTTTTTTAATATCTATTATAGCTGTTGAGTTATAAAATCTAGTTTTTTCATGTTACAGGATTGGATTTATCTTGGGGTCGAGTCAAATTGATCTCGGACTCTGATCTGTTATGATCTTGGCCTTCTTGGGCTCACGTTTTGTTGGATTCACATTTTCTGAAGCTTGAATTTTTTTCTGACTCCCTTTGTTACAAGTTCGGGTTTTCTCGAACTCTACTTAGAAGTTTTGATTATTTAATCCAATTTTTAATATTTATTTTAGTTTTGATTCTAAAATTTAATTTTTATTAATATAAATAATTATTATTCAAAGATATACAATTAGTTATTTTTATTTATTTAATAATATATTACTATTTCATGTAATATAAAACAATTAAGGTATTTAATAATATGATATTTGTTTACTTATAATAATAGTTTCAATTATAAAAAAAAAATTGTAATTAAATATTATCAGATTTAAAATGTTTTATTTTTTATTTTTTTGCTTTAACGTATTTCAATATTTATCAATTTTAAAATGATTTACTTACATTAGTGAAATATTGTAATTTTACATATTTTCTCACTTTTTTGTAAGGTTGGTATTTTTACAATCTAATTTTACATATTTTCTCAATTTTTTGTAAGGTTGGTATTTTTACAATCTAACCATTAAAATTATTAATATAATTTCATTTATCATGTAAATTTTAAATAAATTTAAAATTTTCTATTATATTGATCCAAAATTTTAATTTAATTTAAAAATATATTAAATTTGACATGCTTTCAATGCACGACATTTTTTATATTTTGTCTTTTTTGCGGTGCTATAGCAACTCAATTTAAAAAATAATTTGTATGTTGGTATTATATATTGTCTCAATTCATATGATATTGTTGTATACTTGGTTGTATACTTAATGAAATTGCCCTGCTTGGTTGTGAAATACACAATGACCTTGAATTTTAAATAAAATTTATAAATTTATATTATTTATTAAAAACACAAATTTATAAATTGAAAGAGTATAATTAAAGTGTTAAAATTTAAAGTTAAAATTTAAAGATGCTAATCATAACTTACATAATACATAAATAAATATCATATCATAACTTACATAAGTTACATAAGTTACATAACGTACATAAATATATATATCATATCATACATAACTGACATAACTGACATAATTTACATAACTTAGATAACTTATATAATTTACATAACTTACATAAATATATATCATATCATAACTTACATAACTTACATAATTTACATAACGTACATAAATATATATCATATCATAACTTACATAACTTACATAAGGTGCTATTTACAGACTCAATTCTCATCGATTGTGAAAATGTCATGATTCTTCTCCACTTGATTAGAATAAATGTACGAGAATAAATTAAAATTCTCATACTTCATCATTGTACTTTATTATTATATTACAAATAAAATTTAAATTCTTATCTACAAAACAAGCTCGCTGAAAATACTCTAACTTTCAACAAAAAACTGTGACAAATCATTCGCTATAACTATACTATTAATTGATAAGTACAATTCTCTAAATCAATTTATGAAATTTATTAGTTAATTTAATGGACATCAATATAAAATTTTAATACTTTAAACCTAAATTTTATTTTATTTTATGTTAAACATTTTAAAATTCACATTTAAACTTAAAATACAATTATTAAATTAAGTTATTGAACCTGATTAGTAATTTTAAAACTTATATTTTGATATAAATATATTTATGCATGTAAGATATATTTAATTGAATATGTATTATAATTTACAAAAACAAAATCTAAAAATTAAACAGTAAATATTTATGTAAAACTAAAAATATTGATAAACTCGGAACTGTACATTGAAACAAACCATGCTTGTGACCCATTTGTTCTTTTTCTTTTTTTGTATTCTTCTTGTTTGTTTTTTGGCTCATGTTTGAGGTTCGTTATTGTCCGTCCCAACAATATCATCTCCAAAATTCAATTTTTTGTTTTCCCTTGAAAATGTAACATGTCTTACCGCTATACCCAACACTTAGTGTGTAACACCCCTAACCCGTATCCGTCACCGAAATAGGGTTACGAGGCATTAACGGACTTATACACTAACATTTGTACAAAATCGAGTCATAAATTTGCATTCCAAATCAAATCTTTTCATATTTCACCATAAAGTCCCTAATATGGGCCTACGAGGTCCAATAGATGCTTTAGAAGTGATTCGGGACTAAACCGGCAACTTTGGAAATTTTACCTTGAAGATAGGGGCACACGCCCGTGTGGCCTGGGACATGGTCATGTGGCCAGCCCGTGGGCAATTCTGACTTGAAATTTTTTAAGCATCAAAGGGGCACACGGCCTGGGCACACGCCCATGTGGCTAGGCCGTGTGGTAAACTAATTTTTCACCATTTTTAATCCATTTTCACATGATTTTGACACACGACCATGCTTGAAACCCGTGTCCTTCACACGACCAAGACACACGGTCGTGTCTTTTACCCGTGTACTATCCTGACTTCATATTTATGGATACAGGGGACACACGGTCATTCCACACGCCGTGGGTTGTCAGTGTGTCACACATGGCCTAAACACACGCCCGTGTGTCTTACCCGTGTGGAAGAAATAAGGCCATTTCCTAGCCCTATTTCTCACCCAAACTTAACAAATTTTCCGCATGAAAACTTACAAGTATATACCATCCATTTCAACCAATTTCCATCATTCAATCTAACATTTCCAACTCTTAACCATACCTTGAAGCTTACCTTTACATTGGTTTGTAAATCATGTTTTAATAAAGGTGATTTGTATCTTGTTGAACATGAACATACCTTATTACCTCAAAATACATATTACTAGCCATTCCAATGGTTAGGTTGTTACTTTATCATTTGGCCTCATTAGCCTATACATGTCATTATATCAAAATGAGTTTATCGTTTATACCAAAATTAAGGAGTTGATAGTGTGATGATAGCTCCGACCCAGTCCAACCTTCACGAGCTTTGAGCACTATAAAACAGGAAAAAATAAACCTAGTAAGCATTATATGCTTAGTAAGTTCATATAACCAAACTACACTTACCATTCATATATATATAATAAGTAAATCACACATAAGGCAGTTTATCCATCAATTTAGTAAACTAGCAAATATGGCCTATACACAATCATTAAACCAAATTGGTTAGTACAAAAACATTAATATACATAGATGAGCTCATCATGTCATTTATGCTTATTTCACTTATTAATACATTTCTGTTGAATCTTTAATTTTCGATGGACCTTTCCTTTTCTAATTGTACACCCGAGGTGCACATTCCCTTTTCAAGTGGTACACACGAAGTGTACATACCCTTTTTAATTTGTACACACAAAGTGCACATAACCTTTTCAAGTGTACACACATAGTGTACCATTCCTTTTCAAGTGGTATACACAAATTGTACCTTTCCTTTTCATATGGTATACACAAAGTATACCTAACCTTTCCAAGTGTACACACAAAGTGTACATAGCCTTTTCAAGGTGTACCATTTGGGCACATAAGTCCTTTTCAAGTATTACCCTTTCGAGATACATTTCCTTTTCATAGTGAGATCAAAAGATTATCCTTTAGGGACAACCTTTATTGCAACATATGCAACATCTCATATTCACGACAATCACCTGTCCAATCGGAAATCAATATTCAAACGGATTCATGCATCATTTCATCATTTATATGTAAATCACAAATCAACATTGGTTTATTACATGTGCATACCAATTTTAAATCATGATGCACATAATTAAACAATCAATTCAACATATTTACATGCTTAATTTAGTTATACGAACTTACCTTGATAATCGATCGTATCTACTAATCCGAGACTTATTCTTTCCCTCGATCTTTTTCTTTGTTTGACACTTTCGGATCTATATAAATAAATTTAATCATCAATTCTATGATTTTTACATTCAATCAAGCCCATTTCACATTTTAGGCAAAAGTACCATTTTGCCCCTAAACTTTTAATTAATTCCAATTTCATCCCTAAGCTCAGAAATTGAAATCCGTGCAATTTACTCCTTATTCCAAGCTTATTCAAAATTTCAACATAACTTTTACAGCACATGTATTTCATAAATTTTAGAATTTTTCCAAAAAAAATCACTACTTTTCAATTTAGTCCCTACACATGCTTTCACTAAAAATCACTTTGTAAAAGTGGTTTATCTGTCAATAATCTTTCATTTTCTATCAAAAACTTTCAATTTACAGCATATTCATCCATGGGTAATTTTATAAACTTTGATTTTCTTTCAATTTAATCACCCAAATAAATAAATTAAGCTTTCTCAATCTCAAAAATATAAAAATTACTAAAAACGGGATATAAAACTTACCAAATCAAGCTTGAGAAATTTCCTTTCTCTCTCCTAGGGTTTCCATGTATTTTATGGAGAATATGATGATATAAAATAATTTTTATTCTATTTAATCTTTTATCATATATTAGCTTATTCACTTTCCATTTTAGTCCTTAACCTTTTTCAATTTTTCCATGGGTGACTCACTAAAAACATCTACATATTTTTCTTCAATGGTCTAATTGCCATATAAGGACCTCGCATTTTGAATTCTCTAGCCATATAATCCCTATAGCTATTAGTATACAACATTAACATTTTATTCAATTTAGTCCTTTTAGCAATTAGACACATAATTGATAAAATTTTTCTATAAAAAAATTTCATGCAATACTCCTATCATAATACCTATCATTTTATGAAATTTAAATAATTTTATTTTTCGGACTAGGATTTGTAGTCCTGAAACCACTATTCCAATTTCATTGAAATTGGGCTGTTACATAGTGTGATCCATTTCATCTTTAACATACCGTTTCATATGTTTCTCGAGTAAGCTTTAAATTAAAATTAATAGACCAAAATATTATTTTAATATTAATTTTAAAATATTCATTAATTAAAATTGATGAACTAAACTATCTTCACAAAAAAAAATTAATACAAACTTTTTTTAATATTTTATATAAAAAAATTATTAAAATTTTAATTATTAGACTCCTTAAATATTTTAACCATGGGTATAATAGGGATATGCGCTTACTAATATTTTTGAAAAATACAAAACTTTGGTTCTCTGTTTAGACTTTTTCTTTAGGTACATCGATGACTTGAATTAGGCTATTTTTATAGAAAATAAACACTCGATCAGTGGATCACAACTTACAGTTTGGTTCATTATTTAGACTTTAATAATTTGTTATAGGTGCATTGATAACTCGAATTTAGGCTATTTTTATATAAAATAGACACTCGATCAATAGACCACAATTTGGGGTTTGATTCATTGTTTAGATTTTAACCATTTGTTATGCAACTTTAAAAGAAAAAGAAACATTACTAATTGATCTTTAACTCAATTGTTACTATCGTTGTTGCAACAAAAAGTAGGTTGTGGGTTTCAACACCTTAAATGCTTTATCTCCAATTTATGAGGTTTATGAGTATTTTAAGCATTGTATAGAAAACTTATGCAGGCAATGTGACAATTTTAACTCTATATGCCTTGCCAAATTTGATTGTTCTTATAATAGTACAACAAGGGTAAACTCAAAAAATAGTCACCCAATTATTAGCCTACATATGTATTGATATGTCTTGCATAAAAACTTGGTTTTGGTTTGGTTTAAGTGTCTTGGATTGGCTTGAGAATGTGTTAAAATGTTAATGTAGGTGGAAAACCAATTGGATGAGAAATAAGGCTTGGAAATGACCTTATTTTGGCCACGCAGGCGTGTGTCACACACAACCTAGCACATGGGCGTGTGGACTGGGTGTGTGGACTGGCCGTGTGTTCCCTGCATTTTTAAAATTTAAAACAGAATGCTCAAGATCTTCCACATACTAGAATCATACATATACTAGGGCCTTAGCCCAATTAGATACAGTATGGAGAATAGAACATCAGAAATCCTACCCATCAGCCTCTACACACCATCTCCGTCCAACCCTACACACCATGTGGGGATAAAATCGACCCACCCATCCTTACACACTATGTTTTACTGAAACGTGGCATATGGACAGATAATTGTAACTGAGCTGCCAGATATCAGGCATAAAAGCCTTTCAAAATACTTCCTCTATATAACATCATCCCAACCCCGATGCAATGCAACATACAAGTATGACATGCTAATATGCAATTTATTAGATCGTACATTCTAATCGTTGTACACGCTAAGATTGACATGATAAAACACAAATATCACATAGTCAGATCACGTAATCAGGGGTCATAGTAACTCTTACCGACCCTACAGTATGTCCCAGTCAACTTGGGTAACCCGAGCAACCTTATAGAGTATTTCTGACAAATGGGCTCACACGCTCATGTGGCATGCCCGTGCTGGCCCACACGACCCAATTAGCCAAGCTAGTGTCTCGCACACGACCTCGCTCGGCCATTACACGGCCGTGTCACCTGCACACGGCCTTGCTTGTGGATCACACGGCCGTGTTGTGGCTCATAGCCTTGTACACGGCCTACCACACGTGCGACCACACGCCCGTGTGGCGTCGACAAATTGGTTTTTCAGCTTTTCGTCGACTCTCATTTTTTACGTTTCGGTTACACACTTGGTCTCGTTTGAAGCTAAAGAGAACTCCAAGCACTCCAAAACCTAAAATCAGTATACGCAACATCAATTTAGCAATTGACTAACGGATTTCGACAGTAATTCACATTGAGGGTTCAACACTTACACTTCCAACTCGAGCGATTATGACTCGAATTCCTTAAAACGACAGTCCCGCTCAGCCTGATTCCTCACTGTCAAACACAAGATGCACTTCGGAACTAAAAGCACATTTAAAAACTTACCGACAGTTGACAGAAACAGAAGAACGAATCTCCAAGAAGGCATCGATGAAAAAAAATAGAGTGAGTAGCAAAAGGGGAAGGAAAAATCTGCAAAAGCAAAAAAAAAAAGGAAAGAGAGAATAGAAGGGAGATGAGAATTTGTCAGTTTTTATCTGTAGAGAAAATTTGAAAACTGATTTCCCCAAATCCCACTACCCACTACTCAGATTCCTAATACAACTCAAACTCCCAACCACTAAACTGAGCAAAAAATATTCATTCATGCTCATGAACGGATTCAAACACAAGACCTTCAGCAACTTAACACATCACTTAACCACTAAACCAGCAGGCCCATTCTGATATTTTCTTATCAATCATTAAACTTAAGCCTACCGGGCAAGGTTAAGGCTTATATTAGAAAAATACCAAAATTTGGCAAATGAAAGGCTTGAACTTGGGACTCTCACACACACCCAGAACACTTAACCACTAAAGTAAATACACTCTTGTGTCAATAAATAGCAAAATTAGTACATAAAATTTGGGGCGTTACAAGGGACTTTATAACTAATATTTGACATGAATTTTAAATAATATGAGATGCCTATATTTGATATGTTTATTCCGGTAATACTTTGTAATCATGTTCTGACGACGGATACGGGTTAGGGGTGTTACATGATAGGCAAATACAAGATTCCCAAAGGGAGTGTGTGTTGCCCACCAAGTAATCCTATTTGGGTTACACTTATTTTGTAACAACCTATAGAAGGGCCTAAGAGTTTGGGCCAACAAACCATTATTTTCTATGAAGGGAAAAGATCGATTGATTAACAGTTAGGGACTGAATTAAGAAAATGGGTAAAAGTAAGAGTAGTTGGATATTTATTTGATCGAAGAGTTGTGGAAACAATTTCCCTTCTTAATTGAAACAGAGTATGTAAGACCTCTTTTGTCATTAGGAAACCCTTATGTCGCATACTACCCTAGTTACATATGAATTAAAACTCTGCCAATGAAGGTTTTAAACCTCAATAAATACCAAAGCTCCTTTATTAGCCAAATCTTCATTGAATTCTTTCTCCCTCTATTTGTTTTCTGTCGAGTTATGGCAAATCAAAAACCAAGTCTGTTTTCCTTAAAAGATTCAAGGTGAGACTCTATTTCTACATTACGTTAGATAACTAAAAATAATTTTAGGGCCTTTAAGTAAGTTTGCAACACAAGAAACTAGGTTTTCCAAAAGATTAGTATGTACGAACCTAGGGTTGCTTGTGTTTATGAATGAGTTTTAATGTGCTTTGATTGTTAGTGACTTGCTTATATTTGTGAAGTTGTGAACTTGACAGAGCCGTCTACAACCAAAAACAAGGGAAAAACGAAGCTTATTTAATGCTTTTAGCAAACTGGTGAGTGTGCAAGGATCGCCACTTGTATGTGCAAACCATAGTGTTAATCAGGAGCTTAGCACTTTATCCTAAGTTTTGTGAGTAAGTTTTCTCTAAACTTTGTTTTGTGATTGTGTTTAAATATGTGTTTTTGAATAGTGATATGCAAACTCTATATTGCGAGCTAGTTATGAATAGTGTTTTGCGAGCTCCTCACGATTTGCGAGTTCTATGTTTGTAAAAGGATTGAGATTATAATATTTTGTAATTGTTGGATAAAATAGTATGTCATAGGATTATGAGTATTCACCATTGTGTTTTGTAATTTGGGCAAGAGACCCTGGGATACGTTAGGAGTAATAAGGGAATGACGAGCTAAGCTCCATTCAATGTGATATGTTGGTGTGATGGAAAGTGTTAGCTTAATGCTACACTTATAGGATGTGTTAGACTCTTTGAGTCAAAGTGAGGTGTTATAAGGAAACCCGTTTATCCAACATAAAAGAATATGTGTATAAGACTATGTTTTCCAAAATTTTATGTTTTTCTGTTTTATATTAACTAACAGTATGCAAGTGCGAACTAGACTTCGCGTATGCAACTGCGAACTAGACCTCGCATAAATTTGGCTAACCCAGTTCACAAAACAGGTGAATGTATCTTTTCCAAAATAGAACCTTCTACTGATTTTGTATCTGCAAACTAGACTTCACATAATTTTGGCAAACCTAATTCGTAGAACAATAACATCAGTAAGCTCTTTAAAACATTTTAGATAGGTAGCGTTGGGTGAGGGCATGCGGCGAAGTCAGAGAGTCGACATATTTCCCTGAATACTTGGAAAGGTTGATTTCTGGAACATAAAGGCAATGTGGACCAAGATCTATCCCGGATGTAAAACTATATTGTATTATTTCCTTAAGTTATTTCGTGTAACCGCGAATCCCCTTTTTTTTTTTCTCATTTAAAAGTTTAAATTAAATAAAAATACTGATGTAATGATCTTTTTTCAAAAAAAAATATTTCCCATGTTTTGTTAACCCTAAAAGACTTTTAACATTATAATTTGTTTTATATGTTAATCCATAGCTCAGAATCGCACCTACTTGCAGACTGAATTTTACTTAACTAAATTATTTCATTCATCTGTACCAACTTGCGTCTCTGAAGCGTTCGCGAGAACCCCTCCAAGACCGGATGGATCGCAGTAGAAAGTCCGCCGAGCTTTTAAATTACTCACTGGAAGTAGTACACAATAAAGTTTCCTAAGTGCAAAACTGAGAACTCCCAAGTGATTAGCGAGTTCTATTCTTAGCTTACCTGTTTTAATGCGAAACGTTGCTATGAAGTAACAAACTGCGAGCCTCTTAGGGCGCGAACCCTACGAACAAAATCTTTGAGTTTTCATTCCTTAGACCATTGCATGACATCTCCGCTGCATGTTAACATATAAACCTATTTATGTGTGGTGTGTTGGAGTTTTGGTCGGTGCTAATCGGAGAGTCACTCCGTTGGCTAATGTGACATTCTGGATTCGAGTCAAGTTACCCCGACCAAATTTAAGGTGTTACATATTTCTTTATTTAAATAATATTATTTTTCTACCTCTTGTTCAACTATGACTCTTAATATTTTTTTTCCATGAACTAGGTGAAAGAGACGAGTTGCTTGTCAAATTTTAGTAAGGTTTATTATACAAGTACGTGATTTAAAAATACTTAATACATATACTTTAAAAATAATCAAAGATATTGTGCTACTCTTCAATATTATTAGTCACATGAAATATAATGGCATGCATAAAATTATATAAATGATATGCACACCATTCAAACCAACCATAAGAAAAACGCAGGGGCGGAAACTGCCAAACTAAAAATTTGTTTTGAAGAAAACTTCCAAACTAAAATTAATTTAAAGCATTTCTTCAAAAAAATTAATTTAAAGCAAATGGATGATTTTACAACGCTGACCATTCTAATTATTACGTCAAGTTATTCTTATGTTTTCAAGTATTATTCCAAGTTATATATCAAGCAGCTAATTAGACCGAGTTTCTGTTGCGTGGTCAAGAAAAGTATTCTTTATAATATGTAGAACTATTTTTATGTCTGCGGGTTTTCTCACTATAAATGTTTCCGTTTTGTTAATAAAAATGAAGCCACAATTCTATAGCTTTAATCTACATTTCGCCCCAGAAATTATAGTAAACCAGAGACAATGAGAGGAACATGGATGTTGAGTGGGATTCTGATCATCTGCCTCTCCCAAGTAGCAGTGCAGAGCCAATACTACTCGGAGACCCTACCATATCATCCCAGGCCAGTTAAGGTCACCAATCTTCACTTCTTTATGCACGAATTTACGGGTATTACAGCAGTCCAGGTAGCCCAAGTTAACATCACAAGCAACGACAATATTTCATCAGTGCCATTTGCCTCATTCGTTGCCGTTAATGATCCCCTCAGGACTGGTCCTGAGCCTGACTCGGAGGTGATTGGAAATGTTCAGGGTATTGCGATTCTGGCTGGAATGAATGCATCGAGCACACAATACATAGATTTTGGATTCAATACTGGTAAGTTTAACGGCAGCTCTCTAAGCGTATTTTCAAGGGGAGAACCTGGGCTTGCGGTGGTCGGAGGAAGAGGACGATTCATGATGGCAACAGGGGTTGCACTATTTAACCCTATCCTTATAAATGCCACCAATGTCATTATTGAACTTAACGTTACTGTAATTCATTACTAAGGTGCTATTTACAGACTCAATTCTCGTCGATTGTAAAAATGTCATGATTCTGCTCCACTTGATTAGAATAAATGTACGAGAATTTACTTCATCATTGTACTTTATTATTATATTACAAATAAAATTTAAATTCTTATCTACAAAACAAGCACGCCGAAAATACTCTTACTTTGTGACAAATCATTCGCTATAACTATACAATTAATTGATAAGTACAATTGTCTAAATCAATTTATTAAATTTATTAGTTAATTTAATGGACATCAATATAAAATTTTAATACTTTAAACCTAAATTTTATTTTATTTTATGTTAAACATTTTAAAATTTACATTTAAACTTAAAATACAATTATTAAATTAAGTTATTCAACCTAATTACTAATTTTAAAACTTATATTTTGATATAAATATATTTATGTATGTAAGATATATTTACTTGAATATATATATATTATAATTTACAAAAAGAATATCTAAAAATTAAACGATAAATATATATGTAATATCTAAAAATTAAACGATAAATATATATGTAAAACTAAAAATATTGATAAACTCGGAATTGTACATTGAAACACACCATTCTTGTTTGTTTTTTGGCTCATGTTGTCATCTCCAAAATTTAATTTTGTGTTTTCCCTTGAAAATGTAACGTGTCTTACTACTATACCCAACACTTAGTGTGATCAATTTCATCTTTAACATACATTTTCATCTGTTTCTCAAATAAGCTTTAAATTAACTCTTAAAATTAATAGACCAAAATATCATTTTAATTTTAATTTTAAAATATTGATTAATTAAAATTGATGAACTAAACTATCCTCACAAAAAATTAATACATTTTTTTAAATATTTTATATATAATAGGGATATGCCCTTACTAATATTTTTGAAAATTATAAAACTTTTGTTCTTTGCTTAGACTTTTTCTTTAGTTGCATCTATCACTCAAATCTAGGTTATTTTTATAGAATATAAACACTTGATTAATGGATCACAACTTGTGATTTGGTTCATTATTTAGATTTCAATCATTTGTTATAGGTGCATCGATGACTCAAATTTATGTTATTTTTATAAAAAATAGACACTCTCAATCAATGGACCACAATTTGGAGTTTGATTAATTGTTTAGATTTTAATCATTTGTTATGCAACTTTAAAAGAAAAAGAAACATTACTAATTGATGTTCAACTCAATTGTTACTATTGTTGTTGCAACAATAAGTAGGATGTGGGTTTCAACACCTTAAGTGCTTTTATCTCCAATTTATGAGGTTTATGAATATTTTAAACATTGTATAGAAAAATTATGTAGGCAATGTGACAATTTTAACTCTATATACCTTGCCAAATTCAATTGTTCTTATCATAGTACAACAAGGCCGTAAACTCAAAAAATAGTCACCTAATTATTAGCCTGTTTCAATTATGATCACTTAGGTTTAATATTTTCTATTTTAGTAATATTATTAAAATTTAATATTTTAATCACGATTCCGTTAAATCATTAACGGTGATAATTTTTTATTGGTATAGTAACAAATTTAACCTCAAATATTTAATTAGGTTGAGAAAATAATTTAATCAAATAGATGAATTAAATTTATTTTAATTAAGTAAATAATATTTTTGAAAGTAAAAAAATATTATATATGGGTTGATTAAATATTCAGATACATGTACAATATAATATATGAGATAGGCCCAATAAGCTCATCCAATGTGTGATGGGCAACACCCAAGGTTCGAGAGGGAGTGTTGTTGCCCTCCTAATAACAGTACTGAGATTATAAAAATAATATTATTTTTGGTTATCTTCAACCTATATTTAAGTGGACCCAATCCACATATCAATCATAAAATAAAATAATTTATAACATCAGCACATCAAGCAGATGTATGGACAATACAAACCATTCAAGCGAAAAAAAAAAAAAAAAAAAGCAGGGTAGGAGACTTCCAATCTAAAAATTGATTTAAAGCAAGTGGATCATTTAATTTTATAGGCAGAATGGTGTTTACGTGAAGTTATCCTTATTTAAAAATGAAGCAGCCAATTAGACCAAGTTTGTGTTGCCTGGTCAAAATTTGTTTTGTCTTTACTATTACCAGTGAGAACTCATGCAGGTATTATATAAAATGTTTTGGACAGTAAATTATTTTCATATCTGCGGGTTTTATCAGTATAAATGAAGCAGCAATTCTATAGCTTTAATCTACATTTCGCACCAGAAATTATAGTAAAGCAGAGACAATGAGAGGAACATGGATGTTGAGTTGGATTCTGATCATCTGCCTCTCCCATGTAGCAGTGCAGAGCCAATACTACTCGGAGACCCTACCATATCATCCCAGGCCAGTTAAGGTCACCAATCTTCACTTCTTTATGCACAGAACTACGGGTGTTACAATAGTCGTGGTAGCCCAAGCTAACAGCACAAGCAACGACAATAATTCATCAGTGCCATTTGCCTCCTTATTTGCCATTAATGATCCCCTCAGGACTGGTCCTGAGCCTGACTCAGAGTTGATTGGAAATATTCAGGGTATTGCGTCAGTGGCCGGAATGAATGCATCGAGCACGGAATACCTAGATTTTGGATTTAATACTGGTAAGTTTAACGGCAGCTCTCTAAGCGTATTTTCAAGGGGTGAACCTGATCTTGCTGTGGTCGGAGGAAGAGGACAATTCATGATGGCAACAGGGGTTGCACAATTTAATCCTATCCTTGTAAATGCCTCCAATATCATTGCTGAATTTAACGTTACTGTAATTCATTACTAAGGTGTTATTTACAGACTCAATTCTCTTGGATTGTTAAAAAATCGTATGATTATGCTCCACTTGATTGGAATAAGTTTATGATATATATATATATATATATATGTTGATTTGATTAAAAATTAAAATTCTCATACTTGATCATAGTACTTTATTGTTATATTACAAATAAAGATTAAATTCTTAGCTACAAAAAGGCATATAAATATATCTACAGAGTATTTACCTTCATCTCTGATAGAGGTATTGCTTTATGCAAAACTTGACCATCATGAAAACTTAAACAAACTAAAGTGAACATTGGTGTATTTGATTCCTTGGCACTTGAAAATTGTTTGTTTATTTTGCCCAGTATATCATAACAAGTAAATACCTGTGTTGAGATGATTAAATCTTGAGATGTTGGAATGACTTTAACTTCCAAGAAATGATTCAGATCACCAAGATCTTTACTAGAGAATCTCTTGGCCAAAGTTAAGTTAGAGAGTTATTGTTTTTATTGACACCAAATTTTGTCTGATTCGATAAATTCATATTCGATAATACTTAGGCCTTTAATAGATCGATAAATTAAGGTATAATGTCAAATTTGGCTCTTAATGCTTACATATTTTACTCAATTTAGCAATTATTACTTTTTTGAGCTAAATTTAAGCCGCAACCTTTTA
Organism: Gossypium longicalyx; assembly: GCA_025698465.1. Taxonomy (NCBI): domain Eukaryota; kingdom Viridiplantae; phylum Streptophyta; class Magnoliopsida; order Malvales; family Malvaceae; genus Gossypium; species Gossypium longicalyx. The sequence continues at coordinate 1,379,732 of CM046999.1, forward strand.
AAAGGAATCAAATTTGACCACAAACCTTTCAAAAGGAGTCAAATTGTTGTTTTGTTAATGGAAATACTAAAATGTTAAACTTTTAAACATCAGAGCCATCATGGCAATCCACATGTACTTTATATTAATGTTCTTTTAATTTTTATGAAATTTTTATAATTTTACTTTTTTTGATATTTTATAATTTTTAAATTATTTATTGACGTGACATATAAAATAAAAAATATCATGACAATATAAAGTACACATGGATTGCCATACCAACATCATTAAAAATTAATTCTTTTTGTCATCATTTTCATTAAAAAATAGATATTGACAAGAATAAATCCCATTTTCTACAAATCTCAGAGTTTTTCAGTTTTCCATAAAGAGAAATTAACTTTCCGACTGTAAGTCAACCAAGTTATCTATAACACCCATACCCGACTCGAAAATCGGGTATGAGATACAGAATGCCACATTCGTTGTCAGATCAACTTCGATCGATTGCATACAAATTTCATCATTAATCATTTATTTACAAGTATTAAAAGTTTAAAACACAATATATAATCAATTTCGGGTCATATATGAGCTTATGAAACCGTAATACCATCCCATGGTTGAACTAGGATTGAACTGAAAAATTTTCAAAATATTTCTGGTGGTATCGGCTCATTGAAGATAGTAGCCAAACTTTCAAACCTGAGGACCAAATTATAAAACTTCCAAAATAAAATAGGGCTGACATCGCGACCTCAAGCAAGGGACGTCGCAATGAGATGGCCTGATGTCGCGACATTTAAGTTGTCAAGTTGCGACATCCATGGCAGACCACTAAGTTCCTATTTTCCAAAGATACCAACCTAGCATAGGCAGGTAAAGTTTGACCCTAAGGACCCATTCATCCTTCCAATACATATAGATATGATTAATATGCCATTTTAAGTAATTAATATAAATTTAATACATGACCAAAATCATTTTCATATCTTCACCATTCATGTACATTAGTTTGACCATTTTCAACATTTATCAAGATAGCCTTAGGTACATGCCATTTAACCAAAATGAGATGAACTATACAAACTCAGTTGAGTTAAATACGATAGTCCAGATGCTAACTTAACTTCCCAGGGCTTTGAGGAAAACCTATACATGTGCATGTAACAACTAAATCATATCCTAAGCGATAGGGCTCAGTGGTATTTTCATGATTCAAGATAGTATAACATAACATTAACACCATGATTTAATACAATTGCATATGCATAACAATCTACATTTAACCATTTCATGTCCTACAAATATAAATCATTTCTCATCATCTTCCAATACATATATACATACCTATAGCAATGATAAGCCAATAAATTAATCAATCATCATTCATTAACTTATTCTCTAGCAAAACATCAATTATGAATAAAAAATACAATTATATACTTAAACAACATGCCATTCAATTTCATATTTATTTAACACCTTTTACCTAGGTAGCTTACCATTCAATCCTTTTTCCTGGAGTCAATTTGCTTATTCACAATCGTTTCAGCTCTTAGGGCTTGTTTTCGAATGACTTGCTCAATAGCTTACATGATCTTTTTATCAAAATTCACATAGGAAAAGAAGTGAGTCGATATTATTAAACCATTTCATTTTACGATATCATTTGCCATGTTTACCATTTATAACCCTATTAACATGACTTGGACTCGAATGAATACACAAAATGTCCAACCAGCATACGAAACTGGCACTGAAGAGCATCATCAGATGAATCGAAGCAGGGTAAACAGGCACGTAAAGTGCATATTGGTCCAAAAAGTGCAAGTGCATACTGGCATACGAAGTGTATCCTAGCACATGAGGTGCATCCTGACACATAAGCTCATAATCCAGTACACAAACCAATCCTATGGCATGCCAATTATATTCGACACTACTCGAACAACTAATAGGGTACCAACATTCAATCTATTTTACAATTCAATACATATAGCATTCTTGACCGCCTAAAAACGTGTTACCATTTATAGTATAATAACACACCAAAAATATAATAAATAAAACTAACGGTGTCTGTAAGCTTATGGGTCAAATTTTAATATAGTATGTGTTACAACGAAACACCGATAAGTATTCTGAGGATCGTACATAAGGGTTTGCATATTGGAGAAATTAATATTAAATCAATTATAGAAAATAGGGAAGAACGAACACATAAATATTTTATGTGGAAAACTCCTTCAAAGAGGATAAAAACCACGTACAAAGGAGGCTTCAACTTTCTACTAAATGAGTAAATAAACGAGAGTACAATATCAAGAAAATAAACCTAAATGTACTAAACGTACAAACTCAAACCCCAAAAATAAAGTCCTAACTTGGAAACAAAATTCTTTACATAGTTACCACAAAATTCTCACAAAAAATCATATGCGACTACATCTTTTCGCCCCTTAAAGAAAAGCACTTATTGATTGGCTTGTTAGTTTTTTAGCCACTCAAAATAGGGATACAATGGACCCTTTAAATAGGTGAAGATTAGAGTTCTAATCATACTAAAATATCCCTAAAATAATCAGAGTTCGACTGGGAGAAGAAGTCCTACGTAGAGTAAAAAATGTGGTCGCTTGATGAGTGCCAAATCCACAAAATATAACTTTTCATGCCTAAACAAAATGTAAATAAAAAATACAAAGAGTAAGGTTGATCCTACAGGGGTTGGGATATCTAAAATTGTTGTTCATTTTAACCAGAACGTGTGGTAGGCAACTTTCATGCCCACGACGTGTGTCGAACTATATGAAAAATAGAAGGGAGGGATTAAATCTGACTATAATAAAATAACATAAATAAATAAAAATAACTATATAGTAAAACAAACATTATGAAATTAAAATTGAGTAAACTGATGAGATAACGCTCTAACTTTAGGAACAGTTTTGGCCTTGGTTTCGAGTTGATCCACGGCAATAGATTTTCGCCTCCAACCAATAACTCAATTATAATGATCGAGGAACAACCTCTAACCACTTGCCTTTTTGTATGTAAATTAAATGCGGGAATGATTCGACATGTAACCCTTACCAAGTGATCAACCATAAAATCAACTTCCACAATTTAGTTCCTCGTTAACCATGCAAACAAGATGGAATCGACTTGAATCGAAGGTCTCGATTGTACCGGTCATTTAAAATCTATCAATAATTCCCTTGACAAATACAATTATTCACTCAATTGGTCACGTCAAATTTGTTTTTCAACACACTGAATATGACAATGACGGATTGTTTCGATTCTTCCAACTATACACCACACAATTGTTGTAAAAATGGGTTTAGAAACAAAGTTTTTAGGCAAAATGGAAGTTTAAAATTTTACTTAAACTCAAGCTTGGTGATATTTATAACAATAAACCTTTAACCAAAATAATATTTATGTTTTGTTCGAGGCGGTCTAAGTTAATCCCGACTTTCTAGTGAACGACCTTCTTCGCTATCCTCAAACCCTGAATTACTTTGAGTGTGGGCTTAAACAAATCGAACCAAATGCATAGAATGAAAACATTTCTTAACTTTCAATGGGAATGTTAATTCTCTCTATAAATCGAAACTATCACATTTTCCCAAAAAATAGAATTTATTCTAAAAGAATTGTCACTATTTTTACAGATTAACAATAATCTCAAAGTTATATAAATAGTTTAACTCGTAGTCCCTATTTAGAAAGAAACAGTACAAGATATCTAATAAGGTGTAATTGAATGATAATATTTTAATAGAAAATAAAAATTCTACTTGAAGTAGAAAAATGGGAGGGTTTGGGTAAAAATATAGGCCCGAAAAATGGGCTTGGGCAAAAAACGAGGCCCGTTTAGAAAATGGGCCGGGCCTTGGGCAAGATTTTTTTGGCCCGGGTCCGGCCCGGCCCGGCCCGATTTTAATATTAAATTATTTTTAAAATTTTTTTATTTTAAATTTTAAGTAACTTTAGTTTTTTTTTTACTGTACTTTTTTTTGTTGTTTTTAATGTTATTTTGATATTGTAAAATTTTTGTTATTAATATAATTTAGTTCTAATTTAGTTCAATTTTTTAATTTTAATATAATTACTTTTTATTATATTTTTAATTTATGTATTATTTTAAGAATTATTTTAGTCCCATTTTTTATTTTTTTTTTGTTTTAATATTTGTTTTTATGTTTTAAATGCATTTAATTTATTATATTTTAAATTTTTTTATTTAATAAAAAAGTAATTTTTTTTAATATGGCCGGGTTGGGCCGGGCTGGGCTCGAGCCTATCATTTTTTTCTCGGGCCGGGCTTAGACAAAATTCTAAGCCCATATTTCGGGCCGGGCCCGGGCCTTGAAAACGGGCTAAAATTTTTTATGGGCCCGGCCCGAACCCGGCCCGGCCCATGCACACATCTAGGGCGGTGGCTTGGCCTAGAAAATAATAGCGTTTACCATCCCTTCCTTTAACTAGGCCTAATTTGGGCCATTCATGTATTGAGTATTATTATTATATATATTATTTAGACTTTTATTCAATACTTACCATTTATTTAATTCAATATATAATTTTGAGTTCTCAAATATATTAATTAATTAAAACAGTTGTTCTGTATTAAAATATATTTAATTATTTTATTTAAAAATCCATAATAATTAATTGATTTTATTTCTCGCAAGTTATTTTATTATAAGTAATTAAATAATAATTGAAAAAATGGGCCACCACCTGCTTGGCGCAAAAATCAAAGAAAATTGATATAAAAAACCTTCATATCAAACAATCTTTTCTAATAAATTTCTCAATTCGATTTCTAATAAATTTCTTGTGTCGGTGTTGATTATATTAAAAAAAAGAGCACATATCAAATAAACTTTTCTTAGCAGAAGATAAAATAATTTATAATATCAATACATCAATCATATGTAATAATGTAATATATCAAATAAATTAAAGTCAATGGACAATATCCACACGAAAATCAAAACGCAAGGGGAGGAAACTTCCAATCTAGACTCTGTTGAATTTTTGGGATTAAATTGAAATTTAAAAGTATTTAAAAGAATTCTTGTGTATGATCTTAAATCAGTTTTTATTTATTTTATGTATCACGAATAAGATTATTTTATTTGATGTATTATGTGTTTTTCTTACACATTTGCTTATATGGTTATAAAATTTATAACTTTTAGACATGGTCACTCCACTCTTACAAGTAAAATCTAGCTACCCTCTAAGATCACTTTGTTGAACAATGCTCACTCACACCGGATGACAGAAAGGAGGAAGGTTGCCTATATGCAACCTCCTCCGGCTGACTTGAAGAATGCCACGATCATATTTTGGGCACAAGAGCAGTTAATGGAAATTGAGCAAATCTGTCAATTGAGGTACTTAGTTTATGCTTGTTCTGAAGCACACCTTTTGTTCAATCATTCGAGTCATCTCACAATAACCCGGATAAAGTTTTCATTCCATGGACTTATTCAATTTAAGTAAAGGGATGTAATATACATAACATCTCAACCGACATTAACTCAAAAAATAAGTGTAGGAATCATCATGTTTGACTTAGCTCAAAGAATTTATTCTCATGAAAACTAACATTCAGTTAGACTCGCAGAGACATTTCTTCCCTTTTTTTTTTTATCTTTTTTTATTCTTAAGATATTATCGAATCTTCTAACGCAAAATGAGATGACAACTTAAGCACTCTATTGTGATTATATAATTTATTATATCTCTAAACAACTATTTTTCTCTATTTATGATACCGTGATTAGAGTAATTTATTGACTTGAAATATCACTCGACCTTTTGACGTAAAGTGAGATGATAATTTACTGCTCTACGTAAAAAATAAAGAAAGTTCATTAGAGACCATGTTTCTGATTTCTAATAAATTTCTAGATTCGCTGTTAATTTCTGAAGGAGAATTAGAAAAAAAAAAAAAGATTTCATATATCAAACAAACATTTGTTTGCAGAAGATAAAATAATTTATAAAATCGACACATCAATCACATGTAATATATAATATTAAATAAATTAAAGTCAATGGACAATATCCACACGAAAACAGAAACGCTGGGGGAGGTAGCTTCCAATCTAAAATAATTAGATCAAGTTTCTGTTGCGTGATCAAGATTTGTGTTCTTTTTAATATTACCACGGACAAATCAATCATGTATTATATAAAATGTTTGGGACAATAAATTAATTTCATGTCTGCGGGTTTTATCACTATAAATCTTTCTGTTTTCTTAACAAAATTGAAGCAACAATTCTATAGTTGTCATCTACATTTCGGCCCAGACATTATAGTAAAGCAGAGACAATGAAAGGAACATTGATGTTGAGTTGGTTTCTGATCATCTGCCTCTTCCAAGTAGCAGTGCGGAGCCAATACTACTCAGATACCCTACCATATCATCCCAAGCCACCTAAGGTCACCAATCTTCACTTCTTTATGCACGAACATACGGGTGTTACAGCAGTCGTGCTAACCCAAGCTAACATCACAAGCAATAATTCATCAGTGACATTTGCCACCCTAGTTGCCGTTAATGATCCCCTCAGGACTGGTCCTGAGCCTGACTCAGAGGTGATTGGAAATGTTCAGGGTATTTCCCTCTTAGCCGGATCAAATGCATCGAGCACGCAGTACATAGAATTTGGATTTAATACCGGTAAGTTTAACGGCAGCTCTCTAAGCGTATTTTCAAGGGGAGACCCTGGGCTTGCGGTGGTCGGAGGAAGAGGACGATTCATGATGGCAACAGGGGTTGCACTATTTAACCCTATCCTTATAAATGCCACCAACGTCATTATTGAGTTTAACTTTACTGTAGTTCATTATTAAGATGTTATTTACAGACTCAATTCTCTTGGATTGTGAAAAAGTCATATGATTCTGCATCCACTTGGTTAGAATAAATGTATGAGATTAAAATTCTCATTCATCATCATTGTACTTTTTTATTTTATTACAAATAAAGATTAAATTCTTAGTTACAAAAAGAGACATACAAATATATTTATTCAGTATTTATCTTCATCTCGGATAGAGGTTGGTTTACGCAAAAGATGCGAAAACTTTACTTTGCTCAATATATCAACCAAACAATTATGAAATGGTGTCAAAGTCAAATATTACAAGGAAGCTGCAAGTTTACTTTGCTCATGAGTTGAGATTAATAAACCTTGAGACGTTGGAATGACTTCAATCCCCAAGAAATGATTCAAATCACCAAGACCTTTACTGGAAAATCTCTCCACCAAAGTTCGAACAAAGTAAAAAAGAAAACTTTTATTATTTTTATTGATACAAAATTTTGTTAGAAACAATAAATTCGAATTTAACTATACTTAAAAGCGTCTACTTGATCTATAAATCCAGGCATAATGTCAAATATAACTCTTAATGTTTAATTTTTTATTCATTTTAGTTTTTATTCTTTTTTTAGTTAAATTTTAGTCTCAACCTTTTTAAAGGGGTTAAATTTGACCACCAACATTTAAAAAAGAGTTGAATTGTTCTTTTTTTTAATAGAAATACTTATTAAAACACTAAACTTTTAAACATGACAGTCTACTTAGCAATCTACATATAGTTCATGTTAATTTTATGAATTTTTATGAACTCTTTTTTATAATTTATAATTTTTTTATACTTTGAATGTTTTATAAATTTAAATCATTTGGTGAGGTGACATACAAAAAACGAATTATTCATGTTTATATATAGTATGGGTAAGTTACCACGTCAACATCATTAAAAAAATTAATATTTTTGTCAATATTTTCTATAAAAAAAAAAACCCATTTGACACTCTACTTGCTACAATTTCTTTCTTTGATATAAATTTTCTCTTTTAGTTTGATAAAAAATCTTAACTCGAATTAGAATAAAATATTAATAAAAATACTCTTAACTTATAAACTCAAACATTCAACTGTATTATTTTAGTGTAATATAATTTTCTTGTTTTGAAGATATTATTTAGCATTTGACATTTATATTATTTTAAAGAAAATTTTGCATGATTTTAAAATAATTATTTTATTTTATGTATTATGAATAAGATTATTTTATTTGATGAATTATGTGCTGTCTTTTACACTTTGGCTTATATGGTTATAAAATTTATAGTTGTTAGACATTGCCACTCCACGAAAACCCACCTATCCTCTCAGATCACTTTGTTGAACAAAGCTCACTCACAGCGGATGACAGAAAGGAGCAAGATTGCCTATATGCGACCTCATCCAGTTGACTTGAAGAAAGCCACGATCATATCATGTTGCATCTCACCACTCACCGCGGCAATACCTTGCGGCGTTTACAGAGAAAAGTGTCACATAGGTACTCCTGTAGTGGGTTATGCGCATGATAAGTGGTGTTTACCCAGAAAACGCGGCTAATTCACTCACGTCAGCCTGCAAATTTCAACATTTCAGCAGGTAACACATTAGTGCACATGGTGGCGAGTGGCGACCAAGTCTCAGATACCGTAAATTATACAATTAAGAAATATAATTAATTTTTTAATTTTAATTTGTATATATTAGCGGCGTTTCTCTCGTTGAATGCCACAAATGGCTTCATTTATTGAGCCGTCCTCTTGAGTTTGGCGGTATTTTGTTTTTAACAAATAAAATTTATTTAATTTTAATTTATTTTTGATTATAAAGAGTTGTTTTAGTACATCAATCATATATTTTCAATCTCATCGGAGTTAATCTCGTAACCTATCCAAAGGAAGTCTATGTGTAGTTAACTATAAACTAATTAAAATAGAATAAAATGAATTAGCAAAAGAAAATGGTAAATTTTGAATATAAAAACAAGCACAAAAGAAGTAAAAAGTCAACAAATATTGGTGATTGATTACCTAACGTTTAACCGATATTAAGTTTCATTACATGGTCATATCGATTCGAGAAGATAACTTATATTAGTAGATAGCCTAAAAGGTCTATTGAATTGAAATTGAGCAAATCAATTAAAGGGTTATTATACAGTCTATCAAGTTCTATAAGATAGATATATTGTCTTAAGTATCGAAACGGATGACTCCCAAAAGATAGAGATAAAGATGTTATTGTCTGGATTGATAATACATAAAGAAAGACTCAATTCAAATTAATCTTAGATTTGTTTGTAGATTAACTTACTTGTGATGTTCATAGTGACTTACCTCAAACTTGAGTAAGTGACTAACTATGTGTGCATGACTTGTACACATTGATGTATTGAAAGACTAAGTTCAAAACAACTAAAAATCCGAAAGTTGATATGTTGGGTATATGACTTTTGCATGACACAGCTTCATTCAAAATAGTGGAATTCATAACCCATTAAAGGGTAAATGGTTTCCTCTCATTAGCATTAAATGATAGATGGAAAAGTAACGAGGCCACGAATCATTTGTCCAAGACAAATAGTAATCAAGTCATTTATCACAAAGACAAACGACGATTCATGATCATGTTTAATTTTTATCTATCATGTAATGTTGATAAAATGGTATCATTTACCCATTAGTTGGGCAATGAATTCCACTATTGTGAACGATGTTATATACTGCAGAATTTGTATATCCAATTCACTAACTTTTAGTTCCTTACCTATTTGAACTCAGACTTTTACTTACCTCAAAGTATATAATTCACACATATATAGCTCATCATCTACTCAGGATTAATGTATGCCACACTATATATTTATTATGGGACAAGGGTTTTCTTGTCAAATAATTTTTATATATTTGAGAAGATTTAGAAAACCTTATAATCTCTACATCAATTCTCTTGTTGTCGCTCCTCTTAAAAAGTTGATCCTTTTCTCTACACCTAGTGCCATACTTTTCTCATCCATGACATGCATAAAGCTTACTCATTTTGAAGATGAAGAACCTTTGTAACGGGATTTTTGTGCAAGTATACACAGTTGTTCAAATAATAAGTAAGTAAAATGAGTTACCGTCTCCACAGGGACTGTGTTTGTTAATCGGTTATTTACAAAATTATAAATTCACAATTTGGTATAAAAACATAATAAATAGTGTATGCAAAATTGATCCCTAATGCAATTTTAAACTAAGTATGCAAAATAATCTAAATGTATGAATGAATTTTAGCAACAAATACACAACTTCAACAATCAATAACATGTATAGGCTAGGATAATTACATTAATCAGCTTAATTTATTTTCATCATGCTTAATAGTGTTTGGAAAACCTTCCATGGCAACTTAATCTTTCATGAGTTTAGAAATCAAATTAAGTCCTTTCGAATCTTCTACTTAGTGAAACATGCATTTACTGATCATATTAAACTAAGGGTTTCTTAGTGTTTATGCGAGGTAATAGGTGTGTCATCTCATTTCTTTAGTGGTGCAGATCTAATTTTCAAGCAAGCCTATGGTAATAACATTTCTCGTTCGACTGTTAAGTGCATATTACTTGAACCTTAAACACTTTGAGTGCTTTGAGTGATCCTTATTGAGGATGTCAATTCTTGTTGAGTTTAAATTTCATGTAATTATTGAGATAGGAGAGACACCTTTGTTTTTATGTCTTGAAAAGTTTTGCTTGGATTACTTGTATTCTTTAGTGTCATTTTAGTTCGAAATTTCAATGCTTGATTATCTGTGGATTATCCTGAGACATTATCGATAAAATCAATAAATTGAGGGAAGTGCACTTGATTGTGGAGGACAAGCAAACTCTTAAGTGTGGGGATATTCGATGAGTGCTAAAAGAAACATATTTTGACCTCGTTTTTAATTTGTTTTTAGGTGATTATTTGATGTTAATGGTAAATTTTATGATCCTAATTCTTTAAATTCATATTTTAAATCTTAATAGAGCATTTGGGAGCAAAATGAGTGAAAAATGAAAAATCAGAGCAAGCTACGGGCTGACCTATTCCATAAGGCCATATGGTAGGTTGTGTCGATTTGGCGAATTTGTACCCTAAACTGCTGGAAATCGTTTTTTTAGGTTTTTCGGACATTCTAAGACATATGACAAAAATTTTCTTGAATATTCTATGACAGCTCACTCCTATCTTCTTATTTTTGTCATATATAAATCTTAAAATACCCAAAAAAAAACGTATTAAATAAATAATTTATAAAATCAAACAAGCTTTTATTTGCAGAAGATAAAATAATTTATAAAATAAATCACAAGTAATATATAATATCAAATAAATTAAAGTCAATGGACAATGCACCATTCACACGAAAATAAAAACGTAGGGGAGGGAACTTCCAATCTAAAATTAATTTACAAGTGGATCATAGACAATGAGACCAAGTTTCTTTTGCGTGATCAAGATTTGTGTTCCTTTTAATATTACTACAGAGAAATCCATCATGTATTATATAAAATGTTTGGGACAATAAATTATTTCATGTCTGCGGGTTTTATCACTATAAATATTTCTGTTTTCTTCATAAAAATGAAGCAACAATTCTATAGCTTTCATCTACATTTCGCCCCAGAAATTATAGTAAAGCAGAGACAATGAGAGGAACATTGATGTTGAGTTGGATTCTGATCATCTGCCTCTCCCAAGTAGCTGTGCAGAGCCAATACTACTCGAAGAGCCGACCATATCATCCCAGGCCAGCTAAGGTCACCAATCTTCACTTCTTTATGCACGAACATACGGGTGTTACAGCAGTCGTGGTAGCCCAAGCTAACATCACAAGCAATAATTCATCAGTGCCATTTGCCACCCTAGTTGCCGTTAATGATCCCCTCAGGACTGGTCCTGAGCCTGACTCAGATGTAATTGGAAATGTTCAGGGTATTTCGCTCCTGGCTGGATCAAATGCATCGAGTACGCAGTACATAGAATTTGGATTTAATACCGGTAAGTTTAATGGCAGCTCTCTAAGCGTATTTTCAAGGGGAGAACCTGGGCTTGCGGTGGTTGGAGGAAGAGGACGATTCATGATGGCAAAAGGGATTGCACTATTTAACCCTATCCTTATAAATGCCACCAATGTCATTATTGAATTTAACTTTACTGTAATTCATCACTAAGATGTCATCTACTGACTCAATTCTCTTGAACTGTGAAAAAGTCATATGATTCTGCTCCACTTGATTGCAATAAATGTATGAGAATCTCATACTTCATCATTGTACTTTATTATTTTATTACAAATAAAGATTAAATTGTTTGCTACAAAAAAGACATAAATATATCTATTCAGTATTTATTTCATCTCTGATAGAGGTTGGTTTACGAAAAAAATGAGAAAGTTTACTTTGCTCAATATATCAACCAAACAATTATTATATGGTGTAGAAGTCAAATATTACAACGAAGCAGCAAGGTTACTTTGCTCAATGTATCATAACAGATATATTCTTGTGTTGCGATGAATAAATCTTGAGACGTTGGAATGACTTCAATTGTGAAGAAATTATTTTGTAGAACTGAATTTCTTATTTTGTAAACCGATACAATTAGTTATTTATACTTATATTGTGTACGTAATTCACATTTCACCAAATTTGAGAGGAAAGAAGAGGAAGGACCAAAGAAATAGGAGTAGCTGCTGCTCCATATGACCAAGGACACTATGAAAATGAAGTTATTTGAAGGTTGGGGAGTTCTAGAATTAATGTAATATTGATCGATTGTATTATTGTATTCTTGTTGTTTAGTTCTTATACACAGAACGTTGTTGGAATATAATAATTTAGTACGTATATATAAAGAAAAAGAAAAAGAAGACTTCATATCAAACAGACTTTTCATAGCAGAAGATAGAATAATTTATAAAACCAACACATCAATCACATGTAATATATGATACCAAATAAATTAAAGTCAATGGAAAATATTGAGACAAAAATAAAAACGCAGGGCAGGAAACTTCCGAACATTATATTTATAGATAGAATGGTGTTTACAACCTTCACCATTCTAATTATTAAGTGAAGATATTCGTATTTATACGTATATAAAAAGGTATATTCCTATTCAAAAATCAAGCAGCTAATTAGACCAAGTTGCCGTTGCGTGGTCAAGATTTGTTTTCTTTTTAATATTACTAGGGAAAAATCAACCAGGTATTATATCAAATGTTTTGGGGAATAAATTATTTCCAAAGTCCGCAGGATTTCTCAGTATAAATGTCTGTGTTTTGTTCATAAAAATGAAGCAACAATTCCACTAGCTTTCATCAACATTTCGCCTTCACCCCAGAAATTATAGTAAAGCAGAGACAATGAGAGGAACATCGGTGTTAAGTTGGATTCTGATCATCTGCGTCTGCCAAGTAGCAGTGCGGAGCCAATTCTACTCGGACACCCTACCATATCAACCCAGGCCAGTTGTGTTCACCAATCTTCACTTCTATATGCACGAATTTACGGGCACTACAGCAGTCGTGCTAACCCAAGCTAACATCACAAGCAATAATTCATCAGTGCCATTTGCCACCCTAGTTGCCGTTAATGATCCCCTCAGGACTGGTCCCGAGCCTGACTCAGAGCTGATTGGAAATGTTCAGGGTATTTCCCTCCTAGCCGGATCAAATGCATCGAGCACGCAGTACATAGAATTTGGATTCAATACCGGTAAGTTTAACGGCAGCTCTCTAAGCGTATTTTCAAGGGGAGACCCTGGGCTTGCGGTGGTCGGAGGAAGAGGACAATTCGCGATGGCAACAGGGACTGCACTATTTAACCCTATCCTTATAAATGCCACCAATGTCATTATTGAGTTTAATGTTACTGTAATTCATTACTAAGATGTTATTTACAGAGTCAATCCTCTTGGATTAGTGTGAAAGTCATATGATTATGCTCCACCTGTTAGAATAAATGTATGAGAAATATATAGGTTTGTAGTATTAAAAATTAAAATTCTCATACTTGGTCATTGTACTTTATCATTATACGATAAATAAATATTAAATTCTTAGCTACAAAAATATATCTATTCACTACTTATCTTCATCTCTAATAGAGGTTGGTTTATGCACAAATTTGGAAAGTGTGTTGACAACGAAACAGTTATTGTTTAGTGTCAAAGTCAAATATTACAACGAAGCAACAATTTTTTTGGCCTCTTAATTTGGCGTCGACTGCAGCAAAGCCACCATGAAAACTTAAAAGAAACTAAAGTGGACATTGGTGTTTACTTTGCTCAATATATCATAACAAATATATTCTTGTGTTAGAGATGAATAAATCTTCAGATTCCCATGAAATGATTCAAATCACTGGAAAATCTCTCTGCCAAAGTTTGGATAAAGTCAGAAAAAAGAAGCTTTATTATTATTTTGAGTCAATAAATCCGGATTCAGCAATACTTAGGCCTCTAATGTAGATCCATAAATTAAAGCATAGTTGTCAAAGTTTACATTTTTTTCACTCAAATTGGCTTCTATTCTCTCTCTCTCTCTTTTTAAGTTCGAGCCTCAATCTTTTAAAAGGAGACGAATTTGACAACTAATCATTTAAAAAGAATCGAATTGTTTTTTTTTTAAACTTAAATACGGACTAAAATGTTAAATTTTTTAAACATGATAGCTTTCATGAAAATCCACATATACTTCATGTTAAATTTTTTTGTGTGTTTTTATGAACTTTTTATAATTTTATATAATTTAAAATTTATTTTTTGAATATTTTTAATTGTTAAATTATTTGTGGACATGGTATATAAAACAAAAATGTGTCATGTTAGCATAAAATAGACGCAGATTGCTGCACCAACATCATTAAAGAAAATAAATATTAGTCATCATCACCGCTAAAAAACAATTTCAAAGGTTAATGGCCAACTCAATTAAAAAAAAAAAGAATAAGGGTTAAATTGACAAAATTTAAACATTGAAGGCTAAATTTGACATTATGCTATAAGTCGACCTTTTGAACTTAATTCTAGAATCAGTTAAATTTTTTGGATTAAATTGAAAATTCAAATTAAATTCAGCCTTACGTTAAATTTAACAAAAGTTTAATCACAATCTTGAAAAGTTAACAAAAGTTGAATTTGACTTTCTAATCTCCAACCGTAGGCCAAATGTGTTGAATTTTTCAGCTTACTACAATTTCTTTATTTCATATGGAATAAAACATTAATAAAAATACTCTTATAAACTCAAACATTCAACTATATTATTTTGGTGTAATATCATTTTCTTGTTTTGAAGATATAGTTTAGCAATTGACATTTATACTATTTTAAAAGAAAATAGTTCATGCTCTTAAACCATTTTTTATTTTATGTTTTATGAACAAGATTATTTCTTTGATGTTGTTGAGACAAGATGTGAAGAATAAAGTTGATTGGCACTTGAAAGTGCCCACTGTAGGCTACCATTGAGGTAGTTAATTACTTACCTTATTTGAGTTGGTAATCTATTGAATAAAATCTTTGACCCTGTTAATGTGTTGTTATATTGAAGATACTATGGTCCATCTATAAAAAACAATCCTTGGCCATTGAAGATTGGATTGGATTCGAGTGAATCAATTCAACCATTGGAATGTGGAGATTCCATCGAGATTGCATTGCTGATTTTGGAGAGCATGCCTTCGATTAATTGTGCTTCGATTATTGATGTTGTGATAGCTATTTTCAAGGAGTTACTTTGTATTCACTTAGACTTGATGCTAGCAAACAGGAATTGATATACACTTTGAGGCTTGTCTAGGTTATGTATGAAAGCTTTTTAAGAGCACTTGAATCCAGTCACTGAGGAATTGTTTTGTGAGGAAGTGCAAACTAAATTGTAAACATTGTTGAGTGTTTACTTCCCAAGTTCTCAGGGGGGAAATTTGAGGTGAGTGTTCTAATCTTTATGTACAAAGGTGAGATCTCTATACTCGGGGAGTGATAGAGTGTGAATCACTTGTATTGTGGATTACAGATAGAGGATTTAGTCATTGAGCTAGGCTTCACAGATGTAAGGAAATGAAACTGTGTAAACAAGTTCTTTGTGTTCTTTGTTTTTGATTCCACATTTTTGTAGTGCTAAGCCGTAGTGGCCACTGCATTCAAGCACTTCCATTAACCATTGGCATCGGAGTTTAATGTCTTAAGTGGTGAATCCCAGTGTTTTCGTTTGCTGACAAACGAAGGTTCTTCAATTACCCGTCGCCCTATGCTTTAGAATGGTAACTATCCCTACTAGAAGGCTAGGATGAAAGCCTACATTAAGTCTGTTGATGAAAGGATAAGGGGTTCTGTACTCACAGGCCGGCAAGCTCCAACTGTCAATTCTAATGTTGGAAAGGTTTTTAAACCTAAACTTGAATGGACAACAAAACAAGAGAGAGTTATTAATGCAAACTTTAAGGCATTGTACACCATATTTTATGGTATCGATGTGAAAGACTTCAAGCATATTTCCAAGTGCACTATTGCAAAGGAAGCTTGAGAAATTCTCCAAACAGCTTACGAGAAAATTAGTACTATCAAGCAATCCAAGATGTCATGTTGATTGCCAAAGTTGAAACCTTGAGAATGAAAAATTCTAAGACAATTGGTGAGTTTTATGCTAAGTTGTGTGACTTGCCTAATGAGGCATTCACCCTTGCTGAAGTGTACTCCAACTCTAAATTGGTAAGAAAGGTCTTGAGGTCACTACCTAAAAGGTTTTCAATTAAAGTGGTTGTTGTTGAAGAGGCCAAAGATCTGGAGAGCTTAAAGATTGATTAGTTGATAGGGTCCTTACAACTTTCGAGCTGAACATGGATGAATCCAAGAGGGTTAAATCAAAAGGAGAAAGAAACATTGGAATCCAAGTTGTTGATGAAGTGCCAATTACCAATGCCTCTGCAATAGAAGAACTACAAGAGTAGGTTGCTCTACTTACTTGGAACTTTATTAAATCTTTCAAGAAGCAAACTGAGAGGCTCAAGAAGTTCGAGACACCAAAAACCACTCCAAAGATCAAGAGAAAAGGTGTTGTTGTCAAGAAGGAGAATGAGAAAGAAAAGATGAAAGGAATCCAGTGTCATGAATGCCTTGGCTATGGTCATATTTAGGCTAAGTGTCCAACTTTGTCTTTAGCTACGTACAAGAAATTTGATAATAAAATAATATCAATTTCACACAACTCATGAAATTACAATAATTTAATATAATTTGCAATTTATTCATTTTAGTCCTTATATTCAAAGTGCCCATATCTTTTGATATTTAGTATTGCATCAAAATCTAATTTCATATTCTTTCATTAGGGACCCGAAGCCTTTTGTCTATAAAATAATTTTTTTAACAACTTTCACTTTATTCAATTTAGTCCCTAATGTTAAAATTAACTAAATAGTTTACTTAAATTTCTAATTAAATCCACCATCTTCTTACTAATTAACTAACAACACCATGCATGAATTTGAACTTTTAAAAATTAATTTTTCTCAGCTTTTCAACCATGAAATTTCACTCAAAACATCAATAATTCATTAATCTAAACACTGGATTGGTTTAAATCCAGCTTATTAAAGCTTGAATCTTTAAGAAATTGTCAAAATAAATCTCATACCTTAGTTAATTTGTTGGACAACAACCAAGAAATGAAAAAGGAAAATTTTCATTCTAATGGTTTCAGTGATGAGGGAAGAAGGTTTGAAACTTTGCTCATCCACTAATATGTTTAATATCTTTTAAACTTTTAATTAACATATTTATAATAATATTTAAAAGTTCAAAGTTAACTTAATATTAATAGATGATAATAATCATGTTTCTCCACTAACATATTTTAACAATGGTTAAATTACTCCAAAATCCTTAGTTTAATTACTTATTAAGTCTTTAAGCATTTTCCGAATTAAAACTTAATAGCGATTGTACCCTGACAACCTCAAAATGAATAAGAGTGGATTTGGGGCGGCGGTGCGATGCGTTTAGCTTACTTTTTGTCTCACGCTACAATATCACTACAGTATCTAATCTCACCACCACCGCTGTTTTTACACTAACCGCAGGTAAACGCACCGCCCATCCAAACTCACCCTAAGTCCCTGAAGTCCTTTCTAGTGCACATGACCAAGTTTCTCATGCCACAATTCTAACTCAGAAATACTTACCTTGTTATACTTCACAGATTGTAGGACCTTGTAACAATTATCAGCCAATGACAAATCTCCCTAAACCAAATAAAAATACTCATGCTTACGAGTCTTCATATACTGTTCGCCCATAAATTTCCTCTTAAAAACCTCGAGAAAGTAATTCTAAGTTAATCTATCAGAAACAGTACCTCTTAGAAACAAGAAAATGATATTAGACCAAAATAATATAGTTGAATGTTTGAGTTTATAAGTTTAAGAGCATTTTTATTAATGTTTTATTCCATATGAATGAAAGAAATTGTAGTAAGCCGAAAAATTCAACACATTTGGCCTACGGTTGGAGATTAGAAAGTCAAATTTAACTTTTGTTGACTTTTCAAGATTGTGATTAAACTTCTGTTAAATTTGACGTAAGGCTGAATTTAATATTTTCAAGTTAATCCAAAAAATTTAACTAAATCTAGAATTAAGTTCAAAAGATTGACTTATGGTATAATTTCAAATTTAGCCTTCAATATTTAAAATTTATCGATTTAGCCCTTATACTTTTTATTAAGTCAGTTGGCCATTAATCTTTGAAAAAAATGTCAAATCGTTTTTTAACGATGATGATGACTAATTTTTTTTCTTTAATGATGTTGGTGCGGCAATCTACGTCTACTTTATGCTAACATGACACATTTTTGTTTTATATACTATGTCCACAAATAATTTAAAAATTAAAAATATTCAAAAAAAATAAATTATAAATTATATAAAATTATAAAAAGTTCATAAAAACACAGAAAAAATTTAGCATGAAGTATACGTGGATTTTCATGCAAGCTATTATGTTTAAAAATTTTAACATTTTAGTCAATATTTAAGTTTAAAAAAGAAAACAATTCGTCTCTTTTTTAAAAATTGATTGCCAAATTCTTCTCCTTTTAAAAGATTGAGGCTCGAACTTTACAAAGAAAGAAAGAAAGAGAATAAAAACCAAATTGAATGAAAAAAATATAAACTTTGAGACCTAAACTTGACATTATGCTTTAATTTATGGATCTACATTAGAGGCCTAAGTATTGCTGAATCCGGATTTATTGACTCAAAATAATAATAAAGCTTCTTTTTTCTGACTTTATCCAAACTTTGGCAGAGAGATTTTCCAGTGATTTGAATCATTTCATGGGAATCTGAAGATTTATTCATCTCTAACACAAGAATATATTTGTTATGATATATTGAGCAAAGTAAACACCAATGTCCACTTTAGTTTCTTTTAAGTTTTCATGGTGGCTTTGCTGCAGTCGACGCCAAATTAAGAGGCCAAAAAAATTGTTGCTTCGTTGTAATATTTGACTTTGACACTAAACAATAACTGTTTCGTTGTCAACACACTTTCCAAATTTGTGCATAAACCAACCTCTATTAGAGATGAAGATAAGTAGTGAATAGATATATTTTTGTAGCTAAGAATTTAATATTTATTTATCGTATAATGATAAAGTACAATGACCAAGTATGAGAATTTTAATTTTTAATACTACAAACCTATATATTTCTCATACATTTATTCTAACAGGTGGAGCATAATCATATGACTTTCACACTAATCCAAGAGGATTGACTCTGTAAATAACATCTTAGTAATGAATTACAGTAACATTAAACTCAATAATGACATTGGTGGCATTTATAAGGATAGGGTTAAATAGTGCAGTCCCTGTTGCCATCGCGAATTGTCCTCTTCCTCCGACCACCGCAAGCCCAGGGTCTCCCCTTGAAAATACGCTTAGAGAGCTGCCGTTAAACTTACCGGTATTGAATCCAAATTCTATGTACTGCGTGCTCGATGCATTTGATCCGGCTAGGAGGGAAATACCCTGAACATTTCCAATCAGCTCTGAGTCAGGCTCAGGACCAGTCCTGAGGGGATCATTAACGGCAACTAGGGTAGCAAATGGCACTGATGAATTATTACTTGTGATGTTAGCTTGGGTTAGCACGACTGCTGTAGTGCCCGTAAATTCGTGCATATAGAAGTGAAGATTGGTGAACACAACTGGCCTGGGTTGATATGGTAGGGTGTCCGAGTAGTATTGGCTCCGCACTGCTACTTGGCAGACGCAGATGATCAGAATCCAACTTAACACCGATGTTCCTCTCATTGTCTCTGCTTTTACTATAATTTCTGGGGTGAAGGCGAAATGTTGATGAAAGCTAGTGGAATTGTTGCTTCATTTTTATGAACAAAACACAGACATTTATACTGAGAAATCCTGCGGACTTTGGAAATAATTTATTGCCCAAAACATTTGATATAATACCTGGTTGATTTTTCCCTAGTAATATTAAAAAGAAAACAAATCTTGACCACGCAACGGCAACTTGGTCTAATTAGCTGCTTGATTTTTGAATAGGAATATACCTTTTTTATATACGTATAAATACGAATATCTTCACTTAATAATTAGAATGGTGAAGGTTGTAAACACCATTCTATCTATAAATATAATGTTCGGAAGTTTCCTGCCCTGCGTTTTTATTTTTGTCTCAATATTTTCCATTGACTTTAATTTATTTGGTATCATATATTACATGTGATTGATGTGTTGGTTTTATAAATTATTCTATCTTCTGCTAAGAAAAGTCTGTTTGATATGAAGTCTTCTTTTTCTTTTTCTTTATATATACGTACTAAATTATTATATTCCAACAACGTTCTGTGTATAAGAACTAAACAACAAGAATACAATAATACAATCGATCAATATTACATTAATTCTAGAACTCCCCAACCTTCAAATAACTTCATTTTCATAGTGTCCTTGGTCATATGGAGCAGCAGCTACTCCTATTTCTTTGGTCCTTCCTCTTCTTTCCTCTCAAATTTGGTGAAATGTGAACTACGTACACAATATAAGTATAAATAACTAATTGTAGCGGTTTACAAAATAAGAAATTCAGTTCTACAAAATAATTAATATTTTATAATCTACCAAGTGACTTTGAGGCTGTGCCAACCCTTTCAACATCCTAAATTTTGCTCTTCCTCCGATCATCGCAAGCTTACGTTCTGTCTGCGTTATAGCGTTCCGTGAGAAGGGGTCATTTAACCTCTTCTCGGCGTAGCTTGAAAACTTACACAAATTTGGATCATATGGCAACTTGGAGGCCGACAATCTCTGGAGGCCTTCTAACAACTTTAGGCGACAATGCCGTTTGAACAACTTTGGCTGGCCGTCACGCTCAAGGTTAAATTTGGAATTTTGCCTTAATTTATAGATCTATTGAAAGCTTAAAAATTGTCGGATCTGGATTTGAGGATGAAATTTGGTATCAATAAAAATAATAAAACTTTTCTCTAACTTGTTTGAACTTTGGCGAAGAGATTTTCGAGCAAAGATCTTGGTTATTTGAATAATTGTTATTTTTGTTGGAAATATACTACTACAAAATAAAATCGTTAACATTGATAGGGAAAATAAATTAAGCGTAAACAAATAAAATAATCATTGTGTTATGGAAGAATCATTGTCTTAAAAGTAAATTTGTTCTGATCGGTGTAACCGTGTAGTAAACATCGTCCCCTAAGATAACGTAGAATTTCAATATTCGCATACCCGAATAAAAAAGGTGAAACACAATTGGTATCGCTCTTCTCGAAAGGAATCAGAAGAAAAAGCAAAAATTTAGTTGAAAAAATTTGACCAGATAAATTGCTAAAAGAAACAAATGAGATTAAAAGGAGAACTGTTGTTTGCTTGTGTTGTGTGAAATGAGAAGAATGACAACTTTTTATATTGTTTTTTGAATGGACAAAATGATAAAATAGTAGTGTTAATTTTCAAAAATAGCAGAGGCCCAAAGACGAATCTAGAGGGCTAGTAGGGGCCCGGCTCCCCTAAAATGGAAAATTATTATTTTGGCCCTTTAAAAAATTTTAAAATTTTAAATTAATAAAACTAAAATTTCACTTTTACCCCCTAAAATTATAAAAATTTTGATTTAATCCTTTAAAAATTATAAAGATATAGACTATTAAAAATTAAAATTTCATTTTGACCCCTTAAAAACAAAGGCTTCAACCGAAAATATTCTGAAAATATTTTTTTGCATTACCAACAATTCTAAATTCTCGAGATTTATTCATCTCAACACAATAATTGTTCGTTGTCAACAAACTTTCCCAATTTTTGCATAAATCAACCTCTATCAGAGATGACGATAAATACTGAATAGATATATTTATTAGTCATTTTTAGTAGCCAAGAATTTAACCTTTATTTCTATTATAATGATAAAGTACAATGATGAAACATGAGAATTATAAATTTTAATCAGATCATATATATATATATATATATATATTTCTCATACATTTATTCTAATCAAGTGGAGCACAATTCAAAAGGATTGCGTCTGTAAATAACATCTTAGTAATGAATTACAGTAACGTTAAATTCCATAATGACATTGGTGGCATTTATAAGGATAGGGTTAAATAGTGCAATCCCTTTTGCCATCATGAATCGTCCTCTTCCTCCAACCACCGCAAGCCCAGGTTCTCCCCTTGAAAATATGCTTAGAGAGCTGCCATTAAACTTACCGGTATTAAATCCAAATTCTATGTACTGCGTGCTCGATGCATTTGATCCAGCCAAGAGCGAAATACCCTGAACAGTTCCAATCACCTCTGAGTCAGGCTCAGGACCAGTCCTGAGGGGATCATTAACGGAAACTAGGGTGGCAAATGTCACTGATGAATTATTGCTTGTGATGTTAGCTTGGGCTACCACGACTGCTGTAACACCCGTATGTTCGTGCATAAAGAAGTGAAGATTGGTGACCTTAGGTGGCCTGGGATGATATGGTAGTGTATCTGAGTAGTATTGGCTCCGCACTGCTACTTGGGAGAGGCAGACGATCAGAATCCAACTCAACATCAATGTTCCTTTCATTTTCTCTGCTTTACTATAATTCTGGGGCGAAATGTAGATGAAAGCTATAGAATTGTTGCTTCAATTTTATTAAGAAAACAGAAAGATTTATAGTGATAAAACCCGCAGACATGAAAATAATTTATTGTCCCAAACATTTTATATAATACATGATTGATTTCTTCGTGGTAATATTAAAAAGAACACAAACCTTGATCACTCAACAGAAACTTGGTCTAATTATTTTAGATTGGAAGTTTCCTCCCCCAGCGTTTCTGTTTTCGTGTGAATATTGACCATTGAATTTAATTTATTTGATATTATATATAACATGTGATTGATGTGTTGATTTTATAAATTATTTTATCTTCTGCAAACAAATGTTTGTTTGATATGAAATATTTTTTTCTAAATCTCCTTCAGAAATTAACAGCGAATGTAGAAATTCATTAGAAATCAGGAACATGGTCTAATTAGCTGCTTGCTCTAATCAATAAATTTCTTTGTTTTTTGCGCAAAGCAGGTTGTGGAATTCACCACCACCGTTCTGCCAATTTTTCTCTTTTTCTTGAGTAACTAAAACTCTATTCTGGCTTGGAGACACTAATTATGTAACACCTTTAACCCGTATCTATTACCGGATTAAGGTTATGAGGCATTACCGATCAAAAACACAATTTCCATCATTAATATATATACATGAACGAGTCTCGAAAATCAGTCAAAATTTAATTCATAAACTAACACAACTCTTTTAATTTGAAACATTCCATATCATACATATATACAGTCATATCATTTATAAGCAATAATATGTAATATATACTATTTAAAACATTAAAGTATATGCCGATCTTAACATAGATAAATTATAAACTTAAAAGAATATCCAATTACTATAATGCATGAGTATATATTAACTCTTAATTTAATTAATGAAATCAATATTACTCAACTCAAACCCAAGCATCATTTAAATTTTTAATATCAACTAAATTTATACTTAAAGTCACATGTCAATATATTATACAAAACTAATATCTCTATAAACATTTACAAAGTAACTAACACAATTAATACATAAAGTCTAATCGAAGAACAACCACATAAATCACATATTTTGCTAAACATTTATGCATGCTATAGTCATATAATAGTTCACTAGTCTCTATGACTTTAATAAATGTTTTGTCCTAGTGACCGAATATATATACAACAAACTACATATTTATAATATGTATCAACTAACATAAGTCATATTCAATTTACCAATCACCTTAATTCAATCCTTTTGTCTTACAAGAATTTAATTAAAATAACACATCAATCACACTTATTTTCTCCATCATTAAAGAAATTAGTTTATGCATTTTCACTTCCATATATACAACCAACCCACATTGATCAACATTCATTCAATTACAAATATGTAAATACTATAACCAAATCAACTAGTATATCAATGAACATGAACATATTTTTGTACCTTAACCGATATGTCATATATATACCTAGATGTATACATAAGCAATGACCAAAATACCAACAAATTCCCAAACGTACATCTCATGATAGTAATAATCAAATACCCTATTCACAAGCATTTATACTCATATATAACTTTAGCCAAACTATACACAAATATATTTGAAGTCATTATCCACTTCAAGCATATATTATCTACCACAATTACTATGCAATTATAGTACATAGCATTATAACTAAGACGTTCTTAAACCATAAGCAAAGTAATTAAATGCAAACATAAAGTTAAGCCATTTTCGCATGGCCTTTATACAAACATTTTTCCAAAATAACCAACTCCAAAGCAAGCCTATACATGCCATATTTCAAGTTTAGCTTGTTAGGTACCAAAGTAGTAGATAGTGTGATGAACTTGGCTGACAGTCCCCGAGCTTGTAGCTTTACTCCAAAATCTATAAAACAGAAACACACATATATAGAGAGAGTAAGCTATTTATAGCTTAGTAAGTTATAAGCAAATGAGTAACCCAAAAATACCATCAATTTAATTTAACTAAGCCAAAACACATTTATTATAAAACATTTAGGTTTAAACATATAAAATCTATAATATTTATATATATTCATTCATATTTGTCACTTTGACCGAATGCTTATATAGCCATATTATCATATTATCGATTAACTTCCAAAGCCAAATAATTAATATCAACCTAGTTCACATGCACATAAATACACAAACTCATGTGTCATCATATAATTTCATGTACATTTTAGTTATGTAGCCGAATACATGTATTCATACGTACATATAAATTAAACTCATTTCAATACTATTCACAAGGTCGAGTACACTTACCTAGTTCACATGTAACCTTCAATTGCATTATACATAATTTGAAATAAGTACCAAATTACTCACTTACCTTATTTTAAATAACAACAAGCCAATTCGTACCTAGCCATTTAGCTTATCTTATAAATTCGAACACAACTTGTCTTTGCCCGATGAACCATTCAGAATTGGATAGGACACTTGGAAGATCACACATAAATTGTACAATGCCAACGTCCCAAACGTGGTCTTACATGTAATCACATATCGATGCCATTGTCCCAGACAGGGTCTTACTCGCACACATATATTGGAATCACATATCGATGCCATGGTCTTACTCGCACACAGAAATTGGAATCCTATGTCATGACATATGTATCCTAACTATTCCTAAGGTTCATACGGGGCCTTCGGGCGTCGTAACTCGGTCGAAACGAATTCAGAAATATAGTAACCAAACTTGTTCATATTTGGCTATAGCATAAATAAATCCATATATTTCATTTCAGCATGTATACTTAGCATTTATTTTAAATTAAGTATGTCTATTTGCTTATAGACTTACCTCAAATGATGTAAAACGGAACGGGACAGCTAGTCAACAACTTTCGTTTTCCTCCGATCTAAATCAGATTTCTTTAGTTCTTGATCTAAACATATTCAAATTAAGCTCACTCAAACATATTGGCATTAAATTTAATCCAAAAGCACATAAATGAGCAAATTACCATTTTACCCCTAACATTTACATTTTTTACAATTTAGTCCCTATTGCACAAAACACAAAATATACAAAATTTCAATATACCCATGTTGTGCTGAATTTTACCCATACTCATAAAAGTCCATATATTTCATTTATTTCACATTTTAGTCCCTCAAATTATTATTTTTGCAATTTAGTCCTAATTACTCAAAATCATCAAAAACTCCAATACAAAACATGTTAATCTAAAACATATCTTTCATATTTCATCATCAAACAACAAAAATCACAAGCTCTCAACAATGGCATAACTCAAAATATTCACCAAAATAAAAAATTTAAGCATGGGTTTTGTAGTACTCGAAGCAACGATCTCAAAAAAGTAGAAATTATCAAAAACCGAGCTAAACACGTACCTTGATTGAGCTCGAGAATGTTCGAACTAGGTTTTTATTTTCTCTTTTCTTTTGTTTTAGTTTCGGTCAAAAAAGATGATATTATAAAACCATATTATAAGCTTTATGTTTTATTATTCATATATTATTTCATATTTTACTATTTTGCCCTTTTAAAATAAATAACAAAAACATGCATAATAAGGGTACATTCGGCCATCACTAAGTCCAAAGGGTTATTTGCAACATAAATGCTTCAATTTAGAATGCCACTAACAATTCGGCCCTTATACATTAAACTACCAAATTTTCAATTTACGCGATTAAGTCCTTTTATTTAATCGAACACTCAAACGATAAAATTAAATCACGAAAATTTCAAAAATATAAATTCACATAGAATAAACACAGAAAATAATTTTAAAATATTTTTATGACTCGAATTCATGGTCCTGAAACCACCATTTCGATTAGGGTCTAAATCGGGCTGTTACAAATCAATCCGAGAGAGAACTGTGAGGCTTGCAGTCTTGCATAAATCTTCCACACTCTTGCAATACTGTATTGGAATTTTCTAAATTTGGAACTGAATTATGTTCTAATCCATGTCTTATGGAATTTGGCATTTTCTGTACTCGCTTAGACAAATTGCTCATTTTATGAGTAAGAACTTCTGAATTGTGAGAGATTGAGTAACCGGGATGGGGTGCTTTGATTGTCATTTCACTTCGCGTCAAAAGATTGAGTGATATTTCAAGTCAATAAATTACTCTAATCATGGTGTCATATTAGAGAAAAATGGTTGTTTAGAGATGTATTGAATTGTGTAACTGTGGTGGGGTGCTTAAGTTGTCATCTCATTTTGCTTGAGTTGTCATCTCATTTTGCGTTAGAAGATTCAAGAACATCTTAAACAAAAGAAAAAAGAAATAGAGAAAAGAAAGAAATAAATGTCTCTCCGTGTTAGTAGTAAATATATAGTTGGCTCAATCTGTTAGACTGTTAGTTAGTTAGCTACAATTATTCATCTTTGTTATACTTTCTTGATTCTCTTCCTGTATATATATGGCTGCTTATCTGTGTGTAAGTTTGTAATATGAAATACAATATTGCTTTCTCTATTCATCTCTTTTCTAATCTTCTAATATGGTATCTGAGCTGGTTTTTTGAAAGTTTTTTCCTTGAAATTCGTGATGGCAGAAGATCGATAAGTTGTTGGTAGTAGTTCCATCAATGTTTCCAAGAACTTCACTAACAAGAAGATCAATATTCAGATTGACGAAATCAATTATCCTCTGTGGAAACAGTAGGTTTCTTTTGCTTTGGAGATTTATGGTTTGGAGTCTTACATTGATGGTACTCAGGCTATACCTCTTGAGTTTGTTTCTGATGAGTCTGGTCATCTAGTTAAAAATCCTAAAAGAGTTTCATTTAATAAACAAGATAAAGCCATAGCATCTTGGTTACTTTCCGTTGTCAGTCTTAAGACTTTACTAGATTTGGTCATGTGTTAATCGGTTGCTGAAATTTGGGAAGTCATTGGTCAGTTGTATTCTACTAAAACAATTACCAAGATTATGAATCTTCGGTATTCTTTGTACTCTCAAAAGAAGGGGGATCAAAACATGCGTGATTATTTGAGACAACTGAAATTGATTAAGGATAATCTTGGTATATGTGGAGAAAAGATATCTGATGCAAAGCATATTGCAGCTATTCTTAATGATTTACCTAGTGAATTTGATTCAGTGGTCACCTTAATCACCAGTAGCAAGCAAGCCTATGATGTATCTGCTTTGTCTTCGATGCTAATTGATCTTGAAGATAGGCAGAAGTCAGGTGCTATGGTTGGACTCTTCACAGTTAATCTTGTCACAAGTCAGTCTACTTCTCATGGTGCACAAGGTTATCAATAGCCCACAGAAGGTGTGTCTGATTCAGTTGGATATCGAGGCTGAGGAGGTTCATTTCATCGAGGTCGAGGCAGAGGCCATTTTTCAAACAGATGTTAGTGCCATTTGTGTGGAAAAATTAGGCACAATGTACAAAAGTGCTATTATCGTTTTGATACTTCTTTTATTGGTTTTCTTGAGCCTAATGCAGGTCATAGAGGTACAAGTGCTAATCCTTGCTCAATGGGTGATGTTGATGATGACAACAAATAGAATGTAGCAGGTGCTTTTGTTTCTACTAATGGTTCTTCTGCTTCTGTGAATGCTGCTATTGTTGGAGAGCATGTCAGGTTTCCTGATTCAAAGGCCACTTCTCATCTCACTCGGGATGCTTTCAGTGTGACAAATAGTGTCCCATATACTAGTGCAGGTAAGGTCATTAATTTTTTTAATGATGTTGACGTGAAAACCTACATATACTTTATACAAACATGACAATTCATTTTTTGTATGTTACCTCACCAAATGATTTAAAATTTATAAAATATTCAAAGTATAAAATAAAAATTATAAATTATAAATTATAAAAAAGAGTTCATCAAAATTCATAAAATTAGCATGGACCACATGTAGATTGCTAAGCGGGTGTCATATTTAAAAGTTTAATGTTTTAATAAGTATTTCTATTAAAAAAATAATAATTCAACTCTTTTTTAAATGTTGGTGGTCAAATTTGACCCCTTCAAAAAGGTTGAGACTAAAATTTAACTAAAAAAAAAAAGAATAAAAACCAAAATCAGTAAAAAATATAAATATTAAGAGTTAAATTTGACATTATGCTTGGATTTATCGATAATTAGAGGCTTAAGTACAGTTAAATGCGAATTTATTGATTCAAACAAAATTTTGTATCAATAAAAATAATAAAAGTTTTCTTTTTTTACTTTGTTCAAACTTTGGTGGAGAGATTTTCGAGTAAAGGTCTTGGCGATTTGAATCATTTATTGGGAATTGAAGTCATTCCAACGTCTCAAGATTTATTAATCTCAACTCATGAGCAAAGTAAACTTGCTGCCTCCTTGTAATATTTGACTTTGACACCATTTCATAATTGTTTGGTTGATATATTGAGCAAAGTTAAGTTTTCTCATCTTTTGCGTAAACCAACCTCTATCCGAGATGAAGATAAATACTGAATTAATATATTTGCATGTCTCTTTTTGTAGCTAATTAAGAATTTAAACTTGATTTGTAATAAAATAATAAAGTACAATGATGAAGTATGAGAATGTTAATCTCAAAATTTTATTCTATCCAAGTGGAGTGGAATCATATGACTTTTTCACAATCCAAGAGAATTGAGTCTGTAAATAACATCTTAGTAATGAACTACAGTAAAGTTAAATTCCATAATGACATTAGTGGCATTTATAAGGATAGGGTTAAATAGTGCAGTCCCTGTTGCCATCATGAATCGTCCTCTTCCTCCGACCACCGCAAGCCCTGGTTCTCCCCTTGAAAATACGCTTAGAGAGCTGCCGTTAAACTTACCGGTATTAAATCCAAATTCTATGTACTGCGTGCTCGATGCATTTGATCCGGCTAAGAGGGAAATACCCTGAACATTTCCAATCACCTCTGAGTCAGGCTCAGGACCAGTCCTGAGGGGATCATTAACGGCAACTAGGGTGGCAAATGTCACTGATGAATTATTGCTTGTGATGTTAGCTTGGGTTAGCACGACTGCTGTAACACCCGTATGTTCGTGCATAAAGAAGTGAAGATTGGTGACCTTAGGTGGCCTGGGATGATATGGTAGGGTATCTGAGTAGTATTGGCTCCGCACTGCTACTTGGGAGAGGCAGATGATCAAAATCCAACTCAACACCGATGTTCCTCTCATTGTCTATGCTTTACTATAATTTCTGGGGCGAAATGTAGATGAAAGCTAGTTGAATTGTTGCTTCATTTTCATTAACAAAACAGAAACATTTATACTGAGAAACCCCGCAGACTTGGAAATAATTTATTGTCCCAAACATTTTATATAATACATGATTGATTTCTCCGTGGTAATATCAAAAAGAACACAAATCTTGATCACGCAAAAGAAACTTGGTCTAATTATTTTAGATTGGAAGTTTTCGTGTGAGTATTGACCATTGAATTTAATTTATTTGATATTATATATAACATGTGATTGATGTGTTGATTTTATAAATTATTTTATCTTCTGCAAACAAATGTTTGTTTGATATAATTAATATATCGAGAAATAAAATAGTAAATAAAGAGTGAACATGAAATTAAATAAAATAAACTTGAGTTTCAAAATGGATCACATACTACCAATGTCTTCTCACATATTAAATCATCAATTTAGTTTTAAATGTAAATTAATGGTGAGAACAACCCAACAATTAACATTTATTGAGCAAATAACCCAAAAAATATCTTCCAGGATTTAATTCCTTGGTAGCCTTGCAAATGAGAAGAACCCAATTATAATTAATTATCTAAATTGTATGGATCATTTAAATAAAATTACTAATTCCCGTGGTATCACTAAACTGCACTCTTAATTGAATTACTTCAACTTGTTATTTGATAAATTAATTCGACAATTACAAATCAAACTAATTTTTACCAACTATGAATTATTTTCAACACCGTACAAGGGCCCTTCTCGAAATAATGCCGAAAAGAATATTGTGAGATGATCCTATCTTTGATGCAGAAAAAAAAAAACTGAATGCTAAAGCAAAAAGGATTAAATATAGATTCGCGTCTTACAACTCAAACACCGAAATTGATCAACCTTAAATAAATAAAGGAAATAAAAATAAATAGGATTTAATAAAAAGAAAGAAAGTTGGCAAAATAGTAGCATGGTCAATGGCGCAAGATGAAGAAGAAAACCAAAGAGTCTATTCTGAAATTGAAATTCAAGCCGTCTATGAGCCACGTTTTCGACCTTTTTAAAATAAAATTAACACTTAGTATTTTTTTTCTCAATTATTAACAATTACAGAAAAAGGCCATGGAAAATCCAAGCCATTCCAGTCTCAAAAAATTACAGTATACAATAAATTCTACTAAAGCCAATAAAACCAACTCTGCAAAATCCCTTTAACTGAATAAATAGCAGTAGAAATAAAACAACTAATCAAATAAAGACCAATACTCCCATTCTCTTCAACACTCTCACCACCATGCTTAATTAATGGCATCCGAACGCTTAACCCCTGCTATTGCCGGTCAAAAGCCATTTTGTTAGAAAAGGAATGTATATGAAATTATAGCCCTTAGGACTTCCAATCCAAGCAATAGATGTGAATATTTCCCAATTAAGCACACGCAATCGTTTCATCCAATCTTTAATTATTTTCCATGAAAATCAACAATTACCGGACTTGTTAAGACACCAACATCATTATTCAACCTCTCTTTCTCAATTTTTTTTCTTTTTGTTTCAAGAAGAAAGAAAATTGAGCAACATTTGTCACATAGCAGTGTCCAAAAAAGTTTTAAAAAACGCCAATATCCATGGAGTGATCATTAGCAAACAAAAAGTATCCAAACGTCATTCAGTCAATCACCAAATTTCAAGTGCAAAACAAGAGTATTCATTTACATCTATATGACTAAGATGTAAAGATAGTAGGATTTCAGACCAATGTCAAATGATATAAACATGAACGAAGAAGTGGAATATAAGGCATTTAACGATTATAGGCCTAGTCATGGGCACGAAATGGTCAGCACGAAATGATTAAAAAAAACCCAGCCCATTCAATGGTAGATATGCAAGAATAGCAGCAAAAATGAAAAAATTGACAGTAAAAAAATAAGCAACCACATCCCCCTACTTAGCACACATTGTACTCAATGTAAGTAGAAATGAAAATATTGAAAAGTAAAGGAGCTAGGAATACTCCCCATGTAGACGAGTAGAGGCCATTAAGGAGGATGGGACATAAAAGGGCTCATGAAATATTCAATTCCCCATACGATAAAGATTTTCCAAACATAAATCGAGGTTAAATGGAATTAGATTTCTTCGACTTAAGTTACCTAACCTTTGGAATTTCTCGCAAGTTTTGTAGAATGTATAAGCATCACGAAATAACACAGACCAAAATAAACCACATTCTAAAATTTCATGAGTAGCTCGTTTAGGACTAAAATGGTCGCCGCATGCATAAGAATCACAGAATGATAAGATGGAGTTTAGCTTAGTTTCGGGCACACTCCTTCTAATTACCTTATCTGAATAGTGTTTCCACAAGTATGAATCATCTGAGATATAATATCTAGACTCTCACTTAATTTTATCTTTTTCAGATTGAGTTAATTTAGTGAGGAGTGTACCTGTTACTCGGTAATTTATCATGTCTGCATACCACAGATAGATTTTGTGAACGGAGAAGAGGTCTTCATCCAGGAATTTGTCCTTTAAAGGTGAACGATCTTTCAAAACTGGCAATCGCAGGTGGTCAGCCATTGAGTTTTCACAACCACTTTTATCTCTAATTTCGAGATCAATTTCTTGAAGAAGTAGGATCCATCTGATTAGTCTCGGTTTTGCTTAGTAAAAACTTCAAGGTTGCAAGATCAGAAAAAACAATATCTTTAGTGCCCAATAAACATGAATGAAGTTTATCTGAAGCAAACAAAATTCCCAAAAGTGTTTTTTTCTATGGTGCATTAATTGCATTGGGTTGGATCTAGTATTTTGGAAGCATAGTAAATAACATAACGGTTCTTTTTTTGATCTAGACTGAGATATAGCAATAAACCTTTTCTAAAAAGTATACGTGCTTTAAGCGAGACGGATTTGAATCGTTCAAGACTTTCATCCGAACAACATTCTCTACTATCCTCGTACCCTCAAATTGTGCTGAGTGTGGGCTCAAGCAATGTAAACCAAACACAGAATAAGAAATGATTTTATTACACCAAGAGCAAAGGTTGTCTAGCCTCTTCCTAACGTAGCTTGACAACTTAGGTAAATTTGTCATTGGATACTCGAAGGCCAGAGACATGGCCCCCGGAGGCCTTTTAACGACTTTGGGTAACAATTGTGCTTGGGGATGGCCCTCTGAACAACTTTGGTTGGCCATCACGCTCAAGGAATGACCTTGGATACAAGCCATCGTTTTCAAGGTACACCCAAAGTGATAAGCCATAAAATTAACATGTTTTAATCCCATTCTTGATGCGTTTTTGGATGATTTATTATTTGATTTAGTGCATTTGATGCTCCTAATCCTTTAATTTCATGTTTCTATAATTAAGAGAGCATAGGAGAGTAAAAGGAGCGGAAAACGGGCTAAAATTGGACAAAACGAGCTATTTTCAAAAACCACACGGCCTAGGCATTCCCACATGGGCTGAGCACATGCCCGTGTGAGCCACACAGGCTAGCCACACGCCCATGTGCTAGCTCATTTCGATTTCAAATCTTGTTTCCCTAACACGCAAAAAAATCCAATTTTTAGGATTTTTGAGCATTCTAAAGCTCATAAATACACACTAGAAGAAGACCTAAGGGAGCACGCAGAGAAGAACGAAGAAATTACTCGAAGAATGCTGTCGGAATCAACTCAAAAGCAAGATTTCCTTCAAGATTGAAGATATCCAGTCAACTTCTCTGGAAGTTTTTGGGTTTCTTTATGTTTTGTTGTTTTCCTAATTTTGAGATGTTTTCCTCTCAAAGTATGAACTAAATTCCCTATATACCTAGGGAAGATGAAACCTATGATGGATCTTGTTATTTAATTTCTGAATTACATGATAAATACTTGATTTCTTAATCTCAATTAGTTGTACTTATTCCATATTTTAATGTTTTTAGGATATTAATTCATGATTGATGTGCTTATTTTAGTGGAGCAAAAGTCTCTATTTAAGAGTAGATCTGGCATAATTGAGTGAAGTTGCATGCAATCCTAAAAATAAGACGAATAAATCTACCAGATTAGAGTAAAATCTAATAGGGGAATCCATAGATCGAGTTAATACGACAATAGGGGTTTTAATTAGAAAGATATTTCAATTAATCAACTTAGAGTCAGTTATTTTTACTCTCGAAAGATATATTAATATATTTTAGGGATTTCTACGGATCAAGGCAAGTGAATAAATCATTTAATTCAGATTTAAAATAATAAGTGAAGTCTAGGTGCATTCTTTCCTGTGTATTATCTCTCTCATTGGTTCATTCGAATATTTTCTTACTTAATTTTCTGTTGCGTCTTAATGATTAATTTAGATAATTTTAGATTAAAAATGATTCCTTCAATTTATCGGCTAGATAATAAAAAGATAGTAATTAATAGTACTTTTAGTCCTCGTGGATACGATATTCCCGACTCACCATAACTATACTACTATTCGATAGGTGCGCCTACCTTTGTCGTGATTTTAGTTAGTCAAGTGAATCATCATCACAGAGCAAGGTGCATGTGTCACACGGCTAGGTCTTTCGTCTCGAGATCTGTGCAGCCTTAGGCGATCCATTCATTCCAAACTCACCTAAGTCAGCCTAATCAATACGAGTGAGGATTCCTTTAGAATTCCTCCAAGGATCCAATTTGTATAGCAGAAGTAATTATGCCAAAAGAAGCCACAAAAGAACAACCGAAAGCCACAGAAAAGAAAGTACGAGAGGTGTTTGAGTAAATGCTCTCAATATGAGTAAATGCTCTCAATATTCTCTTATTCACAAAGAATAAAGAAACAAGGGAATGAATGAAGTGATTTACAAGTGAGGGAGGCTCTCTATTTATAGTTAAACTCCCCCAAAACCGACGGTCTAGATCAAGTTAAATCGATGGACAAGATTAGTCTATCCCTTAAATTTAGAGATTTACAAGATTACATAATATCAAATCTAATCTAAGCTTTACAAGATATGATTCCTATCAATCTTCTAAGATTAGTTCTTATATTTACCAAGATAGCCTATGTTGCCATATCTTCATCATTAGGCCATCCAGGCTTCAATTTGACAAGCTTCTCCAATAGCTTACTGAATCGGGCCAGTTCTTGTGGGTCAAATGATCCCCACCTAACCAATAGACCTCCATTGGATGCATCTGGTGTGGTGGTCACAGGCTTTGAACTGTGACCCGTGACACATGTAGCCTCTTCCCTATGTAGCTTGACAATAGACTAAAACAAATTTTACTCTTTTAGCAACTTGGAAGCCTTCTAAACTTTTGGCGATTGAGCGAGAGTTGTATTGGGATTATATCAAAATGCTCCCTAGTTTCTTTGTGGACACAAATCCGTCATTTTTAAGAAAAAAATATGAATTTGCCTCTATTTTTACTATAACATTTTATGAGAAAAATGAATAATATTTTTCATTATTTAACCAGACAATAAAATATGCAATGATTTTAATTAGTTAAATGAGTGTCTTAGATAAAGAAGTAAATTTATTAAAATGGTTAAATATAAAATTGGTACCTGAATTTTTCCACTTCTCCCAGATTAGTATTTATATATTTTTTTATTTCCGTCAACTAAATCAGTACCTGAGTCTAACGCCGTTAAGTTTAGGACACGTGACAGAATAAGATTATGGCACGTGACATACATGACATCATGGTGATATCATAATTTTAAAAAATTTAAAAAAAAAACTTTTTTTCTTTTAACTTTTCTCCCTCAACCCAAGTTGCCGCCTCCATCGTCGCTAGTGGTTGGCCTCCTTTTCGGCCTAAAAATGGCACTAGAGTGACAGTCAACGATTTTTTGGCTTCTCCAACTTCATCTCCTTCATTTCCTTTCATTTCTCTTTTTCTCATATTTTCAAATTTAAAAAACTTTGAATTTTTTTAATCAAAATCTTCTTTGTTTCTTCTTCCTGTTTATTCTCTATTTATTCTTTCTGTTTAATCAAAACCCTTGTCAATATATATTTGGAAAAGAGGGCATTTTGGGTTTATAGAGAATGATGATAGGTTTTGTTTCGGGCAAACATGGAACTTGTTGCAAAAAGGGTCTTGAGGGTTTAAATTGAATTGTTGAGTGGGGACTAAGTTTGGGTTTGAAGGTTGTTGCAGGGTGTTATAATGGAAGCTAATGGGTGAATTTGGGGGTTTTAGTGTTGGGGTTTGAGGGTATAATGGGAAGAGAAAAGAG
The DNA here is from genome assembly GCA_025698465.1 of Gossypium longicalyx. Classification (NCBI taxonomy): domain Eukaryota; kingdom Viridiplantae; phylum Streptophyta; class Magnoliopsida; order Malvales; family Malvaceae; genus Gossypium; species Gossypium longicalyx. The sequence continues at coordinate 1,416,190 of CM046999.1, forward strand.
AGGTGAAGATTGAGCATTAATATTTGTGAAAACAAATCAGAGCAAATGAGAAAATGGAGGAAAAAGTTGACCAGTTGAAATTTCTCGCATAGCTCTTCTGTCTTCCAAATGTATTTCATATAAGAAAAATTGAAGAAAGACAAAATTATTTCCAAAAAAGAATCGAAACATAACAGTAGTTCAAAATATCTTGAACTTTGTTCACCATTTTTCTTACAAATTCTCAAAACTTCAACAAAATAAAAAGAAATCTTCACAATTAGTTATCAGAACCAGCAAAAAACTTCCCTCCAATCTCTTCAAGTGTATTTGCAGAAAAGATAAATAAAAAATCTAGTTTTTTTTTCTTGAGAAACTAATAGAAAAAAAATAAATAGAAGAGAAGGGTTTTAAGAAAAGACTGGTAGAAAAAATTTGTTGATTGTCACTACCAAACAAGAAGAAGAAACTTGGGTTGAGGGAAGAAGAAAAGAAGAAAGAAAGAAAGGGAAAAAAAGAACATAAAAAAAGGGGGATAAAAGTAAAAAAAAATAATTTTTAAATTATGTCATCACCATGACGTTATTTATATCATGTGTCACAATCTTATTCTATCACATTTCCTAAACTTAACGGCATTAGATTCAGGTACCAATTTAGTTAACGGAAAAATTTGGGTACCAATCTAGGACAAAAAAAAACTATAAGTACTAATCTGGGAGAAATGAACAAGTTCATATACCAATTTTATATTTAACCCTTACTAAAATACTATAATTTCTGATTACTTTTTTATGCTTGTTTCTATATTCAAAATGTACCATTTTATTTTGGGAAACCATTTTAATCTATTTTAATTAGTCTATTGTTAACATTTAATCTCTCTCTCATAACAAAATTAGTCACAATTCATGTACTAAAACGCCACTAATATATACAAATTAAAATTCAAAAGTTAATTATATTTTTCAATTGTATAAATTACAGCGTTTGAGACTTGATCGCCACCATAAGTTCAAATATTTTTTGGCGATTGTTCGAGAAACGGTGACATATATAATATTTAGTGCGAATGTGTTACCGGCTGCAATGTTGAAATTCGCTGGCTGATGTGAGTGAATTAACGTTGTTTTCTGGGTAAACACCACTATATCATGCGCATATGATGGCGTTTTTTTTTTTTTTTTTTTCAAACACCACTACATGAGCACTTTCTCTGTAAACACCGCAAGGGATTACCGCTAAACATCGTTTTTGCTGCAGTGGTGAGATGCAACATGATATGATCGTGGCTTTCTTCAGGTCAACTAGACGAGTTCCTATATAGGCAACTTAATTTGCTCCTTTCTATCATCCAATGTGAGTGAGCTTTGTTCAACAGAGTGGTCTTAGAGGGTAGGTGGGTTTTACTTCTTGCAAGGGTGGAGTGACTATGTCTAACAATTATAAAATTGTGTAAGAAGAACGCATAATACATCAAATAAATAATCTTATTCATAATACATAAAATTATTTAAAATAATATAAATGTCACTTGCTAAACAATATCTTCAAAACAAGAAAAATATTTTACACTAAAATAGTATAGTTGAGTGTTTGAGTTTACAAGTTAAAGAGTATTTTTATGAATCTGTTATATATAAAACTAAAAGTGAAATTTTATATGAAAGAAATTGTAATAAGCTGAACATTTCAACAAATTTGGTCTATGGTTGGAGATTAGGAAGTCAAATTTAACTTTTGCTGTGATTTAACTTTTGAAAAATTTAACCAAAGGCTTAGTTTAATTTGAAATTTCAATTTAATCTCAAATATTAAATCGAGACTTGAATTAAGTTCGAAAGGTTGTTTTATAATATAATGTCAAATTTAGCCTTCAGACATCTAACTTTTCTCAATAGGGCTTTTTTTCTTGAGCTAAATTGTGTCACTAACCTTTTAAAAAGTGTAAAATTATTTTTTTTAACGAAAATATTGACTAAAACATTAATTTTTTTAATAATGTTGGTGTGGGAATCCATGTATGACATGGGCGTTTTTTTGTTTAATATGCCAAGTCAACTAATAATTTCATAGTTATAAAAAATTTCAGAAAATTTCATAAAATTAGCATGAAAGACATATAGATTGCTATGCGGGCTATCATGTTAAAAAATTTTAACGTTTTAGTTAATATTTGCATTAAAAATATAATAATTTGACTATTTTTGAAAGGTTGATGATCAAATTTGATTTTTACAAAAGGTTAAAAGTTAAATTTAGCGAAAAGAAAAGAATAACAACATAATTAAAAAAAATCTAATATTGATTGCAAAATTTGGCATTATGCCATGTTTTGTTGAATCTATTAGAGGCCTTAGTATGGCCTAATCTGGATTTATCGACTTGGACAAAATTTGGTATCAATAAAAATAATAAAACTTTTCTCGCTGGTTTTGATCAAACTTTGGTTATCTGGATTGTCGAAACTTTTTTTTTTTGAAAAAACGAAGTCGACTTTATTTTGAAAATGAAAACAAAAAAAAAAGGGGAGTCGCCACCAATCCTTTTTATTTAGGTGTGATCGGATAACCTAGTAATTCAGTCGTTTTAACAAAAATTTAAATTTATTAAAACGATGATTTTTTGTCTACAAAATCTAGAAAATGAGTTTAGGAGTCGGTTATGCACGAGGAAGGGTTAGCACCCTCGATGCGCCCAAAATTGGTACCTAATTGATTAATTAATGTCTTGGTGTCAAAAATTGAGCACTTTGAAGAAAAACACGATCCCTCGTTAAATTATTGCTTAATTAAAAAAAATTTGAGAAAAAGGCCGTATTTCACATTAATCGAGGAAAAGAATTATGTCTCGTAAGTTAGGATACAATGTCTTGAATTTTCGATACGCGGATAAACGCCAAAAAAATATTTATTTTGAAAGATATTCGGTCATCTTAGTTTTATAAAGAAATCATATTCCGTAAGTTAGAACACGATCTTTTCATAATTCTCGAGATCATTTAAAAATTTTATGTTAAAAAAAAAATTCGTTATTCGGATTTCTCAAGAAAATCGGGACCCCGTAAGTTAGGATATGACTTTTCGAATCTCGAAATACGAACAGTAGTGTAACACGATTTTGTAATGGAAGATGAATAACGGTGTTAATATGCATGAAATAATATAAGCGCAATGCTGATAACAACAAGGACAAGAATGAATAAACGGAACAAATAGACGAATTGCAAATAAAATAAAATTAATAAATAAAAATGGTAAACAGATATGTAAATGAATGGATTGTAAATTGGCTAAATAATAACTAACGAAAATAATAAAGTTTGAAATTATATATAAAGTATAAATAAGTAAATAACAACAAAAAAATTTAAAAATTAAAAATTAAAAATCATAAAAGGATATAGGTAAACTAATAATGAGGATATATAATAAAATAAAGTATATTTTAAAATTGAGGTAAATAGATGAAAATAGAGATAATAATAATAGTAATAACAATAAAAATAAATAATATGAAATTTTGAAAGTATATAAAAGATATAAATAAATAGGTAATAAAATGATGATAATAAGGATAATAATAAAAATAAAACCAATTTCAAATAAAAGTAACAAGAAATAAGTAAATAAACAAACAAATAAATGTTAGATACCAACTAAATTAGTTTAATAATATAATAATAATAATGAGGATATTAATAATATGATAAAAAGTCTAAAGTTTTTTTTAAAAAAATAAAAGGATATAAATAAAATAAAATGATAAAAATAGAGATGGAGCATGTATATATATGTATATATGTATAAATAATGATATTAATATAAAAATATAAATAGGAATAAATAAAATATAATAATAATCGAAATATAAACGGATGAATAAAAACATAGATAAATAATGATAGTATAAGAAAATAAATATGAATATAAAAAGGATTAAATTGTTTAAAAAAAATAAAGTTTTGGGGCAAATCTAAAATAAACAAAAAGAAAATGGACTAATTTGAACGCGCGAATAACAAGGAGGGACCAAAAGGGTAATAATCTCTTCTCCTCCAAAAGCACAGCATCAGAGAGGATCATATTGAAATTCGAAGTAAATTTCTGGGCCAAAATTAAAAATCAAAAGGAATTTAATTGCAAATTAATAAAAAAAGGAAGGACTGCGCGCGTAAATATCCCAGAAACCAAAATCACGCGAATCCCTGGAGCGGGTCGGGTCGAATCGGGTCTGACCAGGGCCAAACGATGCCGTTTTGGCGTCTGAACTTCAAGCCCAAAACGATGCCGTTTTATGTGGGTATAAAAGCTAAAAATTAAAAAAAAAAATTCCTGCTTCATTCTCTTCAAAAAAATCTGAGGGTTCTCTCTCTTTTCTCTGCAGCAGGCCGTCACCGGCCTTGGTCTCTGGCCATCGGTCGCAGTTCGCCGGCGCCACCGTCTGTGGCGGCGGGAAGGCCAAAAGTCGGCCTCTTTTCGGCGAGATCAAAGGTAAGTCCCTTTATTATTATTTTATACACTTTTTTTATATATATTTATATAAAAAGATTCAAAAAAGAAAAAAAATAAAATAAAATAAAGAAAAAAAGGACCTTTCTAGCGCTGTTTTTTTTCTCCGATCTTCTCTTGCGATTTGCTATTTGTGTGTTTAAATCTATTTTTTTATTGTATTCAATATCTAACCAAAAAAAAAATTACATAGATTAAAAGGTTTTATATAGCCATTTACAAAGTGTTTTTTCGTTCATCTACTTGTCATTTCTTTTTTAATTATTGCAGGTGCAAGTTGAGGGCAGTGGTGACGCAATAGTGGCAATGACAGACCTGGCATGGAGCGATGGGACAAAGAGCAGAGGCCGCAATAGCTAGGTTGACTTAGGTTTTCTTGTTTTATTTTTGGGTTGGGCTATTAGGGTTTTATTTTTTGGACCGTTTGGATTGAGTTAGATTTTAGGTATTAGGTTGTATTGGGCTGATGGTTTAGTTTGGGGTTATTTGAGTCTTTGGTACTTGGTTTGTACCTCGGCCAAAATTGGTATTTTTGGGAATTGAAGTCTCAAGATTATTTCATCCCAACAGAAGAATATATTTGTTATGATATATGGAGCAAAGTAAAAAGAATCAAACACACCAATGCCCATATTAGGTTCTTTTAAATTTTCATGATTGCTTTGTTGCAGTCAACGCCAAATAGTCCAGAAACTTGTTTTTGTTGTAATATTGGACTTTGACACCATATAATAATTGTTTCGTTATCAATAAACTTTCCAAATTTTTGCATAAACCAACCTCTATTAGATATGAAGAAAAATACTGAGTAGATACATTTATTGGTGTCCTTGTAGCTAAGAAACTAATATTTATTTCTAATATGTATAATGATAAAGTACAATGATCAAGTATGAGAATTTTAATTTTTAATAATATAGTCCTATGTATTTCTCTCATACATTTTTTCTAATCAAGTGGAGCAGAATCATATGACTTTTCACAATCCAAGAGGATTGTATCTGTAAATAACATCTTAGTAATGAACTACAGTAAAGTTATATTCAATAATGACATTGGTGGCATTCATAAGGATAGGGTTAAATAGTGCAGTCCCTGTTGCCATCGCGAATTGTCCTCTTCCTCCGACCACCGCAAGCCCAGGGTCTCCCCTTGAAAATACGCTTAGAGAGCTGCCGTTAAACTTACCGGTATTGAATCCAAATTCTATGTACTCCGTGTTCGATGCATTTGATTCGGCTAGGAGGGCAATACCCTGAACATTTCCAATCAGCTCTGAGTCAGGCTCAGGACCAGTCCTGAGGGGACAATTAACGGCAACTAGGGTAGCAAATGGCACTGATGAATTATTGCTTGTGATGTTAGCTTGGGTTAGCACGACTGCTGTAGTGCCCGGTAATTCGTGCATATAGAAGTGAAGATTGGTGACCACAACTGGCCTGGGTTGATATGGTAGGGTGTCCGAGTAGTATTGGCTCCGCACTGCTACTTGGCAGACGCAGATGATCAGAATCCAACTCAACACCGATAATCCTCTCATTGTCTCTGCTTTACTATAATTTCTGGGGCGAAATGTAGATGAAAGCTAGTAGAATTGTTGCTTTATTTTCATTAACAAAACACAAACATTTATACTGAGAAATCCCGCAGACTTACTTGGAAATAATTTATTGTCGAAAACATATTATGTAATACCTGGTTGATTTCTCCCTAGTAATTATTAAAAACAAAACAAATCTTGACCACGCAACAGCAACTTGGTCTAATTAGCTGCTTGATTTTTAAATAGGAATACCTTTTTTTATACATATAAATACGAATACTTGAATAAATAAGAACGTCTCCACTTAATAATTAGAATGGTGAAGGTTGTAAACACCATTCTATCTATAAATTATAAACTGATTGGAAGCGTCCTCCCCCTGCGTTTTTACTTTCGATTGAATATTGTCCATTGAATTTAATTTATTTGATTTCATATATTATATGTGATTGATGTGTTGATTTTATAAATTATTCTATCTTCTACTAAGAAAAGTCTTTTTGATATGAAGTCTTTTTTTTTCCCCTTTAAATCTCCTCACTAAATTAACATCCAATTAAGAAATTTATTAGAAACAAGAACAAAACAACAACAAATAAATACATGATGATTAGGCAAGATGTGAAGAATGAAATTGAGTGGCATTCGACAATGCCCATTATAGGTTGTCACTAAGTTAGTTGATTATTTGTCTTATTTGAATTTGTAATTTAATAAAGAAAATCTTAAGACATGTTAATATGTTGTTATATTGAAGATATTATAGTCCATCTACGAAAACCAAAATTTGAACTTTGAATATTGGACTGGATTCGACTGAATCTATCCAACCCTTGGAATGTGGAGATCAAATCAAGATTGTGTTGTTGAATTTGAAAAGCATATCTTTAATTGATTGTGCTTTGAATATTGATGTTGTAATAGCTATTTTGAAGGAGTTATTTTGTATTCACTTAGACTTTATGTTTGTAGTTCAGATTGATAATTATACTTGAGGCTTGTCTAGGTTATGTAAGAGTACTTATTGAGAGCAATTGAATCTGTTCATTGAGGAACTATTTTGTGAGAGAGTGCAAACTATATTGTAAACATTGTCGAATACTACTACTAAAATTATGGAATTGAGGGGGCGTTTGCAAGTATCGAGTCAGGTTGTAATATAGTTTTACAATGAAGTAGGTAAGTACTCCAAGGATTGTACCCAAGGGATCAGGTGAGTACTAAATTAAGATTAACCTAAACGTAAATAGAATTATTAGTACTTTAAATAAATTATAGTACGACGAAATATAAATTAAAAAGGAATTATTTTTCTAAAGGCAAGAATAAATCATGCATAAAATAGTGAAATAAACTCAACCAAATCTAAGCATGGTTGATTACCTCGCTTCAGTGGTCATAACTAATTCCTATGTTGGATTTCTACTTAATCAACTAGTTGTTACCCTAGCAGGATCTCTCGATCTTCCGCTAAACTAAGGATTCGACAAGAGCTACTTATCTTTCGACCTCACAATCCAAACTGGTTTGGGGTAAGGGGTTCATGGATCGGCAATACCAATTTTGGGTTAATTCCCACCTAGATGACTTCCTAGGGTTGTCAGGCCTAGGGTTTAAGTTTTTTCCTATCCTAAACAACTAATTCGCTAAGAAACCCTACATAGATATTAGTTAATCACACTTTCACTCGCTAATCTCTCATAAGAGGATTAGTTACTTATGGATTTCTCAAACAATATAAACTTGATAAATAAAGTGAACATGAATAATGAATCAGGAATAAAAGGTTTAAGAAGAATCCTGATTTATTGAAAAATTAAAGCACATAAATCCACAAAGTTTTTGGTCGAATCCACAAATTAGATTCTCTGAATATCACGAGCTGAAACAAATGAAAATAAATCTTAAGGCTAAAAAGAACTAAAAACTAAAACTAGATTAAAAAGAAAATTCTAAGTTAAAAAAATGGTCCCCTCTCAAGTGTTTAATAAGTCTATTTATATTGTTAGGGTTAGTCGTCCTTTTTAGCCCTAGGTCGATTGATATTTCATTAATTTTCTTTGTATGGTCCAAAACGCCCTTAACTCGTTAATGCTTTCATGTACATGATCGATGTCGCGACATCCTCTTGCTGTGTCGCGACATCAATGGCAGCGTGCTTAGCTTTGGCTTTGCTCCAAAGGCGTGTCACGACATCCACTAGCTATGTCACGAAACCAAAGGCAGTATGGCTGTTTTGGCATTTTGCTTTAGAATTGGAGAAAACACATGTATGAAGTCTATACCTGGAATCTAACTGTAACCTTTTGCAATCAACCTTGCATTATACTTGGGTTTTTCAACTCTAAAGTCTTTTCTTTCTTCTTGAATACTCATTTACAATGAATAACCTTCTTACCCTTAGGAAGCTTCACTAGGTCTCATGTTCTATTCTATTCCATCTCTTATTGCATAACAAACATCCACTTTCCTAAATCTTCACAGCTAACTGCTTAGAAATAAGTAGATGACTCTTGATTTGTATCTATATCTTCAGCCATGCTTAAAGCATAAGCAACTAGATCAACCTCGGCGTACCTCTTTGGAGGTTTAATTTCTTTTCTAAGTCTGTTCTTGGTAATAGAATATTGTGGTGAAGAAGCAACTCTACTCTGAGTTTCTATACTAACCTGAGGAGTAGACTCTATTGTAGGTCTTGGATCAATCTAAAGCTCCATCTGCTTCATATGTGTGTTTGAACTTTGCTAGTCTTTATTGGAAGATTCTTTAAGAGATAAGTTAGGTAGCATAGCAATTTCTTAAAAAATAACATCTTTACTAATCACAACTTTTATATTTTCAGTACATCATAACTTATACCCTTTAATACTAGCCTTATAATGAAGAAAAATACATTTAATGGATCTAGGTTCCAATTTCTCATTATTAACATGAGCATACGCAGGACATCCAAAAATCTTCAAATCAGAATAATTAACGGGATTATCAGACCATATCTTTTATGGAGTATTTTTCTCAATGGCAATGGAGAAGATTGATTAATCAAAAAATATGCTGTAACGACTGCTTCAGCCCAAAAAAACTTTGGTAAACAAGCATATGACAACATACATCGAACATTTTCCATAATTGTTGTATTCATCCATTTTGCAATGTCGTTTTGCTGTAGAGTATAATGAACTGTCAAGTGTCTCACAATCCCTTCTTATTTGCATAATTCATTAAACTAATCAAAACAAAATTCCAAGCCATTATTTGTGCAGAGTTATTTTTATCTATTTTCTTGTCTACTTCTCAATCATAGTTTTCCAAGCCTTAAACATGAAAAACACATCATTTTTCTACTTCAAAAAGAATGCCTAAATTTTTCTAGAAAAATCATCAATAATCGTAAGCATATAATTAGCGTCACCCCTCAAAGGTACTCTAAACGGTCCTAACATATCATAATTAATATAATCTAATGTTCTTTTCATGTTATGGTTTCCTCTTGTGAATCGAACTCTCTTTTGCTTCCAAAAAATGAAGTGCTCATAGAACTTCAGTTTGTTAATGTTTTGTCCATCAAGAAGTCCTTTTTTTGCTCAATTCTATCATGTTGTTCTCACTCATATGCCCTAGACACATATGCCAAAATCTAGTAACATCATAATCTAACAAGGAAGAGGAAATGGCAGTTGTGTCACCAATAACAGTTGAATCTTACAAAACATATAACTTGGCAATCTTTCTCTACCCTTTCACCACAATGAAGGAACCCTTGTTAATCTTCAAAACCCCACTTTTAGTTGTATACTTGTACCCTTTTAAATCAAAAGTACTCAAGAAAATCAAATTTCTCTTAAATTATGGTACATGTCGTACACCACTAAATTTTTTGATAACTCCATCGAACATCTTAATTTTGATCGTGCCAATACCTACGATTTTACATAAAACATTATTTCCCATCAAAACAACACCTTTAGACACTATTTTATATATTGTAAACCAATCTCGATTGGGACGCATATGGAAGGTGCAACCAAAATCAAAGATCCACTACTCGATCACTTTAGAGTTGTCGGCAAAAGAAACTGGGAATTCACCATCACTATAGTCTTCTACAACATCAGCTTTATCAGATTGTTCTGGTTGTTTTCTTTTTTGATTTGTCATCTCCCTTTTGATCTTGTTCTGTAACTTATAGAACTCAGACTTAATGTGCCATTTCTTTTTGCAAAAGTTACAGATTTTACTTCTGTTTGAATATCTCAATCTACCTTTAGATTTACTTTGAGGATTTTGTTCTCGTGTCCTCCCATGATTATCATCAGTATTTCATTCTTGTTTCCCACGAACAATGAGGCCCTCTTCCTAAGAGTCAGATCCAGCCACAAAATTATTCATCTTGTCATACAAGGTTAAGAAAGCATAGACTTCATCAACTGTGAGAGATTCACAGCTATAAAAATTGTATCTCTAAAGGTTGAATAAAACGGGGGCAACGAACAAAGTAGAATTAACCCTAAATCTTCTTTATCATACTGAACCTCCATGGCTTTTAGGTCCAAGAAAATTTCTTTAAACATAGTTAAGTGTTTGTGTATAGACGCACCTTCCTCCAAACGATGAGCATAAAGACGCTACTTCATATACAACTTGCTAGTTAGAGTTTTCGACATGCATAGCTGCTGCAACTTTGCCCATAATAAAGCGTTGATCTTCTCCTTCATTATGTCCTGTAAAATTTCAATCGACAGATGCAGATGTAATTTCATTAAAGCCTTTCAATCCTTATGCTTCTCCTTAGCAAGGCATCCTCCAAATCTATCTACACAAGAATTATCTGCATCTTTATCTGTCACAACTTGAATCTAATATTGCGATCCAATAGCAGAATATCATACTTCATTATTGCCATTACCGTGATCGAGATCGGCAACCCAAAAAGCTCTGATACCAGTTTGTTAAAGTTGAATATCGATAATGACAATATAGAAATGTTGCAAAGCAATAAAAAAGAAAAATAAAATACACAGATTTTACGTGGAAACCCTTTTGAGAAAAAGCCATGGGAAGAGGAGAAGAAAATTCACTAACGTTAAAATCGAATGATACAAAAGGAGTTTCGACTACATCTATTTAAAGGTTGAAAAAACATTATTGTAATCAATGTTAAATAAAAGAAGAGTAGTTCTATATTGATTCTTCTTGTGCAATCAATGTCAAATAGAAAAAGAGTAGTTCCATATGGATTCTACTTATGCAGCTTGGTCCTTAAGCTCACCACAGATCCCCTAGTTTTACCACTATATTATTTATTTAACAGGAATTTTGATCACACAATTCTAACATCTTCTAAAACACCTTACGAATAAACTATGGACCTATCCACCAACTGAATGATAACATTGTTTCTTTCAAGGGACCTGAGTGAGTTATATATAGATAAAGCCATAATATTAATGGATGTTTTTAAGTTACACAACTTTTTTTATGCCTACGTTACATATTTTGCAAAAAAAATTACAAACATACCTTGATCTTTACATTTTCAGGAATCTTTTTTGGAGAACCACAATTACATTTTCCCTATGTCCACTCTTTCATTCCCATTCAATTTGTGTTAGAAATTCACCGTAGACAGTAGAGGAGAAGAAAGCACTATATAAGGGGTTAGAGAGTAGAAACGGGAGATGTTGGAAGGAGATATGACGGGAGATGTTGCAAGGAGATATGTGGTTTGATAGTTTAGTGTATTATATGTCTTATTGTGGAGTTTAGATATGTTGCCACGTATCCTCTCGTGATTAGTGGATTATTATTCAACATATTTCTCTCCGGCTACACGATCTAATGTGATTGGGTTACAAGATATGATGATAATGAATGTTAGTAGTCTTGTCAAGGTGGTTGTGCTTGGCCTAGCCTTTGTCTAGGCGAGGCATATGTGTAGATACTCTAGTAACTAATTTCTAATTTATGATGAGTTAATTTGAAACTAGGGTTAACGTGCAAAAGTTATATATTAGGGTTATAGTCCCCAAATTACACATCGTATTTTTTCTAATGTCCCATCTTTAAAAAAGAGAAAGACACTTTCTCTAAATTACTTGTATGTTAATTTGGAAGATCAAAACCACAAGATACGAAGATTTCAAGATATCAATGGATTCAGTTATGCTTTCGCATTTACTCTTATTCTTGATTTATTATTAATAATTTGACATGACAAATCTTGATTTATGATTTGTTAAATTTTATATCAAATCTTATTTTACTGTTATAACATAACAAACAAAATAGAAAGCCTTCTATAGCAATAATCATTTTGTCTTTCACTTCTAATTTTGCTAATCTTGGTTGGTTATATATGTAAAGAAAAATTTATCAAAAGGCCCACGTCGCGATGGAAACGATAGATCAAATTTATGTAAAATGTCACCTCTGTTAACCTCTCGATGTTACTTTTAGCTAACTAAAAACCAAGAAAAATGAGAGAAAAAAAAGGTAAAACAATGTGTAGCTAAGCTTAAATAGAAAGATGACCTCGTTGTAAAGTTGAGATCAAGTAGCCATTTCAAACTCAGGCTCTCTTTGGATGCAAAAGCAGGGCTAGTTCACAGCTTTCATGGACTATATTCTCCTTTATTCCTATTCACTGACATAGAAACTGCTTTTGGACTACATTCTCTTTTAATGTTAGAGAATTTTTTAGATTTTTTTTAACATTTTACTTTAATTGTATTACTTTTATATATTTTCTTATTTTAAATTAATTATGTTGAAATTTTGGTTTACTTAGTTTATTTTAATTTTTACTAGTGTGAATCTCGTGTTCCACATCGGGCATTTTCTACAACTTGTAAGTATTTTAAAAGATTAAAAGAAAATATAGCACAGAAAAATGTCTAGAATGCATTGATGTCTCTTTTTTCAATAAAAAATTTGGAATTAAGATTCAAGTGGTGTCAGCAATAAAATAATGAATTGACAATATATATCTAAGAATGAAGATCTATATGAACAAATTCTCAATTTATTCTGGGCAATCAATTTACTAGAGAAACCTCTTAATATCATAAAAGAAAATGGCTCTAAATATACTGATATATGTTTGCATGAAACACAACTTCATGTAATCTGGAGAGTCATTTTTGGTGGCACTTCTCCTCTGTTAGGTGTTTTAATCGAGTTAAGTAAAAAAGAATCAATTTAAACTACAATGAATCGATTCAAAAGAGCATTTGTTGGGGGTTTTTGAAGCAACAAAAGTAGCAAAAAGTTTGATATAATTTATTTGCTTACAAACGTGTAGCAAGGAATGAAAAACTAATTTTCATTACCATTTATAGACAATCTTCTCTATCAAACACAACTATTGCCACTAATCAATCTAGTAAATTGTGAAACATTATCTGTACACTAAAACACGTCATTCAACTAGCTAAACACATCAATCCATCATCAAACTTATTCATTTTTAACCAAACATCAAACTCAGAAACCGATAAATCAATCAATAATAAAACACACAACTGAAAAATCAAAAAGTACTCATAAAAATTGAAAATGGGTAATGTGAGGGGAAAGTTAGGTATATATGTTAATCTAAAAAAAATTAGGGATTGAGGCCCCTTTTTTTTTTAGAACATCTAGGGGGCTTTGGTCTCAAAACTGACTTTTAGAAAATAAAAAAAAAAAATTGTTGGATTTTTAATGGTTAGAAAATAATATATATATAAATTTTATAAAAAAATTTATTTTTATGTTTCTTTTGTATGTTTATAAAAAAAAATTATTTGTTTATATTGTATTTTTACATTAATAATCTACTTATTTACATTTATTAAAAAAATTTATTTTTGTTATATTTTTACATCAATAATCTACTTATTTACGTATTATTAAAACATATTTATTTTTTTATAAAATATTTATAAATAATTTTTTAATTAAATCCTCACCTCAATATTGTCTTAAATATGAACATGTTATTTTAATATGTCTCCTCAAATAAAACAAAAACAAACAATTTATATATGATGTTTCTCATGACATGGCATGGCATGGGATGGATTCCGATGTAAAATACCATTTCAAAAAGAACAAAAAGGGCACGTGTCAACCAAATACTAAGAGTGTTTCAAGGCAGTGTCCTATTTCTTTCTTACTTCTACCATTATCCATCCTTAGCTGGCTAGAATTGAAATCATTTGTAGTAGGAAACGATTGGAAGAGGGGGATATTTTCCTTTCAATTAATTAAGAGCCATGGATTGGGTTCATGCGGTACATTCTAATGTATGTTTTCTGGTGCTCCAATGGTGGGAACATTCATTATTGTGATTACTGTCTCCATTAGTGAAGAAGCCACTGTCTTCGGGTTTGGTTAACTCAATGTTAACGGAGCAGCTAGGGGCAGACGTGATCCTGCTGGTTTCGGAGGGACTTTAAGGAGTTGAGCAATGTTTATCAGTTCTGTTGGTGATCATGGAGTCAAATGAAGCATAAATGAGTCTGAGAGCGATCTTTTAGGCGCTGCAAATCTTTGATAAGACAGAGTTGAAGAAGAAGTGGCACTTGATTGTTGTGTCTGATTCTCGTGTGTAATGTCTTGGTGTTTCAGTACAGAGAACAGGCAATGGAGATTTTAAGACATCTTCAAAGAGATCGGTTGTTTATGTGCTGCTAGTTTTTTGGTTTGATCTCAGGTGGCATTGGTTGACCATCATAGCTTGCATTTTGGTATTCTATTTAATCGTGGTTTCCTGGTTGCATGCGAGCTGCACTATATACTTGGAATCTTTGGCTTTTGCTTTATTATACATTTCTTTGAGGAGTACAAAAATAAGGCAGCAGACACTGATATGGAAGAAATAGGTACTTAGGAGAAGGATTAAGGTGAAAAAAATCAAATGATAATAGGATCAAATTAAATTGTATCATAAAAAAAGACAGTACGTATGCAGCGTTTGGATGAAAACTAAAGACACCATACAGAAAAACAAACTGTGACATAGCCACTACCTCAAATACTATTGGAGCTTTTTCTCTCAAAGAGACATTAATTTGCCATAAAACCTAAACATGTACCAAACATGCTATAGGACTCCTGGAAATTTGAGTGAGCTATGCCTATTGAAATTCTATGCATCGTTCCAATCTCGGTAAAAACAGAATTTGTACCGAAAATATGTAGGTTTTAGGTCAACACACAAGCAAAACCAAACATATCGAAAATACTCTGATATAGTATGCTAAAAGCACCTCCTAACAGTAAAACATAACCCTTTTGACATTTTCCCTGAGAGCTGGCAGAGGTCTCACAGCAACACTACCATCGAGTCCTCTTGTGCTTCTTGAACTTCCAAGCCTTGATCCACTCTCAGATGTCTTCCGTTCCATGTAAAAACGAGCTCTGAATGCAGCAAGATGAGCATAATATACAGGAGGGACTGCAAGTTCAATTATTCATAGCTTGTTAATCACAAATAAAAAGGAACGGGGAGGGGAGAGAAACTTGGTTCCTATAGCACTCAGAAATGCCTTTATATTTGTGTGAAAAGTAAACAAGCAAAAGGAACTAACCAATGGACACAGATCGGGTACACCTTGCATATCTGGCAACAAATGAAAACATAATATTTTTAGTTAGAGCAATTAATTATTGTTTGATTCATACTATAGATAAGAAAAGAGTTGGGCAATCATTGATAAAGATTCTTAGGATGGGTTTGTAGTTTGTGTTTCTAAAGTTCTGTTTAAATTGGAATTTCTATAGTGATACAATATTCATTTCTATAATACTAAATTTACTCAAAACTTAGGGTTAAATCACTATTTTAGGGCCTCAAAACTTGACAACTTTTTCCATATTGGGGCCTGAACTTTTTTATGTCTAAATTAGATCCTAAACTTCGTAATTGTTCTCATATTAGAGCCTGGACTAAACAATTGTTCTCACATTTGGACTTAAACTTTTTTTTTGTCTAAGATACTCGATGAATTTGACATTGGGGTTTGAACTCGACAATTGTCTCGGATTGAGCCTTGAACTCTAACATTTTCACAGGTTAACTTGGACAGAAAAAAAGTTCAAGCCTCAATGTGAGAATAATTATCAAAGTTCAAGGCTTAACTTGGACAAAAAAAAGTTTTGGGAACAATTGTCAAGTTCATGGCCTAATTTGGAAATAAAAAAAGTTTAAGCCCCAATGTGGGAATAGTTGTCAAGTTCAAGTCCCAAAATGTCAATTAACCCTTAAAATTATAGACTTCAAAAAATGTATGCCTGAAACATAACATTTTACAAACATTTAAAACAAAAAATATATACGAGCAATTGCTAATGTAGAGACAATATTCATCAAGATGAAGGCAAAAGAACGTACGTATAGCACAGGTTGTTTGTAAGAATCTGCAATGCATCAGCTGTGAAGTTGTTCTCATCCCATAGCACATGGTAATGAGCCGGACGACTTGTTCCCTGTTTACCACGGTGGATAAAATATTAGAAATACAAACAACTACATCCCCATCCTAATCACCTATCAATAGGAGCAAAGTAAAAAATGAATTGACCATAATCCCAGCATGGCTGCATAAGTAGAAATCAAACTCTGTTGGATGACATATATCGGAGTCCACCACTGTGCCTGCAAAATAGAATACAAGTAACCATCATCAGATAGTGATGTCATATTAAAAAATTATAAAAAGAATGAATAGTACTCACCAGGCAAAATATTTCCCTTAATGTCAGCAAATTTGTGGTCATTGTGGTTTTTAGCAAACAACCTTGTATGATGTCGCTTTTGTACCACAATAAAAGTAACAGTAGGCTTAAAATTTGGTTCCAAAGAGGCACATGCCTGAGATAAAAATGAGTATATGCTAAATTGAAATGTTGATGAATGAGACTCAGAGCTTTGACTCTAGAAATTGAAGTTAAAATACTGTTAGTATGGTATACAGTCAACAACCTTACGAATATCATCAAGTTCTTCGCGCAATACATGAGAAAACTGGCCTTCACTAACACCATCCCTGCATACAGAAAATACAATAAAACTCAATAAAAATATGGGAGGAAAATCAAAGAGCCAGAAGCTTCATTATGCCTGTAGAATATGATGCGCTCTGGCTTATGTCCTCCATTGGCTCTTTGGAATGATATTAAGTGCTCCCTGCATTACAGCAAAATAGAACTTGATACCTACAAAAGCTGAAAGGAATTTGAACTAGAAGCACGAGGAAAAAAATCATACTTAATCATGCCTCCAGCTACAATTCACCTAACAGGATCCTGCCATGTCTTGTATAAATCTTGAATGACCTCTTTGCGATGAGCTTGAGTACAAACCAGAGCAGCATACTTGGTAATCTCTGGCCAATCTTTAGAGGCAACAACCTGAATGTTTAATTAAAAATTTTATATTAGAATTTCAAAGAAGCTAAATGCTCATATGAAAAGCAGATAAGAAACATACAGCTGCAATGGAAGGGCTTGAATCCTCCCCAGGGGAAGGATGGGTAACATCAGCACCAAAAATTATAGTCCGCCCATCACTGACTGGAGGTATTGCAGCAGCAAGAACTGTATTACGTCCACCAACCTTGACATTAATCTTCAATGCCACATTGGTCAGATATGATCCTTTTATGTCAAGTACATTTTTAGACAAACAACACTGAGAAACAATTCCAATATCCGTCTCACAAATCCTTTCCAAATCACCTGTGTTGAAGAATTGGTCAGCATGCAGCACCAAGAAGCTGGCCATGCACACCAAGTCATGCAGAAGCAGCAGAACCAAGTGCAACCACTGCTATCTAGTTCCATTTTGATTCATTTTGTTGATGTAATGAATTTTAGTTCATTTTGAATTATGTTAGTTCAATGACTGATGTAATTAGGTAGTGATTGAGCTGATAAATCAGCTTTGTTCATGTGTACAAGTTATTTTATCAAGTTTCCATATAACTAGTGGTATTAGGTAAGCATTAGGTGATGTTTGTTTTACTTTTTGATCAGTCAATGACTGATATTTGTATTGGCTACGTGCCAAACTTGTTTCTTAATAAAAAATTATTGAATTTCATTCAACTTATGCTCCATTTTTCTTTGTTTTCCATCTCTGTTCTGGTTCTCAAGCAAATTTATGTTTTTTTGTTTCTTCTACAAGCCACGAGGTTTGCTGCACAAGCTTCTTGCTTTCTTGCTTGCTGCTTTGTTTCAAGATCCAACAATTGGTATTTAGAGCCACATTCTTAGAGGACCTGTTGTAATTAAACATCAAACAAGATGGCTTCTTCAGGTTTTTCTCCTGCAACACCACCAGTTTTTAATGGTGAGGGATTCCACATTTGGATTGTCAAAATGAGGACTTACCTACAGGTCTTTGATCTGTGGGAAGTGGTGAACACTGATGCTGAGCCTGCTCCACTTAGAGCCAATCCCACTGTGGCTCAAATCAGACAGCATGCAGACGAGAGGACCAAAAGGCATAAGATCATGTCATGCATTCAGAACTGTGTTTCTGATGTTATCTTCACCAGAATTATGGCTTGTGAGACTCCCAAGCAAGACTGGGACAAGCTCAAGGAGAAGTTTCAAGGCACTGAAAGAACAAGGCAGCAACAGTTGCTAAACTTGAGAAGAGACTTTGAAAATCTCAAGATGAAAGAAGAAGAGACAGTGAAGCAGTACTCAGACAGGATAATGGTTGTGGTCAACAGCATAAGATTGCTAGGAGAACAGTTCAGTGAGGCAAGAATTGTAGAGAAGGTGCTCTCAACATTGCCTGAGAGGTATAAGGCAAAGATATCATCCTTGGAGGATTCGAGAGACCTGACAATCATCTCTCTAACTGAGCTCATTAATGCCCTCTATGCTTAGGAGCAAAGGAGAGCCAGTAGAATGGAAGAGCACCAAGAGGGTGCTTTTCAAGCCAAGGCCAAAGCAACCTCGAGCACCTCAGCCTATAAAGGCAAGAAGAATTGGAGAAACAGGCCTAAGCCTGATGCTGCAAGAGGAGGAGATCGACTCTACAGATTTTGTAAAAAACCTGGTCATCCAGAGACTAGATGCTGGTTCAGGCCAGATGCTGTGTGTCAACACTGCAAGAAGAAGGGCCATGTTGAAAGGGTCTGCAAAGAAAAAGGCAGACCTGGCCAAAACCAACCACAACACAAGGGTGAAGAAGCTCAAGTGGCTGAAAACAGTAGTGATCATGAAGAGCAGATCTTTGATGTGTCATGTTTAGCTGGTCAAGGCAAAGGCTCAAAAGGATGGTTGCTGGACAGTGGCTGCACCAATCACATGTCACCAGATGTAACAATTTTCAAAACCTTGGATAGAAGTTGCAAAACTAGGGTGAAAATTGGGAATGGTCAGTTCATCAAGGCTGAAGGCAAGGGAAATGTGCTAATATGCACTACCACAGGTGACAAAATTATCAAAAATGTGATGTTGGTACCTGAAATTGACAGGAACCTTCTTAGCATCTCTCAACTACTAGAAAAAGGGTACTATGTTGTGTTCAAGGGCCAGGAGTGCAAAATCACTGATCCTATTGGATCAAGTCTCATGACAGTTACCATGAGTGACAAATGCTTTGAAGTCAACTGGTCAGGTGACTCACACTTAGCCCATGCTGCTTCAACAGAAGACACCAAGCTTTGGCATCAAAGACTTGGTCATGCGAACTTCAAATCCATGGCTCGGATGGTCAGCAAGAAAATGGTTGAAAACTTCACCAAGACAGGTCAGAATGAAGAAGTTTGTGAGGTTTGTCAAATAGGAAAGCAAGCCAGGCTTCCATTTCCTGCAAGCACAACCTGGAGAGCCTCAAGCAAGTTGGAATTGGTGCACACTGATGTTTGTGGCCCTATGAGGACTGAATCACTTAGTGGCAACAAGTACTTTATTCTCTTCATTGATGATCATACCAGATATTGCTGGATTTATTTTTTGAAGCTTATGTCTGAGGTAGTTCAAGTGTTTATGAAGTTTAAAGCAGCAGCTGAAACAGAAACAGGCTGCAAATTAAAGACCATCAGGTCAGATAATGGAGCTGAGTACACCTCAGCTCGGTTCCAAGCCTTGTGTAATGATGCTGGCATCAAACATCAGCTCACCAATGTCTACACACCTCAACAAAATGGGGTGGGTGAAAGAAAAAATAGAAGCCTCATGGATATGGTTAGGTGTCTCCTATTTCAGAAGAATCTGCCCAAGACAATGTGGGCTGAAGCAGTTAACACCGCTGTTTACATTCAGAATAGGCTGCTAACTAAAGCACTTCAGCACAAGACTCCATTTGAAGCCTAGTTCAGATTCAAACCCTCATTAGCTCACTTGAAAATCTTTGGTTGCCTATGTTACAGCCATGTACCAGTAGTGAAGAGGGACAAGCTGTCAAAAAGAGCCAAACCTGGTATTCTAGTAGGCTACAGCTCAGTCAAAAAGTGCTATAAGATCTTGGATCCCTCAACCAATAAAGTTCAAGTGAGCAGGGATGTAGTGTTTGATGAGAAGGCTTGCTGGAATTGGGAAAGAAATGAAGCTAAAGCCATTTCTGAAGAACTCATGACAGATCAGTTTGAATCTGACCAAAATGATCCTGACATAGATGTTGATGATGAACCAGTCAGGGGTACAAGAACATTAGCTGACATTTATGAGAGGGCTCATGTAAGAAGAACCAAGCTGCTTTGAAGATGCTGAAGCACATGAAGGCTGGAAACATGCAATGTTTGATGAAATAGCCATGATTGAGAAGAACCAGACATGGGAATTGGTTCCTAGACCAGCCAAGAGGAAGGTTATTGGAGTAAAATGGGTCTATCGAACCAAACAAAATGCTGATGGCAGTTTGAACAAGCTAAAAGCTAGGCTTGTAGTCAACGGATTCAGCCAGAAATATGACCTAGACTACTTGGAAACATTTGCACCAGTGGTCAGGCTGGACACCATCAGGCTACTGGTTGCCTTAACAGCACACATGCAGTGGAAGATACACCAGCTTGATGTAAAGTCTGCATTTCTCAATGGCTTTCTTGAAGAAGAGATCTACATTGACCAACCTCAAGGCTTTGTTGTGACAGGCAAAGAGGACATGGTATATAGGCTCAAAAAGGCCTTGTATGGCCTAAAACAAGCCCCTAGAGCCTTGTATGCAAGAATAGATAACTATCTGGTCAGTTTGGGATTTGAGAGAAGCATCAGTGAGCCAACTCTGTATGTTAAGAAGAAACAAGCTGAAACACAGCTTATTGTATCCCCCTATGTTGATGACCTTTTGGTAACAGGAGGAGATCAAAGCATATTGGCTGATTTTAAGGCCAAAATGAAATACATGTTTGAAATGTCTGACCTGGGACAAATGACTTATTTTCTTGGAATTGAGGTGCAGCAAACTCATAGTGGAATCCTCTTGGGGCAGAAGACATTTGCTACAAAGATCCTAAGCAAATTCTCCATGGAGAATTGCAAGTCAACAAGCACACCTATGGCTGTTGGAATGAAGCTATCAAGTCAACAAGACTATGAGCAGGTCAGTGAAGCTGATTATAGAAGTCTTGTTGGTTGCTTATTGTATTTGATAGCAACCAGACCAGACATCATGTTTGCTGTTAGTATGCTATCAAGGTTTATGCATTGCTGCAACAAACAACACCTTCAAGCAGTAAAGAGAGTGCTCAGGTACATCAAAGGCACATTGAGCTATGGATTGAAATTTAGTATAAGTGAAGACTTGAAGCTGATCGGTTACACTGACAGTGATTGGGCTGGTTCAAAGGATGACATGAAAAGTACTTCAGGTTATGCATTTACACTTGGTTCAGCTATATTTTGTTGGATTTCAAAGAAGCAAACAATAGTAGCTCAATCCACAGCAGAAGCCGAGTGTGTGGCTGCTGTAGGAGCAGTCAATCAAGCCATTTAGCTTAGAAAAATCCTTTCTGATCTAAACCTACAACAAAAGAAAGCAATAGAGATCTATTGTGATAACATGTCTACTGTTGCAATTGCAAAGAATCTTGTCTTCCATGGTAGAACCAAACATTTCAACATTAAGTTGCATGTAGTAAGAGAGATGGAGCAAGCTCGAGAGATAGAGCTGGTTCATTGCAATTCAAAGGAACAGGTTGCTGATATATTCACAAAGGCCCTTAATGTTTCAAGGTTCATTAAATTAAGAAAGGAGTTAGGAGTTAACAGCATGCCAACCAAGGAGGAGTGTTGAAGAGTTGGTCAGCATGCAGCACCAAGAAGCTAGCCATGCATACCAAGTCATGCAGAAGCAGCAGAACCAAGTGCAACCACTACTATCTAATTCCATTTTGATTCATTTTGTTGATGCAATGAATGTTAGTTCATTTTGAATTATGTTAGTTCAATGATTGATGTAATTAGGTAGTGATTGAGCTGATAAATCAGCTTTGTTCATGTGTACAAGTTATTTTATCAAGTTTCCATGTAACTAGTGGTATTAGGTAAGCATTAGGTGATGTTTGTTTTACTTTTTGATCAGTCAATGACTGATATTTGTATTGGCTATGTGCCAAACTTGTTTCTTAATGAAAAATTATTGAATTTCATTCAACTTATGCTCCATTTTTCTTTGTTTTCCATCTCTGTTCTGGTTCTCAAGCAAATTTCTGTTTTTTTGTTTCTTCTACAAGCCACGAGGTTTGCTGCACAAGCTTCTTGCTTTCTTGCTTGCTGCTTTGTTTCAAGATCCAACAACCTGCAAGGGACATGAAAATCTCATGGAATGGTATGACTGTTTTTCAACAGACGTAAATTTCAGACCAAAAATCTATACCGTAAAGAGAGCCATTATTATCTGGTAGAATAGCAATAAGCAGGTCAAGCTCATTGTTTTGCCGCTGGAGTTTATTCATGGCGTTACGATACTGTGTTTTCAAGACTTCCTCCACCTGGTCAGGAGAAGCATTCAATGGAGGAATCACTGGTCTAGAAGTAAATGCCTGCAAACGACCACAGAAATCTTTATCAAATAAGAAGTGTTCAAAATAACCAAACTGAGGTCACAAACAATAATGTCCAATTAATACAACTCCCTCACCATGCCATAAATGCGACACGTGCGTTCAAGTTCAAAACAAAATTGTTGTGCGAGTTTAGGTCCAACTTTGCTACAAAAACTTATGCAGATCCAGTTATTTACGGTCCCCATATCAACCATTTGCTGCAACAAAACAATAATATATCATAAAATGCACGAAAAAATCTTCACGTTCAACTATCGCAAGCTGAAGAGATGAAATTCTAAGATTAACTTTTGTTTTCCCATAAGTAGTTTATATAATGGCTGTGTAGAACGTTTGACTAAGAACAAATACACATTGAGAGCACAACATATGTATTGCAGAATTCGAAATTGAAAGCAAGGTATACCTTATCCCTCATATTCCATTGCCCGACTTGAGGCAAGCAATTCTTCTGTTTACCAGTATCACGAGATTTAAGCTAAAAGAAAGACAAAAAAATAAGATCAGAAAATAATCACAATTGCGGAAAAAAGGATTTTATAATAGATAACATACCAGGGGTGCAGGCAGAATGCGTGCATTAACCAAAGCAAGCTCCTCTGTGATTTTAATTCCGAATTCTTTTAATGAAATATAGAATATTAGTTCGACAATAATTCACCTAGATATACCATGTTGCAATGTGCTATCACTACAATTCTACAAGGCATGTCAAAAGCAAAAGAATGAAGAAATGTAAAGCTGTCAGACCTTCAAAATATCATCCTCTCTATTCTCAGGAGGCTGGCAGGTGAACTCCAGCAAACCAGTGATCTGTTTCTCATTCAATCTCTTGGAGTATCTCTGACCATCCAGAATCTTGCATACCTACATGAATCACAACCCATTCGTATACATGTCCATACATTAAGCACATTCAATCGAAAGGAGTATACTATAGCATGTACCTTACCTCCATTGGCAAATAAATTGGTCTTTGCTGGCTTCCAACTTGAAGACATGGCCATTGCGTGCGTTGAATGGTGATACCGTAAGTTTCAGAAAAGTAGTCCACAACAGATTTCTCTGTACCCCTTTCATCTACGGGAAAACTATACAGCAATAAACTTTGTTAGAGAAGTTTCATACCATAGCATGATGTAACTGTGAAACCTAGCGCATAGATCATCTGCTCTAACAATATCATAGTAATATACTCACGTCAGTTGTCCAGTTGCCGGTGATGTTAAACCAGATATACGATATTTTCTTCGTATGTTTCCACGATGCGTAGCTTGCACCTTAACTCCTAGAAGAGCCTTTTTGATCTATACAAGAAAGTAAATACGATGACCATTGTAACATAAGCTACTATAATTATATTCAAGGAATACGGAGAATAAGAATGGAAATAATAGAGAGCAGGTGTATAATATATTTTTGTTGAGGGTGAGTATGCAAAGTTGACATTTAAGCCTTAATTAATGCTTCGATCCCCACAAACACAATATCAATATTAACACCTTTTCTTTAGATTTACAGGTCGTATTTATATTAACTGAGGTACTCCCTAAACTTTTTAAAACCCCAACACGGGAACAATGGAAGAGTGAGACACTACAAGCCCTCAACAATTTCCTATGGACTTTTTCACTGCTGGCTCAAAACAATGGTTCTTATTTCCTAATAATATGAAATTAGCTGATTTTGTCAATAAGCAAGAACAAATAACAAGAATGATAAAAGTGCCTACTAAATATAATTCCAATAAAAAAGAAATCTAAGCAAACCTAACCTTCACACGATCTGCGTCGTATAGAGGCCCGGAAGAAACATTCCGATTTAGCAACTTTGTTACAAATTCAATAACTGGCAATGGCTGGATGAAAGCAGTTGAAGACACATCTGTCGAACAAATAATTATAACCATAAGACAACGATAAAATGCAGGGGCAATTACCAACACCAAAAGAGAAACTTTAGAAAAAAAAAAAAAAAGAACCCATTGATCAGCTATAGAAGTGAATTCCAACCCGCCATCTCAGGCACCAAATACAATCATATTCAAAGGCTATAACCTTATAGACACCAAAAACTTTCTAAGCATATAATCTGTACAGAAAGATACATATATAGATAAGAAATACTATATTCAGTGATAATCCCCTCTGTGTAGGACGAGTACTTTGGTAAAAGCCACGCCAGGCTTGTAATCCCTGGTCCAAATCTTTCCTCGGTTCGTCACGGAGATAAAATGAACGGCCAACAGGACAGTAGCTGTAATCAATTACCAATGGTCTCTCAAATAATAGACTTGGACAGTGAAACCAATGTGGTAAACATATATGCCAAAGAAAGAGCCAGATAGCAATACCTAGTATTAGTAGCGGGTAGTTCGCGGAGAACAATGTCAAGAGCCTGAATAGCATCTTTAGGTACATCAACTTGGTCCCCTTGCAAAAATTGTCGAAGACGGTGCAGTTCAGTACGTCCAGCCAATCTGATCATAACTTTAAATTCGCGTTTTCTTCTGCATCAAGAATATAATAAGAGATGGAGTATAGATAAAAGAAAGAAATAAGCCATATTTCATCTGAACTTTCTCTTTCTGCATTAATAGAAATTTAAGATAAAAAAGGTAACCATGACTCAGTAGGCATTTAAGAACCTGTTGAATTTAAATAATAGAGAAGGCAAAATGATAGCATTTGATAGCCAAAACAAATGTTACAAATTTCTAGAATTAGATATATGATTGAAGTTAAGAAGGTATAAAGTTTCACCAAAAAGAAAACATAACATAACCATAAATTAAAACATACTGACCCATCATCATCACTAATGGTGACCTTAAACTCCTTTGACTCAAAAGGGAGAGACCCAGCAGTATAAAGACTCTTCCGGCCGTCATATGCAGGATCGCGCTCTCCAAGATCTGAACATTTGTATAAGTTCACCAGCTGTTGCATAACCTCTCGGTTCACTCGTCGTAATGTGACCTCTGGTGTTATGATAACCTATTTCCATTCACAATTCTAATCAAGAACCTGCAAATAAAGGCAAAAACAAACATAGAGAACACTGAAGATAAAAGAACTCACGTCATACTGGTACAAAACTTTATTTGGAAATTCAGCAAAAAAATGATTAGCCTTGACTACGAACTTTGTTCCCTCACATCCCAATCCCGGCCGACGAGGAAACCTCAATGGCTTGCTCGGAGGTGGGGCTGGCTGAATTGCTTGGCTAGCTTCTTGCTTGATGGAAAGATGCTGAAGCTGCTCTGTCAATGGTACATGCTCAGGCGGTCTGGATGACGAAACTGCCTCAGATGGATCAGGCTGGGGAGTTACCGCAGTTTCAAAAGGGTCAGTAGCTTGGTGCTGCTCAGGAACATGCGGCCGGGATGGTCCACTGGGGAAAGGTACTCCATGACTACCATGTCCTGCTCGACCATGACCATAGCCACCACGACCTCGACCACCACGATAACCTCTTCGCTGGGAAGGCCCTCCCCTTCCTCTAGATTGGTATTCAAGGGGTCCACCAGCACCATAACCTCCACGACCCGGTTGCTGTGACTGTGGAACCCAACCTCTACCACTACCGGAGTATCCTCCTCCACCTGCACCTCTGCCTAGTTGTTGTGGAGGACCTCGGGAACCACGACCACTGCCAACTCCAGTATCATGGGACTGAGAGCTCTCGCCTCCAGCAGAATCAGTTCCCTTCTTTCGAACCATGACGATAACTGTAACAGGAGAAAAAAGCAACAATGAGATTAATACCATAAAAATGTACACAGGAAAGAAAGCGAAGAGTTTTTTCCACCGAAAAAATGGAACTAAAATCTAACACCGACTACTTACAATTGCACAAAGGAAAAAGTTATGGATTCATGTATAAGTCTAAAGAAGCAAAACGAGAAGCCCTGGCATCAACAACCCTAACAAAGCAAATAAACTGAGAGACAGGAAAATAGACCTCATTTGTGTGTCTATATATATCAAGAACTCTATTACCAGAAATCCTATGTAAGTTCCGATTAAGTAAAACTAACCCAACAAAGCAAATAAACTGAGAGACAGGAAAATAACCTCATTTGTGTGTGTGTGTATATATATATCAAGAACTCTGTTACCAGAAATCCTATGTAAGTTCCGATTATGTAAACTAACGTTGTCATTAACCTATTGTTTATTATAAAATAATTAAGTAAAACAAATAAAGAAGATCAAGAATAGCATGCAAAAATGACGAGATGACGTTAAATCCTACTTAGAGAAAGTAGATGAAGAAGATAAAAGAAAATGTAAAGAAAATACAAGGTAGTGAAGAAAGATCCGTACAAAAAACGAAGCAAATAAAAGCTACAGAAGCTAAGCCTGAAAAGCAAATCTGCATATAATGAAAAGATAAGTTCAAAGACAAACAAGTTTCACCTGAAAACCGCCTTCGGAAAACCGCCTACCGTCTGATAATATTTAACAATAACGTAAGTTAAATGCAAATTTTATAGTATAAAATGAAAAGAAAAAGAAGAAGAAAAGGGAAGGCCGTACTCACTCAACTCCTTCAGTCTTGAATATCCTCCATTTTGAGCAGAGAAAAATGAAAACCAAGTGGTTGAAAGGGGAATCGTCTTATTATATATAGTAAATAACCAATAATTAACCCTCTAAATCTATATAAATAAAGGGTCAACTACAATATGAAAATTTAGTGTAATAGTAAATTTAGCCCTCAATATTTATAAATTATATCAATTTAGTCTTCATTTAAAAAAAAATATTTACACAATCGTGTAATTTAATTTTTTGTTTTTGTTTTTTTAATCACATTGAAAGTTAATTTTAAAATAATTAGAAAATATGAAAGGTATTATCTTCAATTTTTAAGTGTTTTCATTTTTTTTTATATTTTCAATCAAATTTAGCTAATATTATTTTAACTTTTTAGGTGTAAATGTTGACAGCTATAATTTTTTAAAATTAAGATTAAATTAATATAATATATAAATTTCAAGGACTAAAATTATTATTATACCAATTTTAAAAACTAGTAAGATTATAACTAAAAAGAAAAAAATTAAATAATTAGATTAACAATTAAGTGATAAAAAAATTATTAATAGTTTAGTCACTACTAAAGTAATTTACCCATAAATAAATTCCTAAAGCCCCCCGACTGCCCGACCCCATGATATCCCTCTCCTCCTTCCCTTCCCACCTCAACAAATACACGGATGTGGCGCTACTCCATCGTATTACTTCCGTACTAATTTTTGCCCACTTGGCTTAGCTGGCTCCTCACGTCACGTGGCATCTTCACTCTCTTCTTCTCTTTGCCACGCGCCAATGGAGCTTAACCGTTTGACTTTTACGGTTATTTTCTCTCGCGGACTGCTATCTCACGAGACGTTTTGGAATATTGAAAAAAAAACAATGTTTTAATTATTATTTTATTATATCCTAAAAATAAATTGTACTTAACTGACTGTATATAAAATAATAATTCATAAAAACAAATTGTTTCATAATTTTTGGTTTTTTTAAATAATTTTAGTATTTTTCATAATTTTTTATATTCTTTTATAGTTTTTTATACTCTTTTAAAGTGACGGATCGTAGGACAAAGTTTTGAGAGATTGGTAAAGTTTTCAAATTCTTTAGGGAGTTTAAAAGAAATTTAAAAAAAATTGGGGTGTAATTAAAATTTATATATGATTAATAAGAATTTTCAAATATTTTGGAGAGCTTAATTAAAATTTTCTAAAAATTTCAAGGAAGAAATGAAATTTTTCTAAAATTTATTTAGAAAAACTAAATAGATAAACTACAAAGATAATCACTCAAATATGAAAAATTTTCATTTTAGGCACTCAAAATAATAAATTTGAAATTTTAAACACTTATACTACATGATTCAATTATTTTGGTCACTTCTATTAAAATCTCAAATGAAAATCTAACGTGACATTTTCTTTTAATTTTTTATTTTCCATGGAGTATTACTTTTATTCTTTTATTCTTTATTCATTTTTCTTTGTTTTCAGTTTCTTTTTATCTCTTTTTTCTCCTTATTTCCTTTTTTTTCTCCTTTCTTCTTCTAACCCTAGCCGTCGTCGATAAGAGAGCTCCAACACCAATGTTCTAACGGACTTAAAACTGTTGGGATATAGTGCCCTTAATGTAGTATTTTTGTCTATAGGTACTTGCTTTTTTCGAACAAATTGGTTAAATAAAATATTCATCAGTTACATTAATATTCTTTGTATCTTGTACTCAATGGTTTTTGCACGAAAAACAAAATGAAAGCAAATATCAACTCAAGAATTATCTAGCATTTAATTAATACTAAGCGATATTACATGATCAGATCGTTGATAAAACATATTAATTTACATGATTCTTGTGTTTAATTTGGTTTATTTCTAAATTGATCCCTGCTTAATTGGTGTTTTTATGATTTAATCTTGTCAAGGATGTAATTGGTAAAAAAACGAGCAAAAAGGGGCCAAATTGAAAGACAAATTGTTAAATTGGGGCCAAATCAAAAAGATGGAGAAAGCCAAGGATTTATCATATATTTTGACTTTGTAAAAAAGCTAAAAATAGGAAGATATTATTTTGTTTTTATTTTTATTTTTTATTTATTTTATTTTATTAAATTAGGTTAGACTATTTTTAGTAAACCCCATGTATATAAATAGGGGCTTTTAGTTCTTAGAAAGTCATCCATTTTTAATTCTAGATTCCTATTTCAATTGGGAATTGAATTTCTCTCTCTTTTGTATTTCCTTCTTCAATTTGGAATTTAAATATCTTTTTTTTCTCTCTCTTCAATTTGACGTTCCATTATGTAGCATTGTCTCCAATTTTTGTTTCTTTTCCATAATTGGGCCAATTGCTCTCTAAGTCCTTTCCATTCATTTCTTCACCATAATCATCAATCTTCTTTCCAAGCTCATAAAGCATGAACAATTTCATGCTTAACTAAATTCTATCTTAGTTTTAGGCCGGTGTTCTTTCCGGTCGAGAATCGTGAGATTCGTACTCGCGCTTAAAATCCTTCCAATCAGTATTCACCTTTTTCCTAAGTATCGGGATTAACAACTCATCCCTTAAGGATAATTCGATTTCAAGTCAAAAAGAACTCGTTGGGTTGGAGTCGTGTTTTTTGACAGTTGGAGAAACGAATTGGCCGTGCTGTATTTGGATCTCCTAGAATAAATCGAGGAAGAGGTGATCGGGTTTAAACGACCCACGCAGTTGAGGCCGTTAATTTGAGTTGGGTTCTTCAACATGCAAGGCTACTGAAATCTTGAACCGGGAACACGTGTATCTCAGTTAGACTATCGGTAAGGGTTGGTTTGCAGGACGTATCGGGACTAGCTACGAGAGGAAGAATTGGTGGTTAGGACGTTCTTAATCACTATAACCAGCTTATCGTTTAAAGGAGAAGATCAATTTTTGGGGATTGATTCTTAATACGAAATTTACCGAGTCTAAGGCTAAGGCTTATTACATTTGATTGCAAATTCAAATTAATTTCTGATTTATTTAATTATTTATCTTAGCAGTTTTAATTATTTAGTTTCTGATCAATTTCAAAATCTCCGCTTTACTTATTTATTTGCTTATTTTTTAGCTAGTACGTTTTGAGTCGTGGGCACAACTCTAGCCATGACCCTTGACACGACATCCTATTCATAAGTCAAACGCGAAAGTTGATTAGAGTACCAATCCCTGTGGACTCGACCCTACTACCACTCTTACTACTATTTAGAGTATTTAGTAGGAATTATTTTTGGTGGATTCGACGCCCATCAAATTTTGGAGTCGTTGTCGGGGATTGGAGATATTTTCTAACTTTTGTTTATCTACCTTATAACCAAATCAGAACCAGAAAATCTAGAGTTTGAGCTAGAAATTGAGAAAGTGGCCCAACAACTATGAAAAGAAGCCATATGATGTGGTAAACGGCCAATTCCCAGATTTGAAACTATATCTTACACAGAAGAAATTTTTGACAAGCCAGACGAGATGGCCGAAGAGAAGATACGCCAGCTGGCAGCGGCACAGGATGAACAACAACCCTTATGTATAACCTATTCGGTAGGAGGAATGTCGTTCGAGCTAAAGTCAGGTTTGATCCATCTACTACCCACTTTTTGTGGACTACAAAACGAAATGCCGCACACCCACCTTAAGGAGTTCCATATGGTGTGCACAAGCATGAAGCCTTAGGGAGTAACAGAAGACCAAATCAAACTTCATGCTTTTCCGTTCTCATTAGCCGACTCTACTAGAGAGTGGCTATTTTATTTGCCTCCAGTATCTGTCAACACATGGTCTGACATGTCTCGTCTGTTTCTTGACAGGTTCTTCCCTGCAGCCCGAGCGGCAGAACTAAGGAGGGACATCTTAGGAATCCGTCAAAGGACACTGAATCACTCTACGATTACTGGGAGTGATACAAAAAGTTGTGTGCGAGCTGCCCACAACATAGACTGATTGAGCAATCACTCTTACAGTATTTTTATGAGGGTTTACTCCCGATGGAAATGAAAATGATAGATGCTGCAAGTGGAAGGGTGCTTGTCAACATGATGCCTCAAAGAGCAAAAGAGTTGATTTCACCCATGGCTGCCAACTCTCAACAATTTCGACCGGTTACAGAACCTACGAGACGGGTTCATGGTTAAGTTATTTATCTCTAGAAGATAAGATTGATAAGCTGACTAATGTTGTTCAAACTTTGCTTTCAGATAAAACAAGCCCAACACGGTTATGCGGAATTTGCGCTAAGCCAGACCACCCGACGGACTCATGTCTGATTTTACAAGAGGATTCGACAGAACGAGCAAATTTTGTAGGAAACTTTCCAGGATCGCCCCAAAGATGATATAACCCCTACTCGAACTCATATAATTTGAGGTGGAAGGATCACCCAAACCTAAGTTATGGGTCAAATCCTCGATTCAATCAACCGTACCAACAGAGGCCGCTCCAGAATCAACAGTTACCGCCCTCAAAGTCATCTTTGGAAGCCATAGTAGAAAGGCTAGCCAATAGTACTAAAAAATTCCAATAAAAAACTAACATGCATTTGCAGGAGTTGGATAACGAAGTGAGCAAGCTCACACTCACGGTTAGCCGTTTGGAGTCCCAAGGTAAACTTCCATCCCAAACAGAACCAAACCCTCGACACAATGCAAGTGCTATGACGTTAAGGAGTGAGAAGGTTTTGGAGCTTCAACCTGACACGAGTCGCGCCCACGACACTAGTCGCGATAAGGAGAAAATTGACACGTAAGCTCCAATAGAACCAACACTAAAAAACTCATTTACAATACCACATCCGTTTCCTAGAAGGCTTGTCGAGTGCAAGAAGAAGTGTGAAGAGAAAGAAATCCTCGACACCTTCCAAAAGGTAGAAATCAACATACCTCTTTTCGACACGATCAAGCAGATCCCACGATACGCCAAATTCTTAAAAGATTTATGTACGAGTAAGAGGAAACTCCTGGGAAATAAAAAGGCAAGTGTCGGAGAAAATGTATCCGCTGTTCTGCAAAGGAAAATACCACCAAAATGTAAGGACCAATGTATGATTTTCATATCTTGTAAAATAGGTAGTGTTGGTATCAAAAAGGCAATATGTGACTTAGGCGCATCAATTAATGTTATGCCATTGTCAATCTATAAACTACTTAACACAGGTCCTTTGAAGGAAACAGATGTAATTATTCAACTTGCAGATAGGTCTGTGGTGCATCCGGAGGGGTGTTGAAGGATGTTCTTGTCAAAGTAAACAAGCTAATATTTCCTACAGACTTCTACATTATCGACATGGAGGATGACAATTCAGCTAATGCATCGGACATACTTCTAAGAAGGCTATTTTTGAGTACCGTACAAATGAAAATTAACGTATGAAGTGAGATACTCACTATAGAGTTCGATAGGGAAGTAGTGAAATTCAATGTCTACGAGGCCATGAACCGTCCTAGCATGATTCCTAATGTTAGTAACATTGATATTATTAATCCTTTAACTGAATTACATTTGGAATATCATGGCGAGGATGAATTATGAACTGTCATTTGCAGGAGTTTAGACTTTAATGCCATTAAGGAACTAGAGGAGTGGATAATCATTGAAGATTCTGTTTATGAAACAATAGCTCATATGGAGGCATTGCAACTACGGAAAGCTTTAGATAAAACTTTTGAATTATCTCCCTCACAAACTAAGCTCGTACCGTCTGTTTTGCAGGCTCCAGAGTTGGAACTCAAACCACTCCCAGGCCACTTAAAGTATGCTTTTCTTGGTGAAGGAAATACATTACCAGTGATAATCTCGAGTAAACTCTCAAGGGTAGAAGAGGAAAACTTGGTACGAGTCCTTAGGAACTATAAATAGGTGATCGTGCTCGTGATAAGTTTTAAATTTATAATTGATCGTACTTGAAACTAACTATTATCACGATAAAGGCACACGTACCTATTGAACAGTAGTATAGCTTATAGCAAGACCGAAATATCGAACCCACAGGAACTAAAAGTACTAGTATTAACCTTCTTTTTATTATCTAGCCTAAAAATAAAGGGATTTGCTTTATCTAAACTAATTAACTAAACTAAGAATGCACAGGAAGTAAATTAGGGAAATACTTTTGGGAAAACTGATTGATTTGGACAATACTCAAGAAAAAATCCACCTAGACTTCACTTGTTATTTAACTCTGAATTAGACGATTTATTCACTTGACTTGATCCATAGAAATCACTGATTTATATTATTATCTCTTTCGATACTAACAACGTCTAACCCTAGGTTGATTAATTGAAATCTCTTTCTAATTAAAACCCCTAGTTTTGCATTAACTCGATCTATGGATTCCCTTATTAGGTTTGACCTTAATCTGACAGATTTATGTCATCCTATATTGCATACAACTCCGCTTAATTATGCTAGATCTTCTCTTAGATAGGGACTTTTGCTCCTCTGAATAAGCACATCAATACTTGAATCAATATCCTGAAATATTAAAGCAAGAATTAAGAACACATAATTAAGAACAAATCAAGTATTTATCATATAATTCAGAAAATAATAACAAGATCCATTTTAGGTTTCATTCCCCTTAGGTATTTAGAGGATTTAGTTCATATTTGTAAAAGAAAACATCTCAGAAGAATAATAATAACAAAATATAAAGAAAACCCAAAAACTCCTGAAGGAAAATTTAGGGAGATCTTCAGTCTTAAAGGAGAATCCGGCTTTTGAGATGGATCAATCGACTTTCTTCGAGTAATTCATTGCCTCCTACTTCGTGTCCCCTTTAATCCTCCTCTAGGGTGTTTATATAGGCTTTAGAATGCCTTAGAACCCTCCAAAGTGCCCTTTTTCGAATAGAACTAGTCTTGGGCCCGACAGGGACACGACCGTGTGCCACGCCCGTGTGAGGCAGCTTAGGTCGTGTTTAGAGTCTATTAAATAGGCACGGACGTGTGGTCTACCTGTGTGAGGAAGTCCAAGCCGTGTTAGAGACTGTTAAATAGACACGGGCGTGTGGTCTACTCGTGTGAGGAAGTCCAGGCCGTGTTGATTTCCCATGTTGGCCTATTTTCTCTATTTTTGGCCCGTTTCTCGCTCTTTTTATTCTCCTATGCTCATCTAAGTATAAAACATGAAATTAAAGGATTAGAAGCATCAAATTCCAATAATCTAGTGATAGTTCATCAAAAAATGTGCTAAGCATAGGATAAAAATATGCATAAATTACGACTTATCAAGAGGTAATTGGATGGACAATAGCCGA
Organism: Gossypium longicalyx; assembly: GCA_025698465.1. NCBI lineage: Eukaryota > Viridiplantae > Streptophyta > Magnoliopsida > Malvales > Malvaceae > Gossypium > Gossypium longicalyx. The sequence continues at coordinate 1,451,037 of CM046999.1, forward strand.
CATTAAGGGGTTGAGCCCCTCGACTTGTATGCACAAAATTCAAGTGGTGGATAATGCTGTACCTAAAAGAAAGGCTCAAAGGCGTCTCAATCCGCCCATGATGGAAGTGGTAAGAAAAGAAGTCCAAAAGCTACTTGATGCTGAGATGATCCTAACTTATTGCGATTTGAAAATGACAAGATCAAACGTGAGTGTAACGCCCCAAAAATCCTAGAATCTCGAACTTTATTTTCTTTATTTTCAGTTTGATAAAAAGAGTGCTAGATATTCTTAGTCAAGTGTGTTTAGGTGATAATAAGCCTTGGTTAAGTTTTGAGTTCGAACTTAGAAGTGAAGGAAATTATAGGTTAATAGTTAAAAGAACCTTGATGGCAAGTAGGTTGGTTTTTAACTAAATGAAGGAGGAATTGGACACAGAAAGCCTTGTGGTGGAGTGGCAAGTAGCGCCACCTGTGAGGCTTAGAGGTGGCGTCACATGCATGGCAATGAGTTTTGGGGTTCGAATCCCTCCTTGCTCAAAAGGAGGATTTATTTTTTCTAAACAGATGGCCAGTAGTGGTGCTGGATATAAACTCTGTAGGGAGAGATAAGAGGAGAATTTTAAGGAAGGGATTAAAGAGTGATCAGGGAGAAAAATTAGAAGATGAGGAGTGTAGAGAAGTGGAGCCGAATTGGGAATTTGGGGATAAAAAATTTGGCTATAGTCTATATATAGGTGCCGATTGTGGGGATTCTAGGCTAATGCCGAATTCTTCCTCTCTATGTTACCGAAAACACTTTTCTCTCCAAAGATCTAAAAGCTGAAATCTCTTGTTCTTCCTCTTTTATTTTGTGCCGATTTTCCATTCTTCTCTTCTCAAATTCTCTTTTGATTCACCTTTGGTTTAAACGATTCCTACTTCTCTTCTTATTTGTGCTGAATAATCCCTTTCACCATACAAATCTTAAAAGCCGAATACCTTTTGTGCCACCATTACTCTCTCTCTTTCGGTCGAATCTAGTGTAAGTGCTTTGCTCTTTCAGTCGATTTTGCTAGTATCGAACACTCTTGTCCCTCACTCTTTCTAAATCGATTTTGGTAGGAGTGCAGTATCGAATCTCAGTCTTTTGGGATCCCTGCCAATTTGCTCCTTAGGTGTTGGGACGTTGGTAAATGTTATTCACTTTGGTAAGGATTGGCCGAATGGGTTTTAGTAGGAAAAGGTGTCTTATGTCGGATACAAGTCACCCATTATGTTTCTTAATGATAAAGGTTAATGCAGATCTGGGAAGTACTCGTGATTAGTGATTAAGGAAAGGCTATTAAGGCTTGGCGTTTCAGGTAAGGTTAAGGTGAGATTTCGGCTTTTGGTAAAGTATTTGATAAGTATGTGAGATTAATCCTTGAGTGATATTGATTGTAGTTTCGTGGCTAAGGGATCGCAGCACGCTTTATTACCAGTTGTGTACATACACTACACACACACAATAGATCGGCAAATCTCGAAATACTAAAAAGTCGAAAGTTTGGCTACAACAGACTTGTGAGTGCGTGAACACTCGTGAGGTGGAAACTGATAGGTTATCTAAGACCCCATGGGTGATTCCATAGACTTGGGCTGTGTTTTGGCCAATCGGGCCAGAATGGGCTAAATGGGTCGATGGGCTGTAAGGCCCATAATAGGCAAAATGGGCAATTTGATACTAAGTGATGGAAAATTGTATGAAAGCATGATAGGAATGTAATTTGGGCCTAATAGGCCATATGAATGTGATTTGGGCCTAATGGGCCATATGAAAGTGATTTGGGCCTAATGAGCCATATGAAGGAGATTGGGCCTAATGGGCTATATGCATGTATATAGACTTGTTTGGGCTTTGTAAGGGGTTTTGGGCCTAGTATCTGATAACTGCTTAAACAGACATAACACTTAATTAATTAATAAATTGTGACTGTGGATAAGTCATAAGGTTAAAGTGTGACAATAGGTATATGCATGTCTAGGGTTGGATCTAAGGAGAGCTTGGTACTTAAGCGGTCTTAATAATTCACCTCCTCTTCTCTAGAATCCTACCTGGTGCGTAGTATCAGTTCACTTTAGTCATCGAGGACTTGTCAATGGGCCAAGGTAAGTAATAAACTCATAATAAAGAGAAATTACCGAAATGCTCCTAAGGGCGAAGAAGACTAAAATACCCCTATGTGTTGAATGTAAGATTTATGAATGTTACTTATGTACCTATGCATTCATATGATACTCTGTTTAGGATACATATGGGTTAGGAATTGTGGACGGAGGAAGTATATGAGGATCGCATGGTTGCTTGACGACCGTGGGTCCACCGGCTATTAAGCCCAATATGTGATTAGCAGCTTGCTGCAATGAAGGTAGTACCGCAACCGAGCTACCATTGATGTGAATCAGATGGGTGGGTCGATATTTATATCCCTACATGATGTGTACCAGGGGACGGAGTTGATGTGTATCGATTGGATTATTGGGGCGGGTTGCATAAGCATTGCATGTATGATAATATGGTGATTGATGTTTGCTTAATGTTTCTTTTTGAGGGTTGTTCACACTGAGTTTGCGAAAACTCACCCCCTCTTTTATTTTTTTAGGTGATACACAGCAGGAGGTTCGATGGTAAAAGAGACTCCAAGGTGGCCAGCTAGCAAGACGACTTGTTTCTTTAAAAGGAAATCATATAGTTTCTAGTTTATTAAGTTATTTCAGACTGGATTGTAATATGGCCTTCTCTTTGGTTTTTTTTAAAGAAAGTACTTTGCTTCTGTAACTAAATGTTTAAAATGACAAGTTTTCATAGATCTTATGATTTAGATAAAGTTTCTGCAACTGGAAAGAGATTTTACAAGGAAATTAAGGATTTTCACTTTAAGGAAGGGTTTTCAACATGCTGGATCCAGCCATAACGTCTGGGCCGAGTTTGGGGTGTTACAGTGAGTCTCGATATTATATTTAGGACGACCCCTATCTTTGGAAATACTGTTTTGACTAGGTTTGGCACACCGCGAGCTTTGATCAGCAATCGAGGGACGGATTTTTGCAATAAAGTAATTGATACACTTTTGAAAAAATACGGAGTGGTGCAATGAGTCGCTACAGCTTATCACTTACAATTAAACGGTCAGGTGGAAGTGTCGAATCGAGAAATCAAGTTGATTTTGGAGAAGACCATTAAGCCAGATAGAAAAGACTGGAGTTTGTGACTTAACGATGCATTGTGGGCAAACCGAACAGCTTATAAAGGACCCATAGGTATGTCTCCTTATCGACTAATTTTTGGTAAACCGTGCCATCTTCCTGTTGAGCTGTAACATAAGGCGTTTTGGGCAGTCAAACTATGCAACATGGAATTGGAAGCTATAGGTAAGCATCATAAATTACATATCCAGGAACTTGAGGAAATTCGACAAGAAGCGTACGAGAGTGCCAAATTTACAAAGATAAGGTCAAAGCGTACCATGACCAAAAGATAAACCGCAAACAATTTATGGTAGGACAGAAAGTATTACTTTATGACCCTACAATGAGAATTTTTGCAGGGAAGCTTCAGAATAAGTGGTTAGGGCTTTTTATTGTTATTCACGTATTTCCACATGGTGCAGTCGAGGTTAAAAGTGAAGAATCTGAAAAAATTTTCAAAGTCAACGGACAGCGATTAAAGCTTTTTTACGAAAACTTTCAAGTCCACTTGGTTGAGGAATTAGTCCTCGAAGAGCCGGCTGAATAAATTTCCAGGTCATCGAGCTAACAACGTTAAAAAAGTAATTTTTGGGAGGCAACCCAAATTTATTTTCATTTATTTAATTGCAATTTTTAGTAAGATTTAGGATGTAAATAAATAAATTTTTAATTTAGCTAATTTGATGTCTTCAGGAACGTAATGGAAGGATAGGAAATTTCTTGGATAATGGTAGTGGCGTGGGCGCGACTTGCTAATTCAGTGACAATTTTCCCCCCCCAAAAAAAACCCAATTTGCCTAACCTTCATGAAATCCCAAAAACCAATATCCAAACACCTATCCACTAAATTCCTACCCAAACCCACTTACCCACATACTAAAATACCCAAAACCCAAGTCCAATAACCCACTTACCCTAAACCCAATTACCAAATTACCCACCAAAGCCCAATTACCACATCCAACCCAATTAACTTACCTACCCAAAACTAACCAAATTACCCACAATTAACCCATACCCATACCCATACCCATACCCAAATAAACCTATTACCCAATAACCTAACAAAAAAATAATCAAAAATAAAAATTTTTAAACACCCAAATCCTTAATTCCCCAACATCTTCTCTATCTTCTACAAAAATAAAACCCTAACCCCCAAACCACCCCATGCCGCCGTCATAGCCCATCGCCGACTTCACACCATCGTAGGCCCGTCGCCGACCCTATGCCGCTGTCGACAAAACCAAAACCCCACCCTCATCTTCGTTTCTCTTCTTTTTCCCTCTTCCCTCACGCTGTCTGTCGCTGTTTTCCACCGTCGAACTACTGCCAAATGGAAACCTCACCACCATCGTTGCCAAACGGAGCCCTCACCCGTGCGCCGCCGCTAATCCCCTCCCCAAACCCCATTTTTCCTTCATCTTCCTCCTAAACAAAACAAAACCCAAAACCCCATCACCTACACCACCTCCAACACTGAAATCCCTAAAAACCCTTTTTCAAAAATTGGCCCAACCTAACCGTCACCGCTACAGCCGTCGCCACCGTCGCACGCTGCTGACCACCATTGTGACCACCGCTGCCCGTCTCCATCGCCATAGCGAATAGGGCCAATTATCCGTGTCATCTACACAGACACAATGGTTCAAACTCGGAACCAAATGGTAGACAATATCCTAGTTTCACTCAATTGAAGTCGACATCGATTTTCGGCACCTCCAATCGTCGATATAGCCGACGACGACTCTGAGCCTTCTTCACCTCCTCTGCGCCAAACGACCAACCCAACAAGAACTCGTCGCCGACGAAGCCTGACTCCGGTCGACGTATAACACTCGAACAACAACCTCGTTATTCCCGAAAGGTCGAATACTGATCCTCAACCTACTTTGCCCTTACTAACATATTATGCAGGTAGTTTATACGAGGATCAGACTTCTAACGACCATGTCAAGGCTCCTTCAACCATGAATGAACTTGTCAGTCAATGCCAAACACGGTCTACTCGTAGCCATCAATAATCGACATGTGAGCCACTGACACCACCGAGCAGCAGTACTGACGCTGCTGAAAACTCAAGTCCACCTGAAACAGCCAACGAATACGTTCAACCTACACGAAACGATCAACATAATAGACGAGGTCGTGCAAAAACCATTCCTACTGAAGGACGATTGCAAGGGTTTTTGAGCTTTTCAACCTTAGAGCATCGAGCAAGATACGACGATATCCGACAACGTCAGCTCCCGGTCTGTAAACTAATGGATTTCTCTACTCTTGATATGTTGAATATTCACCATGTTGTGATTGGTTATTTTGATGTTATTGGTTGGAATTCATTTGCTAATATTTTCTGTCCTGTATATTATGAGTTGATTTATGAATTCTACACCACATTTAGCTTCAATATTAACGCATTACAGATTGTTGAAACATGATGTGCTCGTGACAAGTTTTAAATTTATAATTGATCGTACTTGAAAACTAATTATTATCACGATGAAGGAAAGCGCACCTATCGAACAGTAGTATAGCTTATAGCAAGACCGAACAGGAACTAAAAATACTAGTATGAACCTTCTTTTTATTATCTAGCCTAAAAATAAGGAGATTTGATTTATCTAAACTAATTGACTAAACTAAGAATGCATAGGAAGTGAATTGGAGAAATACTTTTGGGAAAACTGATTGATTTAGACAATACCCATGGAAAAATCCACCTAGACTTCACTTATTATTCGACTCTGAATTAGATGATTTATTCACTTGACTTGATCCATAGAAATCCCTAGTTTATATTATTATCTCTCTCGAGACTAACAACGTCTAACCCTAGGTTGATTAATTGAAATCTCTTTCTAAATAAAACCCCTAGTGTTGCATTAACTCTATCTATGGATTCCCTTATTAGGTTTTACCCTAATCTGGCAGATTTATGTCGTCCTATGTCTAGGATTGCATGCAACTCTGCTTAATTATGCTAGATCTACTTTTAGACAGGGACTTTAGCTCCTCTGAATAAGCACATCAATACTTGAATCAGTATCCTGGAATATTAAAGCAAGAATTAAGAACACATAATTAAGAATAAATCAAGTATTTATCATATAATTCAGAAAATAATAACAAGATCCATATTAGGTTTCATCCCCCTTAGGTATTTAGAGAATTTAGTTCATAAATGTAAAAGAAAACATCTCAGAAGAATAATGATAACAAGACATAAAGAAAACCCAAAAACCCCTGAAGGAAATTGAAGGGAGATCTTCAGTCTTGAAGGAGAATCTGGCTTCTGAGATGGATCACAGCTTTCTTTGAGTAATTCCTTACCTCCTACTCTGTGTGTGTCTTTTAATCCTCCTCTACGGCATTTATATAGGCTTTAGAATGCCTTAGAACCCTCCAAAGTGCCCTTTTCTGAATAGAGCTAGTCTTAGGCCTGACAAGAACACGGCCGTGTGCTACGCCCGTGTGGGGCGGCTTAAGTCGTGTGCAAGTCTGTTAAAAAGGCACAGACATGTGGTTACCTGTGTGAGGAAGTCCAGGCTGTGTTAGAGTCTGTAAATTAGACACGGCCGTGTGGTCTACCCGTGTGAGAAAGTCCAGGCCGTGTTGATTTCTCACGTTGACCCATTTTTTTCATTTTTGGCCTGTTTCTCGCTCTTTTTACTCTCTTATGGTCGCTTAAGTATAAAACATGAAATTAAAGGATTTGGAGCATCTAATTCCAAAAATATAATGATAATTCATCCAAAAAATGTACTAATCATGAGGTAAAAATATGTATAAATCATGACTTATCAAAACACAAAGCATTGTCTATTTTCGTTTGCTTGGTAAGGACTTTCAGATGTCAATTTATGAATTTAATATTGCCATGGGTTTCGTTGACCTTAGCAATATTCAGTCTGATTCCTATCATACTGCTCTGTTGTTGATTTCTCACGTTGACCCATTTTTTTCATTTTTGGCCTGTTTCTCGCTCTTTTTACTCTCTTATGGTCGCTTAAGTATAAAACATGAAATTAAAGGATTTGGAGCATCTAATTCCAAAAATATAATGATAATTCATCCAAAAAATGTACTAATCATGAGGTAAAAATATGTATAAATCATGACTTATCAAAACACAAAGCATTGTCTATTTTCGTTTGCTTGGTAAGGACTTTCAGATGTCAATTTATGAATTTAATATTGCCATGGGTTTCGTTGACCTTAGCAATATTCAGTCTGATTCCTATCATACTGCTCTGTTAGATATTCTGAGCGATTTTGATGCTCAAGATGCCTATTGTGTTTTAACCCATTCTGATCAACTTTATAATCCGAAAACCACAGAAGACTTATTGCTGCATAAACCTGCTTTAAGATATATTCACCGATTTTTGGCATTTAGTTTTTCAGGACAGAACGATTCGTCCTCTGTCTTAACGAGAACTGAATTATTTTTCTTTTGGTGTATGCATTCCGGATTTAAATTTAATTTAGGATATTGGTTTGCACGAAATTTCCATGCTGTTTTGTGATGTAATCGTCCACTAATACTTGGGTCATACATTACGAACTTAACCTCTACACTTTTTTCCTCTGAAATCAATTTCTTGTCCTTGACATGTGCATATAGTATGGACAACCTAGATAAATATTGTTTGGATTCTATGGGTTTGCTTGCCGGCACCCCTACTGCGTGTTATTTTGTTCCTCCAGGTACACAGACTACTCGTAGGAACATGGTTTTTCACCAACGTCCACACTTCGCTACTAGGGAACAAGAGGAACAACCTCTGACTATGGAGGCGTGTTTAAGCCGGATTGAAGCTCGACTTGGAACAATGGAAACCCAAGTCTCCACAATCCTCGACATCCTGCAGAATCATTACTCTCAACACCAACAACGTCATTAACATAAATGGGGAGTGTTCTTAACTTTTTCTTTTTATTTATTTGGGCTGCTGACTTTTATTTCATATAATATATGCTTGAGGACAAGCCTAGATTCAGTAGGGGTTGGATGGTAAATATGCACGATTTTTGCTGTATGTCTCTCTTTTGCATGTGTTCAATTTTATGTTGAATTCATTCGATAGTTTATTTGACATTGAGCCTTTAATCTCTTACTTAGTTAATTTGGACAATTGGGAAAATTTTGAATTAAAATGTTCAAGTACATAGATTAGTCGACATTTGTGTTTTAAAGTTGATATATGTAGCTAGATTTTTTGTATAAATTGATTGTTTGGAAAAATTATATTTGCTTGTGCATAAATAAATAAATAAATAAAGGTTCAAGTTATGAGTGAAGTTTCAAAAAAGTGACCGGATTGAGTAACCGAGGTAAGGTGCTTGGGTTGTCATCTTATCTCGCGTAAAAAGGTTCGAGTGACAAGTCGATAACTTATAAACATTCCGCTAGTGGAGCCTTCACACAAAAAAAATTAAAGACTGTTTGAATTGAGTAACCGGGATAGGGTGCTTGGGTTGTCATCCTATTTCGCGTAAAAAGGTTTGACCACGTCAATAATTTTATTTAATTAATAATGCCTTGCAAATTATTGGATTCAAACTCAATTTAATGAAAATTATTTAATTCACATATTTCAATTTTATGACATTTGTTGATCAAACTATATCTTGAACATTTTTGCCTAAGTTGTTTACATTAATTATGTATGCGGAGAAGAGGCTCGATTTTTAATAAATTGTAGAATAAATTCTAATGTTTGAAAGAAGAACATGCTTGAGGGCAAGCATGAGCTAAGTAGGGGGAGTTGATAAACATATTAATTTACATGATTCTTGTGTTTAATTTTGTTTATTTCTAAATTGATCCCTGCTTAATTGGTGTTTTTATGATTTAATCTTGTCAGGGATGCAATTGGTAAAAAACGAGCAAAAAGGGGCCAAATTGAAAGATAAATTGTTGAATTGGGGCCAAATAAAAAAGATGGAGAAAGCCAAGGATTTATCATATATTTTGACTTTGTAAAAAAGCTAAAAATAGGAAGATATTATTTTGTTTTATTATTTATTATATTTTATTTTATTAAATTAGGTTAGGCTATTTTTAGTAAACCCCATGTATATAAATAGGGGCTTTTAGTTCTTAGAAAATCATCCCATTTATAATTCTACGTTCCTATTTCAATTTGGAAATGAATTTCTCTCTCTTTTGTATTTCCTTCTTCAATTTGGAATTGGAATATCATTTTTTTCTCTTTCTTCAATTTGACGTTACATTCTGTAGCCTTGTCTCTAATTTTTGTTTCTTTTCCATAATTGGGCCAATTGCTCTCCAAGTCCTTTCTATTCATTTCTTCACCATAATCATCAATCTTCTTTCCAAGCTCATACATCATGAACAATTTCATGCTTAACTAAATTCTATCTTAGCTTTAGGCCGGTGTTCTTTTCGGTCGAGAATCGTGAGATTCATACTCGCGCTTAAAATCCTTCCAATCGGTATTCACCTTTTTCCTAAGTATCGGGATTGACAACTCATCCCTTAAGGATAATTCGATTTCAAGTCAAAAAGAGCTCGTTGGGTTGGAGTCGTGTTTTCTGACAGTTGGAGAAACGAATCGGCCGTGCTATATTTGGATCTCCGAGAACAAATTGAGAAAGAGGTGATCGGGTTTAAACGACCCACGCGGTTGAGGCCGTTAATTCGAGTTGGATTCTTCAGCACGTAAGGCTACTGAAATCTTGAATCGGGAACACGTGTATCTCGGTTAGACTATCGGTAAGGGTTGGTTTGCAGGACGTACCGAGACCAGCTACGAGAGGAAGAATTGGTGGTTAGGATGTTCTTAATCACTATAACCAGCTTATCGTTTGAAGGAGAAGGTCAATTTTCAAGGATCGATTCTCAACACGGAATTTACAGAGTCCAAGGCTAAGGCTTATTACATTTGATTGCAAATTCCAATTTAATTTCTGATTTATTTAATTATTTATCTTAGCAGTTTTAATTATTTAGTTTCTAATTAATTTCAAAATCCTCGCTTTACTTATTTATTTGCTTATTTTTCAGCTGGTATTTTTTGAGTCGTGGGCTCGACTCTAGCCACGACCCTTGACAGGACATTCTGTTCATAAGTTAAACGTGAAAGTTGATTAGAGTACCAATCCCTGTGGACTCGACCCTACTACCACTCTTACTACTATTTAGAGTATTTAGTAGGAATTATTTTTGGTAGATTTGACGCTTATCAATCGTAATACAGGAAGACAACTTATATTAGTATATAACCTAAACATGTCCTTAATCTAATCAGAAATGAGCAACCTGACTGAAATTGTAACGACCTGGCTTTTAATGGTGTTGAAAATTGCATGTTTAGAAGCTATTTCTGTGAATCGAGTCCGTAAATATTAAATAAAGGTAATTACGGGCTTATTATATAGGTGAATTGAATTTTGAATAGGTAATTTAGTCAATTTAGTGATTAATTAAGGTTCAAAGACTAAATTATAAAGTTCAATTGCTATAGATTTTTAATTAAAAAATGGTTTATAGTTAAAATAGCAATTAGATCATGTCAATTTGGGTGTTAGTGGTTGGTGATGTTAGCAGTGGATAAACTAAATAAGTTAAAGTTAATTAAGTTGTAAAAGCACATTTCTTAGTGGTATTCGAAATAACCATTTTGGAACCCCATTTTCAATGTTTGAGTCCGTAAATATTATTATTTTTATTTATGAGGTAAGCATAAAGGTTAATTGAAGTTTGGTCTCTTAATTTTGTTAATTTGATAGTTAATTATAGTACAAAGATTAAATTATAAAAGTTGTAAAATTTAATTTCTATAGATTGTTAATTAATTGAGGGACCAATTAAACAATTGGACTCATTTTAAAATGTCAAACAGTGGTGGAATGGCATTAAAATCAAATGTAACACCCTTCCCCCTGTCCGATCGCCGGACCTAAGTAATAAGATGCTACAATAAATATCGAAACTTATACACATGTAAACCATTACAATTAACATTTAAAGATGAGTTCAAGACTAATGAATTGGTTTTGAAAGAACTCCTTAATTTTAGGTTTTGAAATTTTTTTAAATGATTTGGGGTTTTTGAGAAAAAAAAGGGAAGACGTAAATGGCTTTATGTAGGAGACCAGTTTTCAAAAATTGGGCAATTTGCCCTTTAGGCCAGTCCTAATTCTTCCCTTTTGTCCAAATAGGTCCTAAATAAATTAAAATCCATTTTTTCAAATTAGACCTCAAAAATTGCATTTTGTTTTGAGCTAGTTAATAAAATAAAACCCAAATATGTAAATTTAATTATTTAATTACCCACTTATGACCTTAATTTTCGATACCTAACTCAACCCCCAATTTACTGACCCGATTCTACAAACTCAATTTTTGAGATGTGACAAACATGTTCATTACATCATCGTATTATAGTACATAATCTTGTTCAAGGTTTATCTAAGCTTACAAAAGCTCTTTTGATAACTCGAGACCATTTGGGGATTAAAATGCAAAGCTTACAAAATGTTTTGAGTTAGAGTTGCAACTCCTATGGTGAGGTGTCATGACCTCGAAGATAGTAAGTAGACGTTGTGACATCAAACATGGGGCATTGAAACGATGAAGGCTAGTGTTGCGACATCCAAAGAGTGGTGACGTGACAATGGAAACAAATTCCTTCAAGTCTTATCTCTTTTTATTTAACCTATCATTTAATAAAATATAGTTGGTCTTTTGACACCAAAATGGCAATTCAACACAATCAACAAGTTTAATTATACATCTCAAGACAAAAAAGACCTTAGCCATGCGTGAACCATTACATTATCATCAATTCATTACTCAATTACGTAAAAATGGACCATTTACAACCTAAAAACCGGTTCACCCCTAAGTACATTCCATTTATCAAAATGTAAAAAACTATACAAAATTTGTTGAGTCAAGAGCTGCAACTAGATGCTAAATTCACCTCTCGCAACTTTGAGGTCCACCTACACCTGCGCACGGAATAAACAAACCGTAAGCTGAGCAGTAAAGCTCAGTGGTACTTTCATGATTCAAGTCAATATAACAAAAACATTAACCAATTGCATACTATCAATTCAAGATCAATATTTAACTATTACACATAAACTTTCATACCAAAAGCTTACATTTAAACATATCATATTATAACATTCAACTATAAGGTTCAAATATCTTCATTTCACAATATACCAATTTCTCATTTCTTCAATTCAACTCATTCTCAAATTTATCGATTCATATTATTTTCGTATTAGCCCTCTGGGCTCATATAACTAGTTTGTATGGTCATGCACATACTATCATTATTTTTATATCACAATATTCATTTGTATCATCAAATCATATTATCAATTCAATTCAAACATTATTGATCCAATTTACATTTTAAATACTTATTAATCTAACTCAGACTCAAACGGATACACAAATTCCAAACAACATACCAATTTGCCACCTAGTATCTCATCGAAACATCAGAAGTATATAAATTGCGCCCAACGCTCATCGATATAACTAAAGTAAAATGTGTGCCCAACACTCATCGGAACGTTCAAAGAAAAATGTGTTGAAAGCTAATATAAATATAGTCAAAATAATTCGTACACAATCTATCCTATGGAATGCCAACTATAACCAACTTTACCCGAGAACAATTAATAGGGTAATCAATGTTATGATTAAAAGTTTATCATGCATGTATATGGTGTGTCGTTGAAAGCACAAAAAATAACCTATCCCTAAAAATAACGAGAAAAGAATAGTATAAGAGAAGTAGGGTCAAATCCTCAAGGACTAGATCGCTATAACTTCTTATTTCTTGAAATCCTGGGCGTAGTCGTGCCCAAGAAAAATGTTGACCTGTGAAAATAATAAAAAAGAATTAAAAATTGAATAAATTGAAATTGCAAAATCATAGGCTTTTAGGTGATCCTTCTCATGACCGAATAAGCCAGTTATAGTGGAAGAGGGTGCCTAGGACCACTAGCTCCACTCAGGTTATAACCTTACAATCTAGAGGAATCTAACTCTAGCCAATTGTCAATTTTGTGGGATCGTTTTATACTAGATCATCATTTCTCAATGGCGAATGCCACGCTATTTCGTCTATTGAACTTGACAACCTTTGACGCAGTAAGTTAGCGAACCTACTATGAAATCTTCCCAAAACATACAAAGCGACCACCTTTGTACAAGATAAAAAGATTACTTTTGGAAGGATATGGATGGAAGCGTCAGTCTCGTAATTGGGAGAAATGATGAATACCCGTTGAGAATGGTTAAGTGCAGGTTCTAAGCCTCATGAACTTTTTGGAGGAGCCTTGATAACCTTTGGCTAGATGATTTTAGTGACTCATACTTTTCGGGAATGAGTTTTTTTTTTACTGGAATGATGAGCGAGTATTCATGTCTACATAAAAAACCTAGTTTGTTCCTATTTAAACTCTTGAAGATAATAAAATATATAATTTGAAATTAAATCTAAACAATATTATAATAATCCTAACAATAATCCTAAAAATAAAATTCAAATTTAAATAAAGTCTTATGTCCATAAATCTCTTCTTTGAATTTTTGCCCCAAGTCTTTCACACTTTGTATTTTCGACACCACTTCTCCCCTATTTCGCATGCTGACCCGTTTTGTCTTTAAATTTACGTTTTTTGCCCTCAAATTTTCTTTTGCCTTCAATTTAGTACCTACAAGATAAAAAACCATAAATAGCCCAAATTAACTCAAAATATATATGTAATTAACACATAAAAGTATGCCATTTTAGAGTATTATTAGTATAATATATAGTATTCTTAGACTTTTGAATTCAATGCATCAAACAAACATTACAAATTAAAAGTTCCAATCTTCACAACTTGAAATCTTTGAAGCAAAAGCTCACTTATTAGAATTACAACACAACTTGAAATCTAAATTGAGATAAAGTAGAAGTCTTCCATCGCCTACCTCAAGCTTCGACTGATTCATCCATCTTGACATTTGATACATGCAATGTTTTAAAACTAAAATAAGTATCAACAATTGAGAGGTATATATGTATATATATTGACAGAAAGAGATGTATATTTAAATGCAAGTCTAAGTAAAAAAATCCGTAAATAGGCATCTTAAGTATTTCTTCATGATGCTTGGTTGTGAGCTACCATGAAATAAATATGTTAGAGAAATTAAAACTTTACTACTTTACCTCAAACTTCATTTTATTTATTACTCTGGAATATCACGATCTTGTACGTGAGCGATTTTTCGCCAATCTGCACCAACATATGGTCGACATCTTATGCTCAAGTTTGGACATTGTTTAATTGTTAGTTGCCTAAGTCCGGTAAGCCGTTCCATTCCCTCCGGTAGAGCTGATAATTTCGGGCAATCAAGAATCTCAAGTTTACGAAGTGAAGTGAGATTCCTTAGCCATGTCGGAAGCACTTCGAAATTGTTGCAAAATCCGATTTGTATTTGTTGTAAAGTGGAAGAAGATCCTCCAAGAAGTAATCGTGGAAAATCTTTCAACTCATCGGAATCCCAGAGTGAGAAAGTTTTGAGGCTCAACTGAGGGCGTTTAACATCAAACTCCCTTGGTTCCATTTGTAAATTGATTTTTTTGCACGAAGATAGACGTAGGTCTTCTAATCTGGTTAGATATATCAAGCTTCGTGGTAATGAGACGAGTTTAGAACAACTAAAGAGATCAAGTCTTCGAAGTGATGTGAGATATTGCAATCCTTCAGGTAAACATTCTAAGTTATCACACTCAATCAAGCCCAAGTGTTGAAGACGAGTCCAACATCCTTCCCGGATTTCTTTCAAATGCTTAGCTTTAATAGTTATTTCTAGATGTCTAAGCTCAATCAAGCTTTCCATTCTATCAGGTAAGTACTTCAAAGGAATACCTGATATTTTCAGCTTTTGTAAACAACGAAGCTTGTAGAAAGAAAACGGAAGTTTCCCCATATTCCGACAGCCAGTCAAGTCGAGGTCTCTTAAGTGCTTCAAGGAACAAATGGAATCGGGTAGAGTTGTCAATGGTGAATAACAACGTAGACGAAGTGCTCGTAGGTACTTGAAATTGGAGACACAAAGATCTATAATGGATTCATGAATTCTCTTTGATTCCTCTGAAACTTCTTGGACGAGTACGGTTCGAACATTTTTGAAATCCTTCAAGGCTTCTGGAACTCTTAGCAGCTTGCTATCACGAAATGATAAATGTCGAACATTTTTGTCAACAGCTTTTGGATCGCATTTCACTGTTATACACTCTTTTTGAGACACATATAATGCAAGATCATGGATCAGGTTGTGCATTTTGAAGGTAAAATAATTGCCATAATCCTTCTCCTTCTGAATAAGGCACCTCCACTGCAATTCATTCAAATACCGATCACCAACGTCCACCCACTCTTGCTCTTCCTTTGGATGCTCAAGCAGTCCATTTGCCATCCAAAGTTGGATGACTTCATGACTATGATAACTTTCGTTCTTTTTGTACAATGACAATAAAGTAAAACATTGTTGCAAATGAGATGACAAATGATCATAACTGAACTTCAACACTGGTAAAATATCATCTTTACTTTGCTTCAGCCTCCATATTTCACACTCTCTTATATATTGCCAATCAGATTCTTTAGTGTTCGTAAATAGTTTCTTTCCCAATGTTTTCACTGCCAAAGGAACCCCTTCGCATTTTTCCACTATTTCCATCCCGATTCTTATGAGATTTGGATGTTCCTGCTCATCATCATCTCTAAAAGCCCATTTTTTTAACAAAATCAAACAATCTTCGAAAAGGAGACCTTTCAACTCATAAGGTTCAACTGAACTCATTATGGAAGCAACCTTCATACTCCGAGTGGTTACAATGATTCTGCTTTTAGGCAAACCACCCATTGAACTCAATAAATCTCTTAAATGAATCCAACTTGCTTGATTTTCACTCCATACACCGTCTAGAACAAGCAAAAAGCTCTTATAAATCAAAATATCTCTCAAGCAGTGTTGCAAGGCTTCAACCGTGGAAGTATCACTTTTTTCTTCTATACTTATTGAGCGAATCATCAATTTGAGCAACCTGGGAAGATCAAATTCCTCCCCTGAAACACTCACCCATATCTTCACATCGAAATAACAAATAACTCTATCATCATTGTATACCAATTTAGCTACCGTAGTTTTCCCCAGTCCACCAATTCCAACAATGCAGACAACAGGGAAATTTCGATCCTCACTTGGTTTCATCAAAAGACGAACAATTTTCTCTTTATCTTCATCTCTACCACAAACATCCCAAGAATTAACAGAAGAGTGAGTCTCTGTGTAAATATCATGTCGGTTTTCCCTACATTGTTGCAGATTAAAGCTGTTCCACTCAGTAGCAAGTTCATTTAGCCTATTATTGATATCTTTCAGTTTCCCAGGCAGTTTTAAAGAGGACGGACGACCAGGTACTTTAGTTAAAGCTCGCACCTTTTTGCTGATGTTGTGATCATGGGCGACCTGTTCTCGAAGAGCTTTACACTTGAAATCATCAATTACATCTTCAGCATCGTAAAAGATTTCTTTAAGCTTCCACATACAGAGGCGTAACTTTTCATTTTCGTGTTGCTGCCGCTCAACATCCGAAAGCACAGCCTGAATGCGGCTCATGGTCTCCTTGAGCTTTTCGATATCGTTTCGGACATTATAGGCCATGCAAATTTCTTCTGACACAATGGTGGCTATTTGCTCCAGTACCGTTGCTGCAATAGCGGACAAGAAAGCTTCTGCCATGTTTGAACTCTTAATTAACAGCAAAGAAAAATAAAGAAATACGATTGTTTTTAGAGATAGACAAGGTACTGAAGCACTCAAAAATTATTTCCTTTTTTTCTTTTCGAGAAAATCTTGTGGTTGTTGATCGACCAATATGTTTAGCTTTCGTAGTTGACTTGTCTTCGAGGGTGTACAGCCAAACCGTCAAAGACGCGTCCACTTCTATTCTCAGAAATTGTTGGTTAGTTTCTCTTACGACTAAGTCACCGGAAAAGTCCCATTTCCAAAATCAATTATATGGGACGTTTTGTTTAAAATTTACGAGAGTGGTCCGAAAAAACTAAAACGTTTTGAGCCGGCATTGTATTTTGGGGAAGTACAGAAAAACGCGTCACATCAGCGCATTTTAGAAAATAGCTTTTATGTGGGCGTGTTTTTACTAGTGCTCTAACAGTCAACTCCAACAATTATTTAAGTTAGCCGTTGGAATTCAACGGTAAAAAAAAAAAAACAAAAATACCCCAACGATATAAAAAAAAAAAGGTATAAACCCCTCCCGCACACAAATTTTTCACATAATTCTCTCCTAAATTCTCACATTTCTCACAATTCATTCTTAAATTCTCACATTTCTCCCAATTCTCAAAAGCCTCTCAAATTATTTTCTTAAATTCTATTTTTATCTAAATTATTATTTTTATTATTTTTTATTAAAAAATATTATTTTTTCCTAAATTCTATTTTTATTGTTTTTTATCTAAATTATTATCAAGAAATTATATTTTTATTAAAAATTTGTTCGTGTTTAATTATATATTTAGCAATGGTCGAGTCTCCAATCTGTCTCGATGACAAGCGCATCCCCGTCAATTAATTGCAAATGGTAAGAATAAATTTTTAATTTTTTTAATTTTTTATTTCATAGTTATAATTGAACTTAATATTTTTTATAACTTTTATGTAAATAGGTGGAATATCAAATTTTACAATGCTATATTCATAATTTACCCGGTCCTCCATCACCGTTGATTGAAACATACATGATGGAAGCTAGTTTTTTGCATGTGGCCCACTTGGGTTGATGGTGTAAGTTGGACTTAAAACTCATAAGCGCGTTGGTGAAGAGGTGGAGACCTGATACGCACACATTCCATCTTCCATGCTGTGAGTGTACTATCACTCTAGAGGACGTGCAATTACAATTGTGGTCACCCATGGATGAATCAGTAGTCACTGGGGCAACTCAGTCTACTAATTGGGGAAGCATATGTTACGAACTTTTAGGTGCAGTAACGAAGATGTAACACCCCAAACCCGGCCTAGACGTTATGACCGAATTTGGCGATGTCACATGAAAGTGCTTTTGAAAACTAAGTTGTTGGTAAACCTTTTCCCCTTTTAAACAAATTTTTTTATCTTATAGTATCTCTAAATCAAGTTATTGTTTCCAAAACATTATCAATTTATCCCTCAGTCATTATAATTTGCGGAAGCTTTTAAAACGATTTGCGTAGTGGTGAGTGTTTTGGAAAAAAAAACATTTGTAACTTTTAAAAATCCATGTTTCCCTACCACTAGTGATTATAAATCATAAACAACGATAAACAAATCTCAAATTAAAATAAAAATCCATAAAGGCCTTATTACAGTAAAAATACCTCAAACAATAATACTTAAAATCATAATCTAGTACGAAAATATATGCAGTCATGTGGCCACCTCTGAGTCCCTCGCTGCACCGATCTGCCTATGACTAGGGATTACCTGTACAGTCAAATAAAAGGGGTGAGTTTACGAAAATTCAGTGTGTAATCCCCATGTACAAAAACAGATAACATACAGATAGTCACAGTCTGGGTGCAAGCGATTTTTCAGTAACAGTGGCAGTCCAATCTGGGCCTTGGCCCATCTCAGTATAGTAACGGTCATATTTATGCAATTACAAAATAAATCCTACCCAACCAGCCTCTGCACACCATCTCCGCCCAACCCTACACTTCATGTGGGGATGTAATCAACCCACCCAACACTACACTCCAAGTAGTACCGAATGTGACAGTGTACAGTAATATGCAGCTGAGCTGCCAGTACATCAGGCTCGAGGCCTTTCAATGTACTTCCTCCAAATAATATAAACCCCCAACCCAATACAATGCAACATACAAACATGTCATACCAAAACATGATATTATACATTCATTCAGTACAGTTTTAGCAGCATGCTTAATATACAGTCATACAAATGTTTATATCATATAAGGGTATAACAGTTATTTCAGCCAATCAAGGGTTTAAGTACACTTACCAACCCTACAGTAGGTTCATAGTCGTCTCGGGCGACCCGTGCAACCTTAGTAGTTTAACAGTGAAAATGGGCCCAAAAACCAGGTGGCCCGCACGACCCAAATTGGTTAGGTCCGTGTGGTGTTGACAGCCTCACTTTTCGACTTTTTTTCGATTTCAGTTTTCAGCATTGTGGTTACACACCTGAAACGTTTTTGATGTTAACTCCACCATGATCACTCTAGCACCCTAAAATGTCAAACTAGAGTTTAGACGGAATTAATCACGATTGAAAAGTGGCACTGAAATTGACAACACCAACGATCATTCCGAAGCTCACTTACCCTCACACTTCGACGAACCAACTACAAATCAATGCTATAACGACCCCGGTCCACTTAATTCATTACTGTCAAAATAAGAAGTGACCCTCCAATCAGTCACTTTAATCGATATTTAATTAAATTTGGTACAGTATATATACTAACTATAAACATAAAAGAAGAAAATCCCTTACATTCAGTCAATCAACAGAGATCCTAAACACTTAGACTGTTGAGAACTGATCATTAATTCTTCGGTTAGTGACTGCAATCCAGCCGAAACCCTTCTTAACCCATTATTCACAAATACAGTTACAACCAATCAAATACCAAAACTTACCGAATCGTGGAGTGTGAATGGAATTATTAGAAAATTAAAAGAGAAGGGGTGAAAGAACTAACAATTCGGCAGAGAGCAGTAATGAAAAGAATAATAGCAAAAAGAAAAGAAAGAGACGGCACATTGAGGGGAGCAGTAGAAGAAAAAGAGAATCGACAAGAGAGGAGGAGGTAACGTTTGTCGTAGGGTAATAAAAAATGCAGCAGGGAACACCTAGCAATATTTGGCACTAAGGATCAAAGAGCAGTCAACAGAAAGAAAAGAAAATTTGGCACTAAGCGTCTCCTCAAAACTCTCCAACCGACCACCACAATCCCTTCAACAACCGAATTTAAACCCCACTCAAACACTACAGAATTTTAGTCAATACAACACCTCCACGGCACAAGCAATAAAATAAATCTCATTTGCACAAGCAGGGGTTCGAACCCTATACCTCATACTCATTTGCTCTTCACTTAACCACCAGACCAGCAGGCCCATTCTGACATATTTTATCAACATTTATCTATAAGCCTGTTGACTAAAGATAGGGGTTTATTCATTTAAAAGCAAAAATTACCCAAGCTAAGGCTTGAACTCAAGACTTCCCAAACATTCCCAGAACACTTAACCACTAAAGCAAATACACATTTGTGTGTTACAACAACATACGATAAATAAATATAATATATTTTTGGGGAGTTACAGGAGATAATTTTTGGAGGTTGGATAAAAATAGTCTGGTTACGAAATGATTTTACAGAATTGACGGAGGATTCTACTTAAAAGAGAAGAGTACAATACGCTCGGTCGGGCGTATATCCTTCAGATTATCGAGGGTATTCTGATGCCAAATAAGTCACAAAACCTTGTACATCTAAGGTGGCTGCTAAAACTCATCAATTTTAGAGGAGCTGACGAACTCAGTTGGGGTCCGTCGTGTTGCCAACATTGTACCGGGAAATGTGTTAGACAATGAAACCATAAAAAATCAAAGTTGGTGGTTGTCTTTTATTTTCTACAATCACGGGCTAGGTACCGCTTTCCATTTTTACATCCTCGAATGGACTATCTATATACATTCCCACTCGTAACAAGGTAAAATTCAATAGATATTACCATTGTTAAATTGATTTAAAATAAAATTATTATGCTAATAAGTTTATTTAAATTGGTGGAACCATGCATCGAGTCACGTGAGATTACCTATCGAGTTTGAAGATTTATGACTTTTATTAGACTAACAATCGGAAGAAGATGTATTTATTTAATTCTGAATATATACAAATAACGTAGTCGATTTCGCATTTAGTATATAAATAACTAATGTTTTGATCATATTCATATTTTTTGAATGGACATCATATGAGGACCTGACAATTCAGACAATAATTCCTTATGAATTCTTTGTAAATCCTAACGCCTAGCATGTTAAGGTCCTATAGGTAGTATACGCTACCGTTGAGATGTACGAGGCGGATAAAGTATTGCGACAATTTGGATTCTAGTAATCAATTCCTATGGCACCTCAAGAGCTTGATGATCTACATCAAATCGACTTACGGTGATCAGATACAAATTGGTCGGTATTCCACTCGTAATACATCGAGATGTGGAATAATCGATATGATTTTTTACCTAGTTTCAACGCAATTCTCGCTCCCGAGCATGGGATTTGTCATAGTTTAGGATCTATGGAAAGCCATATTTGTTAGGGGAAAAGGCGAAGAATCGGTGTCCCCATACAAATAGGCCACGACGGGCCCATTTGAATCCAAAAGGTGGCGAGACGGGCGCTTCATCAGTGTCCACACAAGAACCGACCTTTACTCAGCACCACCGCCCTTACTATACCCCCTTCATTATGTACTGCCTTATTATGGTCCATATCATAACCCTTTTATTTTCACATAAGCACTAAATATTACACCACATTTTTCTACTTCTAATCCTATGTCAGGTTGGACTATTGGTCATCCATCCTCAATGTGGTACATGCTGGAGCCATATCATTTCTCGATAACGGTGACGCCTACGACGATGTATAGGCTATCTATACATGAGGCACCAACGTAGAATCCATTCATTATCCCATCGATTTATGAGACTTAACATAATTACGTTTATTCGCTGTGGGTGACGCACACACCTCCGAGATTTTTGTTCTATCAAGGTGGGTTATCTTCCCAACCATCTATTTATAAACTGGAGGTTGCATGAATGCAAGGATCTACATCGATCAAAGGTGAACCTCGAGAACTACAACCCCTCCAGGAAGCTGAACGTAGAAGGAATCCAATGTGTAATTGTCGACCACCCTGATATGACATAGATTATGACCAGTATATACATTGATGAATTGTATATTATATCACTTAAGAAAATAAAAGTTCTTTTGAATCTTTTTTGAACACAATTTGATTTTTGTACATTTAAACCTTAATTAAAATGGAAATTTACTTTTATTATTTTCACATAGCATAGTAATAAGATTTGATTTGAATAGAAAAATAAAATGTTTTTACTGAAAATTCACATGAAGAAATAACAAATTTAGTTTGGATTAACAATGGCTAACAATTTCCATGAAGATATATATTATAATGTTTAACTTTGATGTGGATAGGACAGCATTGTATGACCCAGGTTCCTACATCACTCGCATAACCTCTGTTGGTTTGAACGCTCCCAAATATCCATATTGTCATGTATTCGAGTCAAACACGATCGACCTTTTGGTTTGCAACGAAAATCTCTACTAGGTAACAACTTAAATGGAAAAAGTGATACAAGCGGCCACTTACGATCATTTAGAACCAGTGGGAATACGTGTCTCCACATGTTGTATAAGTTTTCTAATTTGTACACTTCGTTAACAAAGCCTATTGGATCCAAACGAAGATTCATACAACCTGCAACTGGATGGGCGCATTGAAAATAAAGTACGTCAAATATCCCACAGTTGTAAGTCTAATTTCTTAAGTGTACTCGGTACACCCCCGACAATACCTTAGTCTGGCTTGTCAAAATCCATCATCCAAAATCACAGGTTGTCGCGCGAGTGACAACCTGCGTGTATGCAATTGGCTTGTGCCTTACCATTATTAATTTCTTCCACTACCGTCGAGCACCATACATGGCCTACCTACAATTGCTCAGCATAACTCACCACTCGCTTTGGGAACACTTCCACTAAATGAAAGTATGTCTCTTTCACAACTGAGGTTATCAAAAAATGACGCATTCCTTTTAAAATGGAATTGATGCATTTTTCTAGGTTCAAGGTCATGTGGCTATATCGTAGCCTATTTTCATATGCTTGTGTCCACTGTTTGAATGGTATGTTTTCGAGGTACGTTTCCCCTGTCGAGTTAGTTGACTGCAATATTGCCAACATTTTATGAAAATGATCTTTCATGATCTCATACCCTGTCAATATAAGTACATAGTGACGATTACATACTAAAAAATATAAAAAATAGAAATGGAATAGTACAAACCAAATAATATCAGTGGCGATTAGATACTCATGTTGGTCACTTGTCATTGCTCAGTGGTAGACAGATATTGCTACTAGTAGTTGGATGTAATGTACCTTATAGTACTGATGGTCTGTGCGATCCTAGAGGCTTCCCTGTTGCTCAATTGCGGACAGTATTCCATCTCCCTAATTTGAGATGACTCATATATATCAGGTTAAAGGCAGACATGCCTCCTTAACCTAGGCAGAAAGAAATCTCAATCGTCTGCTTTCTTCCCCGATGTTATTGCAAATGCAATTGGAAGGATCCTCCGATTACCATCCTATGCCAAAGCCAACAACAGTCGATGGGTATATTTACCAAAGATGAATGTACCGCCTATTTGTACCAACGACTTGTAGTATTAGAATGTATCTCAGTATTACTTGAAAGTCCAAAACAAACATTTGAACACTCAATACTGGTGTGTTATTGAAAGCATAAAAAGTAACCTATCCCTATGAAATAACGAAAAGAATAGTTTAAGAGAAGTAGGGTCAAATCCTCAGCGATTGGATTGCTACAACTAGGGTCAAATCCTTAGTAACTGGATTGCTACAACTTCTTGTTCCTCAAAATCTTAGGCATAATCGTGCCCAAGAAAAATAGCTAACCTGGGAAAAGAATAAAATAAAACAGAATTAAAAATATGGATGAGTCAAAATTAAAAAAATAGAAATCACAATTGTGAAAAGAAAAAAAATTTGAGAAAAAATAGTTTTCTGATTGAGGGATTCTAGCCTTTGGTTATCTCGATCCTCCTTGGGTTCAATTTTAAGCTTTTAGGTGATCCTTCTCATGATAGAATAAGCCAATTATAGTGGAATAGGACACCTACGACCACCAGTTCCACTTAGATTTTAGCCTTACGATTTAGAGGAACCTGACTCTAGCCAACCGTTACTTTTGTGGGACCATCTTACACTAGATAATCATTTTACAATGGTGAATGCCACACTTTCGTCTCTTGGGCTTGACAACCTCTAATGTAGTACATTAACGAACCAATTGTGTAACCTTCTCAAAACATACAAAGTGGTCGTTCCTTGCACAAGATGAAAAGATCACTTTTGGAAGGACATAGACAGAAGCATCAGTCCCATAATGCGGACAAATGATGAATACTCGTTGAGAAGGCTAAGTGCGGATTCTAAGCCTCATGAACTCTTTTGGAGGAGTCTTGATAACCTTTTTGGAGGAGTCTTGATAACCTTTGGTTAGATACATTTAATGGCTCATACTTTTTGGGAAAAGAACACAAGTGTAATGGAATGAAATTCTATTGGAGAAGAAAAGAAGCAAAAAGGCTAAAAGCCTCAGGGGAAAGAGTTTTTTACAAAAGGGATGAGTGAATATTTATGTCACTCCATCCTCCATTTATAGTACATAGAAAACCTAGTTTGTTCTTGTTCCTATTTAAACTCTAAAAGATAATTAAAAGATATGATTTGAAATTAAATCTAAAAAATATCATAATAATCCTAACAATAATCCTAAAATTAAAATTAAAATTTAAATAAACTCTTCTGTTCATAAATCTTTTCTTTGAATTTTTGCTCCAAGTCTTTCGCACTTTGTATTTTTCAATACCACTTCTTCCCTATTTCGCATGCTGACCCATTTTGTCTTTAATTTTACACTTTTTGCCCCCAAATTTACTTTTGCCTTCAATTTAATCCCTACAAGATAAAAAACCATAAAAATCCCAAATTAGTAGGGTCATACTCAAAATATATATATGTAATTAATACATAAAAGTATGTCATTTTAGAGTATTATCAAACACCTACAAAGCAAGCAATCGTTGTAGTACGCAGAACCTGTTTCAAGATCTGTTACGCAACTAGGTACGTACTTTTCTAGTACCTAACACCAATGCCATACCTCGTTGTATGACATGTCCCACCTATTATGCATATTCTCCAAGGCCTTCTGCTTAGCTATCCATGCCTTGCAATACTAAGGTGTGTAGTTGAATTGGCTATGAATATTGGCAAATAAAATCAACACGTTAATCCTTAGATTCGCTTTCACCAACGGTAGTATTAGGCCCACGATCATATCTGAATCCAACTTCAGATGATCCCGTGAAACACCTGCAACCCCACGAGTATGTCAAATTAATTGGAAATACCCTTAAACCATAAATAAAACCCTAATAACCCAGTGATAATGTACTAGGGGCAACATATGTATGTGGACCAGTGAACTTTTTAATCATCCATAACCCTGTTTTCTTTCTAATAGAAGCCATGATTTTTCTTGAGTAGCTGTCGTCTTACACTGCACACTTCCCCTCAAACTTCTCAAATTTGGATTTAACCAAATAGAAGTTAACTCTGTTCTTGATGTTGTATCGCTTCAATGCTACGAGAAAACTATCTTTACTGGAAAACTCCCTGCCCACTTCCAAATCACCTGAATCCAACAATGCACTTCTGTGGCTAGGCCTCCTGTGTGGTAGTTTTGTAAACTTAAATGCATCCCCAGTCGAAAGATCGACATTATGCATGTGGGCTGACGGTGAGTACGTCATGAATCGTGGATCTTTTTCTTCTTTATTTTCACGCCCTTCATCATCTTCAGGTTTAGTTGGAACAACCTCTAGTTCAAAAAATAATACAACTTCTAAACTATTGACACCGAACTCCCGAGGTGGATCTACATTGGATTCATTACCATCTTTATTCTTCGACCCACCAGCATCTGCCATGTTGGAGGTCCCCTTACTAATGGACATTGTAGGGAGTACATCATCCTTTCTTGTGTATGTTTTGGAACGTCCAAAATCACATATCAATTGCCAACTACCAGAAGATAATGACATTCCCTAGTAAGTATTCCTAGCGTTGAACATCGACCCAACGAGGTGCATGTCCCATCCATCGATTGAGTGTCGTGCAGAGGTCATGTATTCTATTCTACCACCAAAACTCGATGGTTCAATGTTCTGCCTCCAACGGTTGAAATCTAAGGCTGAAACGATTGAGTGTCTTCCTATTGATAATTTCGAGATATCATAATGAGAACTTTCTAACTGAGTGATTATACTATCAACATTTTCAATCGTTCTCACCTCTCGAACAGAAAGAGATGTTGAAGTCACAAGTCCTTCATTCGGTCTTGAAAATTCCACATATAACTCAAGAAACGGTGATCTACTTTTGAGATGCGTCTGCACTATTGCCTGTAAGCCTCAAGCACTTTTAATATCAAATAAGTCATATCTCATAGGATTGACCGAAACATAAAATCGATACTTAATAGATGAAACTCTCATTACAATAGATCCGAAACTTTTTTGCCTAATTCTTTTACGAAACAAAACTCATATTGTCAAAGTTATTTCTTCATAACCCATCCTATACAAATTATTTTTTTCAAAACCCATAAACCTTAAAAATTAAAGTAAATCCTAAACACTTAAAAATAAAAAATCCTAAACCCTAACTTCATAAACCTTAATCTTAACACTACTCACTTAAAAATTTTAAAACCCTAAACCATAACCTAAACACTTAAAAAATAAAAAATTCATAAACCTTAATTTTATAAACCCTAACCCTAACCCTAAACACTTAAAATTATAAAAAAACTAAAACCTTAATTGGACTGGAAAACACGGGCACAAGCATGCCCACGTGGAAGCTATTTTCTAAAACGCACTGACGTGGGAGCGTTTTACTAGTCATCAAGGAAAAAAGTGCTAAGTTGGATGCACTTTTCTATATTTCCCCTGAATATGACACCAGCTCAAAGCGTTTTTGTGTTTTCGGACTATTCCCATAATTTTTAAACAAAACAACCCATTTCCGTAAATTTTTTTTTTGGGAAATGGACCTTTTCTGGTCAATTAGTCTTTTCTTACATTAATAAACATTTTCCATTAAATATGCTTTTTATGGGAGCATAGCTTGTGTAAAATCATTTCAGTTTTATATCATTTTGAATTGTTAATATTTAAATATTTTAATCATTAAATTTATTGATATAATTAAAGGTGAATATTATTTATACTCAATGTTGCATTTACATGGACCGATTATTTAACTAGTAGATGAAGTACAAAATTATTTAACTACATAAGTAAAGCTCATGGGTAAACATTTATCAAAACAAGTAGTTTTGCCTTTTTTTATTCGGATTTTCGGATAACTCGAATTGTTAATTCATATTTAAACTGATAAATTTAATTTTTTGTATCCGAGTTGATTTGAATAACTTGAACTATTTAATTCAAAATTTAAAATTTTTATCAAATTTTTTTATTCAAATCGGAACCTATTTGATGTATCTACGATATTGATCTAAAATACCGCATATATTAATATTTATTAAATGGCTGAATTTTTTTTATGTAAAACAAATAATTGAAAATTTTAATTTACATTAAATTTGAGGTGCATAATTTATATAAAAAGATTATGAAATACGAAAATTAAATCATTAAAATACTAATTATACAAAAATATACAAAAAATATAAAAATTAAACTTATATTTTAACTCTTAATTTATTGTAATTAAAAAAAAAATCCGTCTTGATCTTGAACTCTATTTTCAGTAGAAGGGGACAAAAAGGAACTCCTGTAGGAAGTTAGTAATCTAGAAGACACTTTTGAGGACTGAGTCATAGTAAACTTGTATCCAATTAATAGGGACTGACACCCTTTTATTGCCATGGCCAATGAATGAAATTGGTTAGTCCCAATCAACATATTATGGCAATATATATTTCAAACTAGTATCACAACAGTTTTAATAGAATTAATTATTTCAAACCCTGAATTTGGTGAAAACAACTAGATGAGATTCAGGGTTTGATCTTTGTGTCTCTTCCTTCTTTATAGTGTAAATGTTCATTTATATATATATATATATTAAAAAAAACAACTATATCAATTGAGGAGGGAAATTAGGCTTAAAAGTGGATAAACCCTTAAAAGGTGAGGCTTGAAGTAGGAGGAAAAATCAATCAGATTGTGATATCTTCTGCAAATATGGTCTTTTACATAAGGTGTGCTAGTGTTGAGGTAGGTTGAGCCATGGATAGGGAATGCACCTACAAGGATACTCCATTAGCAACAACTCAACAATATGGTGAAACCAAAAGCTTAGAGTTCAAAAGGAAAAGAAAAGCTTAATAGTGAAGGTATTTTACACACACACGAGGGAAAGATGTGGAGCTTAAAAGGGGGATGGTAAGAGCATTAATGAGACAACTATTGGATTATATCCATTAATTGCTTAAATGGGTTTAGATGAGACTATAAAGGCCCCTAATCCACAAACTATTATTGAGCTAGAAGCCTACTTTCAGAGAGCCTACATAGGGGTCTTTTGGTGGTTTGTCTACAATCAGTCCTCTCTAGCAAAGTCTTTGTAAAATTGATTTTTAATGTATTATTTTAACTCTTTATAATTTTTTTTACTTATAATAACAACAATCATAATTATTAAATAGATTCTTTATTAAATTAATTTTCTGTAATAATCCATCTTCTCAAATTTTAAATAAAATTACAGTTATTTCGTATAAATAAGCTCATTAATGATCATTTATTGAAAAAAAAATCTTAGTTAAGATGTTATTTTAACAAAAAAGTTTAAATTTCACAAAAAATTATATTAATCATATTTAATAAAATAAAAATAATATTTAATAAATGAAATTAAATCTTTGTCTGCTCTTGTAATACGTTTTTTTAATCTTGCTTGTGCATATAATCTTAGTTTTACAAGTGATTTTAAGGATGATTTTGTTGTCGCTCTCTCTAGTTTAGTAAATATTCGATTCTTTTGTCGATTTTTGCTCGCCGCTTTGAACCATCCAGGACTGATTTCCTTATTATATTAAGTGCTTGCAATTACTCCAAATATGTCATGTTTGAGTTGTGATAAAGGGAATTGTCAACGTATCATAATGTTCTATTGATGCTCAGGCTAAAACCTTGGTTTTGTTGATGGAGCTTGTTCTTCACCATCTACGACGAGTGTTTGCTATTTTTTTTCTCTAAATTGTATGTTTCAATTCATTGAATGAATTAATAAATTTACCTTAAAAATAATTAATATCATATAAACAAAAATCATTTACTTTAACAATAAAAATATTAATTAAAATATATAATTTAATTAAATAATAATTAGTGATATAATAAAATTTCATTATTTAATTAATATATTTGAAATATCAAAAATACCCTTAATATGTTTTGAAATATCAAGAGTACTCTTATTAACTCCAACAATATATATAAATTTAAAATGGAAAAAACAATTAATTAGACAAACAATAATTTTTTAACATTAAATAACAACTAAATCATGAATAATTAAAATGAAATACTAAAATTTAAATTAATCTTATGTAATTTTTATAGTAAATCATTTGTTAATTTTATCTATATTTTTGTATGAACTGAATTAAATTGATAAATATTTCTTGTAAACTAATTTAAAAGAATGTTGATATAGATATTTGTAATGCGATCGATGAGAATATTTACAAAGCATCTTCAAAATCTCTATTTATAAGCATAAGTAGAGATCTAATTCTTATGACTATTAGAATTTAAAGTACATCAAAATTTATCTTGATCTTGATCAACAACCACTTAATAAGATATTTATAACATGTCCCCTTGGATGTCCATTGGTAGATAATGTGTCTCGTTAAATCCTTATTAGGAAAAACCCTATGGGATAAAAACTTAAGGAAGAAAAAAGAATACATAATCTAACTATCTCATTAAAAATCTTACCAAGAAAACCCAATGGAACAAAATCTTGGTTAAGG
This sequence comes from Gossypium longicalyx, assembly GCA_025698465.1. Classification (NCBI taxonomy): domain Eukaryota; kingdom Viridiplantae; phylum Streptophyta; class Magnoliopsida; order Malvales; family Malvaceae; genus Gossypium; species Gossypium longicalyx. The sequence continues at coordinate 1,481,249 of CM046999.1, forward strand.
AAAAAAATAGTACAACGCAAGCAAAAATAATAAAAAATAATTAATTAACTTTTATCAAATTTTCTAGATTGTTTTTTAATTTTTAATACCTAAATTACCCTTACTCCTAACTTTTAATACCCAAATTAACCTTGTCTGATTCTAGAAATTCATAACTGCTTTGTACTTTTAATTAGTTTATCTTAATTTTTTTTTTAAAATTTTGTTTTATATTGAAAAGAGAAGCAGAAAAAGTGAAATAAAAGTAAGGCAGCTCTTGAGTCTTGACCAAGCAACATTGAATAATTTGTCTAGTGGAGTTTATTAGATTTCCAATTCAACTACTCTTAACTTTATCTACATTTCCATTTAATTCCACACTTTTAGGATCGCTCTTTGCTTCCTTTGTCACATCTTTCATGTATGCAAAAGTCATCTATGTAATCACATGGAATTTTCTATGTCACATCAGTAATTAATTAATTTTTTTAAATTTTTTTTAAAAAAAATTATTGCATGTATGTCACACATCAACAAAGTTAATAATTATTAACTTTTTTTATCCATTTTGAGGTGATTTAACAAGGAGCAAAGCCAGAACAAATTTTTAGGGGGGCCGAATGAAATTTTAATTTTTTATGGTCTATATCTTTATAATTTTTAAAAGATTAAATCAAATTTTTATAATATTAGGGAGCCAAAGTGCAATTTTACCTTTACTAATTTAAATTTTTTTAAAAAATTTAAGGGCCTAAATAAAATTTTACATTCCCAGCCCCCCTAAATCCGCCCCTAGATTTAACAAACAACATAAGTTTAAAGGTCAAAAGAGGAAAAAAATTAAATGGAGGTCTAAGATGACTTTTTTTGTAAAGTTAGAGGGCCAAATAAGTTATTATACCTTTTTTTTTATAGTTATATCAAAATAAATTTAGGGATAATGTTCAAAGTTACACGTGAATTTGGTCCAATGTGCAATGCTATATATTAATTTTCACAAATCACTAACACAATTATCAATATAACATCATTTTACGTTAACATATTGCATACACAAATAATTATATTTATTCAATATAAAAAATAATGTATTTATTTCTTCAAACGTGTATAGTTGAATCAAAATAAAAGTTTTATGTACACATTGAATTGTAATTAAAGATTCATATGTATAATTGTACTAAATTAAGATTTATACATCAGATTACACATTAAATCAAAATTAATGTATAACTTTGATATTTAACTTATTAATTTAATATATAAAATTAAAATCATGTGCACACTTAGGTGTTGAATGTTGATAATATTAATGTAAGACTTTTAGTATTGACTAAATAATGTCAAATTTGGTTTCGGTATGACTTTCTTTTCTATTCCATTAATTATCAAACGTAGAATAGAGTTTGACAAAATCAAAAGCAACTAAATTAATCAAATTACAATGCATTTTGAACGTTACAATGAATTTGGATGGCATATTGCCAGACTGTCATCCTCAAATTTTATAAAAAATTTCAATTTTAACTAGTAAAATGTTGTAGAAAAAAAAATTAGAGATCAAACATTTGCAAATACTTGAATTAAAACCTATCCAATAAATAATATTTACAAATTAACATCATGGTTGTTGGAATCGAATGGAACCAATCAATAAGTTAAAATTTCCATGTCGCAAAATTCATCTAATACACATGAAAAAATTGAAAAAAGAAAAGAACTCGTTATCACCAAAGATCTAAGTTAACAAAGCAATCTTGCATCAGACTACTTGTCTTCTTGTAGTTGGATCTCCAAGTTTTTGGAATGCTCCAAATTCCACTTGAGCATCCAAATCGGGATCAATACCGGCAAAAACATCTCTGAACAGGGTTCTAGCACCATGCCAAATGTGTCCGAAGAAGAAAAGCAAGGCAAACGAAGCATGCCCAAAAGTAAACCAACCCCTCGGACTGCTACGAAAAACACCATCGGATTTCAAAGTAGCACGATCTAATTCAAAAATTTCACCCAATTGAGCACGTCGAGCATATTTTTTCACAGTAGCAGGATCGCTATAACTCACTCCATTGAGTTCGCCGCCATAGAACTCAACAGTTACAATGGATTTTTGTTTAATTTATTTTTAGGCATAATCACTTATTTAACTCTCTATTTTATTTTTCACCTCTTTTTGCCATTGAACTTATATTGTTTGTTAAATCACTTCAAAATGGATGGAAAATTTAATATAGGTTAACTTTGCTAACTTGAAATTCATGCAATTCACATGTATGCAATATTAACAAATAATTAATGTTTTAAGAGTTAAAATTATTAAAAAATATTTTTTATATATTTTTAATAATTTTTAAAATTTGTAAATGATTTTATATTTTTCAAAATTTAAAAAAAATAATTGTTGACATGGGATCCACGTGTATGTCACGTCAGTAAAATTAACAAACATAATTTTTTTTCTATATATTTTGAGGTATTTTGACAAACAATACAAGTTTAAGGGCCAAAAGAGGCAAAAAAGAATAGAGGTCTAAAATGACTTTTTTTTTTTGTAAAATTGGAGGGCCATATAAGTCATTATGCCTTTTTATGATAGTTGTACCAAAATAAAATTAGGGGTAATGTTCAAAGCTACACATGAACTTTGGTCCAAAGTGCAATGCTATATATGCATTTTGATTTTGTGTAATTTTATACATTAAATATTAATTTGATTCAATTTTCGTAAATCACTAACACAATTATCAATATGACATCATTTTACCTTAACATACTACATACACAAATAATTATATTTATTCAATATAAAAATAAATGAAATATTTATTTCTTCAAGTGTGTATAGTTGAATCAAAATCAAAATTTCATGTACGCATTTGAATTGTAATTAAAGTTTCATATGTATAATTGTACCAAATTAAGATTCATACATCAAATTACACATTAGACTAAAATTCATATATAATTTTAATATTTAATCCATAAATTTAATATATAAAATAATGTGCTTAGGTATTGAATCTTGATAATATTAAGGTAAGACTTTTAGTATTGACTAAATAATGTCAAATTTGGTTTCGGTATGACTTTCTTTTTCTATTCCAGTAATATCATTAATTAATCAATCATCAAATGTAGAATAGTGTAGGGGTGAGTATTTGGTCGAATCGAGTTAAAAAATTTTAAGTTAGTCGAGTTGACAAATCCTATTTTAGCAACCAAATTCAATTTGATTTTTTTAAATTGAATCGAATCAAGTCAAGTCAAATGTATATGCCACGTTAGCAAAATTAACTAACGTTAATTTTTCTATCTATTTGGAGGTGTTTTGACAAACAACGCAAGTTTAAAAGTCAAAAGAGGCAAAAAATAATTAAATGGAGGTCTAAAATAGTTTTTTTTAAAAGTTTGAGGGCCAAATAAGTCATTATCTCTTTTTTATGATAGATATACCAAAATAAATTTAGGGATAATGTTTAAAGCTACACATGAACTTTGGTCCATTTGTGATTAATTTATTATTATTGTAATTAGTATAATAATATTTTATTTTTGACTTTGCATCAACAAAAATGTCTTCACACCTCAAAGTCTTAATTTGTTTTTCTCCCCTACATATTTTTCTAACACCATATATTGGATCATATTATTGTATTGTATCCAAATCATAATATGGGAGATTTTTTTTAGGAGGGTCAAAATTAAATTTTAATTTTTAATAGTCTATATTTTTATAAATTTTAAAAGATTAAATCAAATTTTTATTATTTTAGGAGTGTCAAATGCAATTCTATTTCTACTAATTTAAAATTTTAAAACTTCTAAAAAACCTAAATAGACAATTTTCTATTTTAGGGGAGGTTAAGACCTCCACCAGTCCCCTAAATATGCCTTTCTCTCTATATATTATACATATCCATGAAAAAAAAAAATAGAGATCAAATTTTTGCAAATGATTCATTTAAAACCTATCCATAAAATAATATATACCAAATAACATCATGGCTGTTGGAATCGGATCATACCGACCAATATATTAGTATAGATAAATGTATTGATTCGATTTTTGAGTGAATTGTTCAATACCAATCGAACCGATTTTATAATTTTATAATAATTTATTTAATTAAAATCAAACTGATCGAACTAAAAATTGATGGTCTAATAAATTTAATTGAACTGATTTGACACCAATCCGATTTTTTATTGTTGGCATGCATTAATTAGTACTTAGAATTCTTTTCCATTTTCAACTAAAAAAAGGATCTCTTCTCGAGATATTTGAATTAAATTTGGATTATTTTATTTAAATTATTTTAGATTAAAATCAAAATTTCATATACACATTTAAATTATACTGAATAAAAAATTATACATAAAATTACACATTAAACTAAAATTAACGTAGAATTTTAATATTTAACCCATAAATTTAATATAGAAATTAAAATCATTTGCATACTTGATAGTTCTTGAATCTTCATATATAATATTAATGTAAGACTTTTAGTATTGACTTTGTTTTCTATTCCAAGCAATTATTAGAATAGAGTTTGACAAAATCAAAAGGAACTAAATTAATCAAATTAAAATGCATTGTGAACTGTGATCCATATGTACCTTCCATTATTATACAATGAATCTGATGAATTTGCATGGCATATTATCAACCCTAATCCTCAAATTTTATATAAAAAAAATTAACTAATAAAATGTTCTAGATAATTAATTATCTCTAATATTGCAAATAAATAATTGTTAATTAAGCCAATTCTCTTCTTAAATTCTCAAGTGAACACTTGTTAATGTAATCATCATAAATATAATAAAAATGATGAAATGTGCATGAAATATTATAATTTGCGTTCAAATTGTTGTGATTAATGTATTTTTGGTTGTTGTTGTGATAAATTTATTTAAATGTGCTCTATTTATTATATTTATTTTGTATTGAATATGATATATATATATATATATATCATACATATCAATGAAAAAAAATTAGAGATTAAATTTTTGCAAATGGTTCAATTAAAACCTATCCGTAAAATAAAATATACCAAATAATGTGGTTGGAATCAGATCATATCGACTAATATATCAGTGCAAATAAATGGATTAAATCAATTTTTGAGTGAATTGTTCAATACCATTTGAACTGATTTTATAATTTTTTAAATAATTTTTATGATTTTTTAATAATTTATTTAATTAAAATCAAACCGATAAAACTAGAAATTGATAGTTTAATAGGTCTAATTTAACAGATTTGGCACCAATCTGATTTTTTATCGTTGGCATTAATCACTACTTGTCTTATTTTTATGATTTTTTATTTAATCCATTGGATTTGTAATATGTTTTGGACTTGTCTAATTTTTCTTTTTATAATCTCGTCAGTATCTGCCAAATCTAAAACGAAACTGTAAAATTGTCTAAATCGACTAAAATAAATTTCTGGTTTTCAAAGTTAAAACTCTGACAAGAAGTACGTTTTTACTACGTTGGTGTAGCTCATCTAGATTCGACTTAAACTTCTAGGCCGGTTCTGGGGTGTTACATATATCATACATATCAATGAAAAAAAATTAGAGATCAAATTTTACAAATGATTCAATTAAAACCTATCCATAAAATAATATATACCAAATAACAACATGGTTGTTGGAATCCGATCATACCAACCAATATATCAGTACAGATAAAGGTATTGAATCGATTTTTGAGTGAACTGTTCAATACCAGTCGAATCGATTTCATAATTTTATAATAATTTATTTAATTAAAATCAAACCGATCGAACTAGAAACTGATGGTCTGATAGGTCTAATTGAACCGATTTGACACCAATCCGATTTTTTATTGTTGGCATTTATCACTACTTAGAATTCTTTTCCATTTTCAACTAAAAAAAGGATCTCTTCTCGAGATATTTGGATTAAATTTAAGTTGTCTCAAGAAAAAGTTGCATCTTTGCTGAGGTTAAGCATCAAGTAAGATGATTACGTTAAATCCAACCCCAAAGTTTCCAAAACCACATTTTTCTGCAAGTCGTTGAGCTAAACAATGAAAATGGATCCATATAAATTGTTTGTTTGAAGGACTTTGATTTCAATCATGTGCTTATAAAATCTTCTTAATATTCGTTCCCCATTGTTTAACAATCTGATCATTAAAATAATAATTGACTTTTGAATTTTTAGTTATTAACTACTCAAGATTAAGCTAAATGGTTTGATAGGCTAAGCTATTGGCGTTGAACCCGCAATTTATGGATCATCATTAACTTAATCCTTAAACTTGCATTAAAGATAAAATTAATTTATTATTTATGGATAATAATAAATATAGTCATTAATGTTTACTCTTTTTATTAATTTGGTCATCATTCTTTTTTAGTTAAATCGGTCCTTCTTTCAAAATAAGTCAAATTATTATTATTTTTTGAATGGAGATATTAACTAAAAACCTTAAATTTTTAGGCATGAAAACCTGAACGGTAATCCAAGTGTATTTCATGCTAATTTTTTCGAATATATATATATATATATAAAAATTTGTTTGGATATTTTTATAATTTTTGAATTATTTGTTGATATGTCATATAAGACAAATATTGCCATGTTAGTATCAGGTAAACTTGGTTAAAAAATTAATATTTTAGTTTTCACTTTTGTTAAAAAAAGAAGAAGAAATTTGACTTCTTTTAAAGAATAATGTCAAATTTAGCTTAAAATAAGAATAAAGGTCAAATTGACATAAAGATGTAAGAATTGAGGACTAAATTTGGAATTATACCTATTGATCCTTGTATCTAATTACATTATATAAATAGTAAGTGATGACTGCTTTTGTTCTGCAGGAATCAGCTATTGTAAAAAAGGCTAATTGCCTAAAAGCAACATTCTTTTCGGTGCCAGAGAATATGAAGGTATAGTATAGTAATATAGCAATTTATATTCTTACATATTTCACTTTTTTCAATGAAAAATAACATTTTAGGGTCTTCATATAGGAATGCCTACATATTTCTGATAAATTACGGTTTGTGTATAAAATTTTCAGAAACCTGATGTTTAATTTGTTTCAAATGTGCAGCAAAAGATAGTTATTAAAGTTTCAATGCATTGCAGCAAATGCCGAACAGAAGCTTTACAGGTTGCTGCTGTTGCATATGGTATGTTTACTGATTCAATCAAATAAAAACATATTTAATGAAACAAATGGATGATGGTTTTAATTCATGTAATGGATTCTCAGGGGTTAATTCGGTGGCCTTACATGGACCGGAAAAGGACAAGCTAATGATATTAGGTGAAGGAGTGGATGTAGCATGCTTGGCTGAGGCATTGAGGAAGAAGCTTTGCCATGCAACCATTGAAATAGTTGAAGAAGTAAAAGAACCATCACCACCCACACCCACACCACCAGCTCCACCGACACCGCCTCCTCAAATTATGTACTGTCAACAGCCGCCACAGTTTGAATGTTACAGAGTGGTTGCTGATCCTTCTCCAGCTCCTTGTATTATTATGTGAATCTAAAATGACATAACTGTCAGCAATAATGTCATGTTAATTAGCAATTATAACTTCAATTACGGTATGTTTTCTTCGTCGGTTTTATATCAATTTTAGGTACCAAAACAGTAATCTATGTTATCCCATTCGATTGAATTGGATTTGAATTCTAGTTTATTTAACTTTTGAAAACTTATTTTGTATATATTCAAAAAGATTTGTACTATGTTTATATGCGAAATGTGCATACGAGGATTGGTTTCATATCATTTTTAGGTGCCAAAACAGTAATCTATGTTATCCCATTCCATCTGATTGGATTTAAATTCGAGTTTATTTAACTTTTTAAAACTTATTTTTTATATATTCAAAAGATTTGTATTATGTTTATATGCAAAATGTGCATATGAGGATTGGTTTCATATCATTTTTAGGTTTCAAAACAGTAATCTATGTTATCTCATTCTATTTGATTGGATTTGAATTCGAGTTTATTAAACTTTTTAAAGTTTATTTTTAATATATTCAAAAGATTTGTACTATGTTTATATGCAAAATGTGCATATGAGGACAAGAATCACCAATGACTCATTCTACAAGGATATGTTTTTACTAAAACAATGAACAGTTTACGCTCAATTTGAAATCTAAAATATAATTTCATTATTGTATTAACTTATATTTTTATATATTTTCAAAGATTAAATTATTTTTTTACTATTTTAAAGGGTTAAAATACAATTTAATCATTTACTAATAATTTTATTAACTTTAAAGGGATCAAAGTGATATTTCTTAGTTTTAGGGTGACCCGATGTAACGCCTCAGAACCCGGCCTAGAAGTTTAGATCGAATCTCGGAGGTCACATTGATCACTGAAGTGATCGTAGGAAAATTTTACAAAAAAAATTGTCTCAAATTCCACTACGAACATTTTTGTCTTAATGAACCGAAAACATTTAATCATTTAGATTTCAATCAGAAAAATTACAGTTAACTTTAATATATGATCAAGGTAAGATTTACGAGAAAATCCAAAACAGAACTTGCACCATAGTTTTTATAAAACCTTACAGTTCGAAATAGTATATCAAAATGAGAACCGAAAAGAAGAACTGCTAACTTATTTTTAACCGAAACTGTCTGAGACCTCCGCATACTGAGCACAGCTACAGAAAACGAAAGTGTACCTGAAAGGGGAAACAATAAGGGGGTGAGCTACACAAGCTCAGTGTGAGTTTAAAATGCATCTAACAACAGAACTACAAATCAAAAACCAAACGAGGAAAGTACTTACAGAGGTACGCAGAAATAGAAAGCAAACTTAAAACCAACGTCCCAAACAAATGTAACAGTTTAAGCACACCATGTCATGCAGAGACACTCAGTCACAAGTGTAATTCAATCAAACAGAATACAGTCAAACAACCTTACCCCTAGTCACTCAGAAAGATGCGTATGAATGCAGTCAAGTAATAGAAACCCACCCATCCAGCCAAAACACCTCTCCGTCTCCTGATCACACCCCTCAAAAGCTGTTTAAGCTCATCCAAGCGAACACACCACATAGAACCTCGAAAGGCCCATCCAACCCTACACACCATGTATGTGGACTAAGCCACTCAGATAATAATATGCAGCAAGGCTGGCGTATATGTAGTACAGTGCAATATGGTAAACTGCTGTACAAACATGTTACAGTTTAAACTGCCAGATCAAATAATAGTACGCAGCAAAGTTGACGTACATGCAGTACAGTGCAGTAAACTGCTATATCGATAAGTTGCAATTAAACTACCAGATCATATCAGAATCAGTCTTCTTTCTCTTCACAACCAACCCAAAAAATTATTTTATGCAAGTGCATGTATGCGTACAACTTCATAGAATCAATGAACACATCGGCAGACAATCAGACAGAAACAGACATGCACACACACCTAGCTAATCGGGTTCAGAATCAGACATCTTTCACAACAGACACAAATAACACGTAAGCCAAAACCCAGATTAGAGTCTTAGCTACCCTTCCTAAAGCCTAGCTAAGGGTCGGAACACACATACACATTTTTAGATAAAAATATACACAGAACTAAAAATTGGTGACTTAGGACTATACGACCTTAGGCCCTGGCCGTGTGGAAATACCTAGGCCGTATGGGGGTCAATACGACCGTGTGGGAGGAGGCACACGCCCATGTGAGCTAGGGACATTGTCGTGTGAACAGGCCGTGTAGCTCTCTGTCCATTTGTGCTAAAATAGAGTATAGGACAAAAACGGTCGTGTGAGGGTCTTACACATCCGTGTGCCCACCAGACACGACTGTGTGTCCAAAACACACTCCTGTCTAGGATCCCTAAATCCCTAAATAGGCCACACAGCTGTGTGGAATCAAATCACATAACCCTAATTCCCAAACACACACGCTCGTATGCCTAGAGGACATGGCCGTGTGAAAATTGACTAATTTCCCCAAATCAGCCACACGACCATGTGGCCAGGCTGTGTGGCACCCACATTAGCCTGAAAACCCTAAATCCCAATTGTATACGACCGTGTGAACCGCCTGTGTGGCCACCTGTGTGGTCACAAAACTACACCGACATTGGCTGAAAACTTGATTTTGTGACGTCAAAATGAACTCCAAACCTTAACAACCCAAAAGTATATCAAAATCACACCCAATTTCCAACCATCACCACATTAATTGACCTTTCAAAAGGTCCGTTTTCCAAACACACAAACAATGTCAAATTCCACAGAACAGGTCAAAAATTCAACAATGAAGGGGAAAGATTCCCAACACACATGAAATTAGAATACCACCAAATCGAGTCCTCGATTCACAAATAAACTAAAAGAGTTACGAATCCCACACTTGATTTGGGAGATAAGCACCCAACCCCACTGATAAACCACAATGATTGAAAACAAATATGGTGCAGGAACAAAATGACGAAGTAGGAAAACTCAAGAAAAGAAAAGAAAATCTAACGTGAGAAGAGAGGGAGAGAAGAACGAAGAAAAAAAAAACATTCAGAAAGCTTTTTGGGAAAAACCAACGTGAAGAGTTTCTCTAGTTTTCTAAACTTAAAATAAAATAAAAATTATAAATAAATAACTGAATTTTGAAAACAAAAATCCCCATTAGAAGTAATTCCACAAATACACCTATGAAGGTTCAAACACAAAACCTAAAGGTACACTAACATTCCACCAACCACCAGATCAATAGGCCCATTCTGACATCAAAACGCGAAATGAAACTCAAATGTACCATCTAGCCACTGACCCTATCACAAAGCTCAAAACTACTAACCCCAAAATTTAGGGTGTTACACTTGACCCCTACCAGCTCCCCTAGCGTCGTCCTTGTTTTGCCCACCATACGGGTAAGATGTTGGGTCTAATCTCTTTGAGGTAAAATAAACAAATTCTTGATGCAAATTGCATTAAGGAAAATTTAATAAATATTGAGTATAATGATAAAAATGATAACTCAGGGAAGAATAGCTACCAACACAAAATATTAGTTTTTATGAAGGGTATTCTTTAAAACAGAACCTACGTTGATGTTGTATAAGATAACTAAATGGAAAAAGAAAAGTCAGCTAGCACAGCACATGGAGATCCGAGAAAGGAGGAGACAGAGCGTATTGCGTATACATTTAATGGATTCTAGGAATATACTTAGAAAACTATATATGCATGGTCCAGCTTAGGATCACGATTCTCTCTGGTATTATATTGGTACTATGGGTTGATATGTACTGCTTCAATTCTAGGTTAGTCTAAGTAATTTAAGTTTAGTTTCGATAGTTTTTGTCTATTTTGAGCAAAATCGATTTATACTGATTAGAATATGTTAAAAATTGAACATCGATAATGGCAATATAAAAAGATCGCAAAGAAAAAAAAAGAACACTCAGATCTTATGTGGAAACCCTTTCGAAAAAAAATTATGGGCAGAGGAGAAAAAAATTTGCGAATGTCGAATTCAAATAATACAAGAGGAGTTTCGACTACATCTATTTATAGGTTGAAAAAACCTAATTCTAATCAATGTCATACAATCTCATACATAGTCATAATTCAATACTTTCACAATTTATTGGCATGTTCAACATGCCCTCAAATTATCAAATACATTCAGTGAGTAGGATCATCGATCCAACTTTAAATTTACCTTCAAGGTGGTAGCATTTAACAAATCACAATTTCATGTACATTTACAACTTTTTTATGCGCATGTATAACAATCTTTCAAACATTTTATAGCAAATCACTTGTACGAATATATCATGCATAAGCCTTACTTTCATTCAAAAACATGCTATATATACAACCAATCATTCATCAAATTAACCAAACATTCATGACAACATCAATCATTCACTCATTCAGTCAAACTAGTAACATTGCTATCATGCCAAATAGTTAGGACATGAAATGTACTTAATTCGACCACTTACAAATTTAATTACTTAGCTAATTAGCTAAGCCCAATCAACAAACTAAACCGTCATTTGTATCATTAAGATCATTATCAACATTCAAGTCTTAGAGTTAAATTTATTGATGGTTTCTGGGGGAGAATCTTCAAGTGGTGGGAAGCGGAATGAAAGCAGGTGGAAGGCTTTTCGGATTTCTTTGCCTTATGTAACAATATGCGAATGGCTATTTTTAGGAAACGATTATGGTTGATTGCTATAACTACAGCTTGCTGGACAATTTGGATAGCAAGAAATGGTTTGATCTTTGATAAAAAGAGAGTTTCCATGGAAAACTTAGTGTTCCTATAAAAAATGAGAGCTTTGTTGTGGATTAGATCTATCCATGATGAAATTTTGTTGCAAGAGGATCTTTGGTGGATTTCTCCACTCAGGTGTCGGATGGAATCTGTTAAATCCAATTCTGCTGCGTTCTGTTGGAGGTCCCCTCCTGCTGGATGGTTAAAATTCAACATATGTGGGATAGAATTAGAAGATAAAGCAGGGTGTGGAGGAGTTTTGAGAGATATGGAGGGGGTGGCTAGAGCAATATTCTCTGGTGATGTCATTACAAATAATGCTGAGGAGGCTGAGGTTGGTGCAGTGAAGATTGCTCTAGATGTCTTTATAGCTATGAATTGGAAGCCAAAAGAGTTTATTTATTGAAGTTGGTTCTTTGGTGGCTTTTTCGTGGTGTGTTAACAAGGTGCTGAGGCCTTGGTCGCTTCATTCAGTTTTTGCAGAAATTGAGACTGCTATGCTGACGGTGGGAAACGATGTCTTTTCATTGGCTGATAGAAATGGTAATGGTATGGCGTTTTCTTTGGCGATGGCTGGTGTAAATCGGATGCAATTGTTTACAGCTTGGTGGTGAGGTTTAGTTTTAAAGAATTAGCAGGTTTTTATGTTTGTTTTTGGACTGTGTTTTTTTTCCCTGCATTTTGCTGTAAGTTTTCTGCTTTGGCTGCTGCTCTGTTTCTCTTTTGACAGTGCAGTTTGAATGTAGCAAAAAAAAAAAAAAAGTCTTAGAGTTAGGACCCACTTCTTATTTTATGCTCTCTTGCAGCACACTAGCTAATCTCGTGGTTTCTTTAATAAGCTTTAAAATTAACCTAAATTAAAGATCAGTATTAAAATCGATTACTATACCTATTAAACAGCCCCCTGACACCCACTTATGGGTTCAATCCAACCTTTACAGTTATAACAATTTTTCGAACCCAAACTAGTTAAGTTTCTTACACTGATTTGATGAGAATCGTAAGCGCAAACATCTTTTGAAATTACTATTGATTTGGGGCATTTAAGTTGATACCTAACACATTTAAATACTATAAAATCAATAGCTAATCTATGATTAAAATCTTATTTTTTGATCAATTATCAATCTATCCCCAATATCTAAACCGAAACAATAAACTAGTTTATAATCAACCATACTTATGCTTCCCAAATTATTAGATCTGAATTTCCAATTGATCAAGATTGATTTTCCCTAATTAAAACATGATTAAAGGCTGATTAAGAGGGGTTCAAGAACTCAAGATAATTCTAGAAAAAGATGGAAAGAAATTAAAGAAGAACAACCCCCTTTTCTAACACATAGGGGCCCACACCACCACCCTCTATGGCCAAATTAGTGCTGAATTAAAACCACTTTTAAGATCAATTAAAAAGCTGAAAAATGCCCATTAAATATTTAGAACCCCTCAAATTTGGGTTTTGAACTCACAAGATTCATCAAGAAATTGAGAAGAAAGGAGAACTTACACAAACTAGGTGATAGGGGCGGCAATGACACTTCTTAGCAACAATTGGGATCGATATTGGAGATCCCAAATTTCAGATTTGGGGCTGAAAAATTAAAGAAAAATGGCAACAAGTTGGAGGGAAGATGGTACAGGATCTTGTTAAAAAAGAAAAGAAAAAAAAAAGAGATGGTAGATCAAGAACTAGTGAAATAATTTCAATGAGCTTCTTTTAGGGGAGACTTTTTGCTAGGAGTAGAATACCCCATTATCCAACGGATGAAATTTTAGTAGAAACCCCATTACCCATTAAAAGAGAAGAATTACCTGCATACGGAGTGGAGCCATGTAAATCCGAAGTATTCGGCACACATGATGAGTAGCCCTCGAATCTGGGCATCAAGAAAGAATCAATAAAAGTAAAATTTGAGTCATACACTGTAGCATCAAAATAATCAGAGGCATGCAACTCAGGAAGCCTGGGAGAAGCCCAACAAACTGAGATGAATCATAAGGAGACGAGTCAACACTGAAAACATGAGCACAGGGTTTTGTCAGCCATGGAGCCTCAGGAACAGTCTGCCAAGATCTGTCAACACCAACACAGTTAGCAGAGGACCCAGACACAAATTGGCTATCATTTGGTCGAGACCGAACTGACCCACTAAGCCCACGTAGCCTAGAAGCCACATTACCATATGGACGGCCCAATGAATCATCACCAAGCTGTGGGCTCATAGCATTTCGTCCAACTTCAGCCGCACACCCATAAAGCCTAGAATTAAAATTTGGGTCAGCATTATCATGCTGTCCATTTTCATTATGCACAAATGGATTTGCTGCATGTGGCCCACGTGGGACACAATTTTCCATCTCAAAATATGGCGAACTATAAGGCCTCCAATTTTGACCAAGAACTCCCCAATTTTGACTAAAAACATTGGCTCCAAGTCGGTCACCACGCGCCCAGTCTTTTCCAATTGTTCCAGGCGTAAAACCAGCTCGTCGTGCCACCGGTGGTTCGAATGACGATTGGTCATCACGACTGTATCTATAGTAACAACGCTGTGCAAGGTGTCCATAGCGACTGCAAATTTAACACTGGATGCATGGACGAAAAGAGCGACCACGTCCACGAGCAGAGGACAGTCCTCCACGAAATGAACATCGGTCGACTGATCCACCGACTGAAGCGGAGGCCCTTCCACAATATTCGCAGCCACCAACACATCGTGAGCGGTTCGACGTTGACGAGCTTCACACTCAATCAAAGCATCGATAAGTCGTTGGAATGGTAGTGAGATCGGAGAGAGCGACGCTGAAGAAATAATAGCCTCATACTCAGAGGAGAGTCCGGCAAGAAGAACTGCCGTCCGTTCGGCCTCAGAGATCCAGACGTTGCAGGGAGAGCGCACAAGTTTTTGATCTTGTCAACATACAATCGGATGGAGAGATTACCTTTGCGGAGAGAATGAAGCTCATGCCGCAACTGCAATTGCTTCGCACTAGTATCAGCCGCGAACAAGCTGTTCGCCATGAGCCAGACATCACCGGCAGTCCGAACTTCTGTAAAGGAAGACAAAAAGGAGGAGCTTATTGTGGACAGCAGCCAAGAGGTAAGAAGATTATCTTGTTGATCAAAAATTGATGCAGAGGGATTGGTGACCAGAGTACTGTCGGGACTGAACGAACCTCGGAGGAGCCGTCAACGTACCATCAAGGAAACCGAGTAAGCCATAACCACGAAGAATGAGACGGATCTGCTGCTGCCACTGGAGGAACGACTCAGCATCAAGCTTCACAACGCCGAGGAAACGATGTGACCACATGCTCACCAAGAAACACCGAGCCATTCAGCTCACCAGAACCATATTCGGCGGAATGCGTGTTGGCCATGCCCAAGACTCACCTTGCGACTGATACCATGATAGAATTCTTGGACTCAAATGATTCTTTAAAGATAAGACTATAGACACAGAGAAGAAGGAATACTCATAAGGTAATCATCTATTATTGCTTACTTTTCATCAGCTCAAATACAAGCTTATATATACAAGAGAAACCTTAACTGCTATTAACAATATACCAACTTTGTAACTGTCTAACAACTTAGCTAATCACACACTAACCACATGCGTTATTAGATACTATAACCTTCCGTACATATTCTGATCGTCTTTTATAATAAGCACTACCCAAATGTATTACTCCATGAAAACATAAGAAATTACTATTCACATTGTTTTAGAGTATGTATCTAATATATTCAAATAATAAAAATAAATATAACAAAATTATAAAAGGTGTCTGAAAAGGTTCAAGCATTAATCAATTTATTTGACATTAGAAAATTAAATCTTTAATAAAAAATTGTATATTGGGTTGAGTTGTCTTTATTTGTTCATGTATGAAAATTGCATAAATTTATTAAAATAATAATTATTCGTTAGATATCAATTTAACTAATTAAATTATTACATAATATAAAAATTTATGATGTCCATGCATCATAAAATAATACATATCATCACAATAAATTATTACAATGACAAGTCTTATTATGGTGAATGATGGATTCAACATGAACCATGATTGTGTGCTCCATGAGTTTCATCACCAATCCTCAATGCATCCAATTAATTGTGAAATTCGAGAAAATAGAAAAAGCTTGTGATGGTCGAGAAGATGTAACATGATGATTACCTCCCTTTACCGTCAAGAATTTTAGTAAGTCTTCAAATTCATACTTCAACCCTCCTTCCTGTTAAATATTTATATTAATTTTATTGTATTAAAAAAGAAATTTATAAATATGAATAGTAAAAAAGAAAACCCATTTCATTGTTCAATATATATGAAATGCTGCAAAATTATTTTCTAATATATTTACTTTTTTATGATTAAGTTTTAAAAAGATTCAATTACTACATCTTAGCTCGAGCCAACCTATTGGCTATACTAACTATTTAGTAAATATAAAATACGTTTACATTAATATTTTCATATTTAAATAGAAATTCAGGACGAGTTGCTCAAAATTTGTGAAAAATCTTGTTCACGGCCTAGCACGTATTGGTCAGGCCTATTGAACTGGATAAATATTGTGAGCTTGTCTTGAATGTGTTAATTAAGCCAATCAAGTCAACACTTAAAATTTCTTGTTCAAGTTTAGATCCAAATTGGTAATCATATCGGACGGATAATTTGATGCTTAAATATATCTAATCATAATATAAAAAAAAGCTAATATATATAATTAAATGTGTAAACATAAAACCTTATTTCCAAAATTCCATGTTTCCTCTTTTGTTAACTTGATGTTTAACTCCTCGACCAACTTCTCCAAATGCTGTAAGGTTCCCTCTATCGGTATTATACCATCTTGATCTCCACTATAACATTGTAATCATATTAATAAAAAAGAATCAGTCAAATGGTTTAAGAATTTCTTTTCAAAATCGTTCACTTTGATTCTTCATACTTATTTAACTTATTTCAAGAAAGTATTGGAAAAAAGTATGGCATACAGATACAATACCAACCTAAATATTGTAATGGGAACCGATTGTTGAAGAAGGTTTTTAAGCGCAGGAAGCATGTCAAGGTCCTTATCAGCTTCGTTGTATTTAAAATTAGCTCTAAATAAATAAGAGTGACATATAATGAAAATTTTAAGGTTAGCAAATTTTACACAACTTTCACCTCAATTAATAAGTAATTTATTTATTTTACCTAAACAAGAGGTGACAATATGGAGATAGAAAAATTGACCGCGAGTCTTAAAACTAGAATTTAAAATAATTTCTAAAAAGTAATTATATCAATATATCAGGAAAAAAAGTCGATTATTTTCAAATTTTAAGGGAGAACTTACGTGAAACAACCCTTCCATCTATATGACAAGTTTGTTTGATTCCCATGAAAAGCTTTTTGAACTTCCGGGAGATTAAAGTAAAATTGCACCCTTAATGGATGGCACATGTCTACTTCTGTGCTAACTATAGGAACCTGGACCGAAAAATAAAATGTTACGCTTTTGATATGACCAATAAAAGAAAAATAGCACAAACTAGTTCTACTGAGTTGATCAATTAATTCTATTCTATACAAACTTACGTTATTTGTAGTTTCGAATTGAAGTAAAGTAAGAGGAATGTAAAGAAATAAATGAAAACCTGTTTTCCTAAGTTCAAATCTTGCTCAGTTTTAGCACAAGGAGGACGGAAGACATCAAATAGCTTTTGTGGGGAGTAATTATGAGCATCGGTCTTGAAAGCAGTCAAATCGGCCTCAAACACAAGGTTTTTGCATTTTGCACTCCAAGTGGTTTTGATGCTAGAAAAGTAATTATTTTCATCAATGGCATTGCATTCTTTCTTGATTTCGTTATACAACGAGCTGTTGATCATCTCCCGAGAGAAAAAGAAATCAATTTTTGCAATATCGTCTAGCTTTTTACGAAGCATTGGGTTTCCCAGCTGTTCAAATTAGTTACAATTAAAAAAAAATAAGTTTCACAATAAAATATTTAAATTAACATTGGATTGAACCTAACCATGTTTACTGGAGATTTGAGCTACAACACATGTTATTTTTGTTTTATTTAGGCCCGATAAAATTCTTAAAAATATTTTTGTATAATTTTAATTTTTTATGTTAGTGTCGATGCTTGATTTAAATCAAAATTTATTGTCTATGATATATGCTAATGAGCAATAATCAAAGTCATAATGTTTTGATCCAAAACGTAGAAGTCGGTATCATAATCCAATCTAATAAAGCTAAGCCTTCTCGAATTAGGCAAGTTACTCAAGCATGAACATTTCTAACTAATCCTTTTATGCAAATATATATTAAAGTGGAAATTAAATTTGATACAATTTTACTTACAACCAATCCTTTGAGGTTAAATTTGGATTGCTTGGATTGCTCGTTGTCGTCGAGTAAAGGATTAGCAAGATTTGGTACAAAATGTCCTGGAATAAAATCCACAAATTTAATTATAGTAATGAACATGTTATATTGTTTGTATTGTTGCATGGAGACTTATCCATAACTCGTATTAAGACAAGATCATTTGATTGTTATATTTCTATGAAATAATTAGTTTGACATACAATTCAAGAAGTATGTTACAAGAAAATAATAATAATGAAAATATTTATATTTTTTGAATTATTTTTACAAAATTTTTAATTTAATAAGAAATTTGATTAATTATTTGAGTTTGAATCTAAAAAATAATAGTGTTGCAAGCTTGATATGTAAATAATAAAGTACAATATATAGAGAGAAAAAAACTATATGCTAGACATCGCATTATATTTTGTTTAGTTACTCATTAAGTATATTTTGGTGTATTAAAAATATTTTGATATACAACCAGATAAGAGAAAAGAAATTGTTCACCTGCAAAACTTGACCCAGCTAGATATAGATCTTTCGACTTGAAGACCGGATATTTTTCATACCATTTTTGCATAAATGTAAGCAATATTTTATCTGTACGAAACAAAAAATTGAAAACTATCAATATATATAAAATCCAAACTATTTTAATTAATAATGAAGAATATATACTATGATCTTACTAGTGATATCATCTCCGTTATTATAATCACTACTTGTGTTTGAATATGACCATCCAGATCCAATAGGGGAGTCGATAAACAATAGATTTGACACTGAAACATATATTAGACATAATTTTATATAGATATAGAAATACAAAAAAAAAAAAAAACCAATATAAGAAAGACAATGCAAATCGTTTCAATACAATGAAAACTAGCCTTACTGTAACATTTTATAGTTCTAAAACATTAAATATTTTTTGATAAATTTATATCGATATGAAAAAAACAACTATGAAACATGATATATATATATATATATATATACAAAAAAAAAATCAATAAAAGATAAGCGTAGGAAATTAGACAACCTTTGTTCCAAGAAAATAAATTTGTTTGGAGACCATGAGCATCTTTCGTAACAATAAAAGGTCCAACACTTCCAAAGGCATCTCCAACGGAAGAACACCCTGGTCCTGAATAGTATTACACAAAAGATTTTATTATATGTGAATAATCAAACAAACTTATCTGCTAGGCTTAAGTAAAGCTAGAAAATAGAGTAATGGTTCTATCTAACGTAATGATTAGTCTAGTTCATTAAGTATTTAGTATATGTTTAGACGTATGGCTTTCTAGATGACGAAAAAATCATAGACAGAGCAAGGCTATAAAATTTGTGTTAGGGATGGAGATAAAGCTAAAATCTTTGCATGGAAATGGCCTAAATTGAATTATTACTTTCTAAGGGGGGAAAATTGATAATGTTTCCATTTGAAGGGGAAAAAGGGGATTAAATTGGATTATAAATTTTTGGGAAAGGCTAAAAATGCAATTGTAACATTTAACCAATAGGGCCGAAGCCCTAGCTTCTCTTTGGCTTTGACTTGCACGTAGTAAATTTTATCTAACTTATTCATATAGGATACCTACTGGGAAATCCTTATAACATTAGAAAATACAATAAAAAAATTTCAGAGAGGTTAACCTCCAGTTAACCAGACAGTGAGGGGTTGAGTTAGGGGATCTTTTTCAGCTTCAACAAAATAGTAAAAAAGACTTCGACCAACGACATTTTCATCCACATCAATATATCCAGCAAATTGCTTGAAATTAACATCTGGTTGTCCTGGCAATTTGCTTATCAAATCATTCATTGGGAAGGCATTGGAGTTAACTCCAAGTTGAAAAATAAGAAAACTAATAAAGATTACTCCCCGAAATTCCATTTGAAATTATTCTAATATTAAAGAAATAAGGGTAACAAATGTTTATTGGATTCTTTACTTTCTAATACTTAAAATTAATGGAGAGAGCTACCTTATACATTGTGTTTTTCTCTATTTTAAAGTAAATATGTTGTTTTAATAGCTAACATTTTGAAACCGTGAAACGTAGGTTTCAAGTTCTCATTGTTTTTAGGCATTATTTTGTTTTGTTAGTTTGCCTAACAATTTTTTTTGTGATGAATAACCTTTATGAATTATAGGTTTACTTGATATAAATATATTATAGGATATAGCATCAACATTGTAATGGCCCAAATTTTAGTGTTTCGGCTTTTGTGATTGTTGAGCATGGAAGTATCAGGACTTTTGTTTTGAATCTTTGTGGCATAAAACTTATGTGGGTTAAGAGGTTATGTGCCCTGGGTGGGTTTGGAAGGTCCCAAGTTTGAGTCTTAACTTGGGCTAAAGTTTGGTTTTTATTTGAATTAAGGCTGACTTATGGTTAATGGGCTTATAAGAATTTATTAGTAGGAACTTAACAAAATGGGCTTGCTGATCTAGTGGTTAAGTGACAAGGGGTTATGCTTGAGATCTCGAGTTCAAGCCGTGAGGGTGGCATTATTTTTTTGATAAGCCGTACGGATGTTTGAGTTGGAATAAAACACTAAAGAGGGGGAATATGGTTTATGAGATGTGTGCTTAACCTATTTTCCTTGTTCTTTTTGCTCTCTCTACCGTTTTCTCCTTTTCCCAAACCTCTGCTGCCGAAATTTTATTTCTTTTACTCCTCTCATCCATTTTTCTTTCTTTCATTTAGTTTTGGCTTATTGCTAGTGGTTCCGTCGGTTCGGTAAGTGTGGTTTTGTTAAATTGTATGGTTTCTTTTTGAGATTGATTAAGAGGTAATAAATTTGCTGTTTGCATGCATGCTATGCTGTGGGGATGTACACACTGAGTTGCAAAACTCACCCCTTTATTTATTTATCTGATCAGGTAATCCCCAGCAGTAGGCGGATCGGTGCAGTGGAGGACTCGACGGTGACCACATCCGCATACATTTTGGTTATGACTTTTTCCTTGGTTTATTCATTATTTGTTTGTGGGTTTGATGTGGCTTTGGATTTGGAATTTTGGATATTGATTTGGGTTTTGAATTGTGGATGTGGATTATAAATTACAAATATCAATATTATGGTTTTCCGGAAATAAACTAAGAATTTTTCGTAAATAGAAATGGGTTCTTAAAATAATAACCAACAAATGGGTTTCAAAAGTTTCCGCGATAGAGGAACATTTTCAAAACAATTCGACTTTTCCACTATTTTTGACTAAGTAAAAGATAACAAATAAAAGGGTTTTTGAATCGAAATGATTGGGTTAAAAAAACTCTCATGTGACATCGTCAGAGTCGACCATAACGTCTAGGCCAGGTTTGGGGTGTTGCAAATGTCAAAACCATTTTTTAAAAGGGGTTTTGAAAAACAGGGATAAACTTTTGAAAAACAAAAACGGGAGTCGCCACCAATCTTTTAAAGTGCGATTGGATCACTATATAAAACGTTTTGGCCTACAAAATTATGAGAAAATAGGTTCGGGAGTCGATTACGTACGAGGAAGGATTAGCACCCTCGTAACGCTCATAATTGGTACCAAATTGAGTAATTCTTGTCTTAGTGTCAGAAATTTGAAAGAATTTTAAAAAAATGATATTTCTTTTAAACCGTGATGTTTTGAGAGAAGAATCAAGATTCATTCATTTTAAAAGAGTACAAACATCACATCCAACATGATTGGACATGATATCTTTAATCTTTCGTAACTAAAATCATCTCATGATTTATAAAACTTGTTTAAAAGGATGTTTTAAATATTTAGTCAAACGAGAAATTGCAACCCAGCATGTTAGGGCACTATTTCTCGAACTTCTAAGTATTCAAAACATTGCCTTACTCTTTTTTTAAAAAAAGTTTCTTTTTAATTAAATAAGATATGACTTTTGGTTTTAAAAGAAAAATGATATGTTTTAAAATAACCTAATTTCAATATATATATGTTTTATCATTTCATGCAAATATAGTAAAACATATATATAACAACATTTTATGCAAATATATATACCTAAATTATCATAAATAACTAATTTTACGCAAATATATAAATATAAGAACAAAATGATGTGTAAAATTTAACCTATTAAACTATATCCAAAATAAAAGAGAATTTAAAAATAAGCAAATTAAATGTATGAAATATAAAAATAAGAAATTTAGAAATATATTAAACGATGTAAGAACAGTAAAAGAAACCCCTTTTTTAAAAAAAATATGTATACATATATAAATTATATGATAAGGTATAATAAAATATATGTAATAAAATATATAATATAATATAAGAAGAATGTATAAAATAATAATAATCTAGTAGTTATTTCATATAAAAATATAATAAAATAATTGATATATATATATATATATAAAATACATAGTATTTACTAACTTTATAAATAAATATGTAATAATATGAATTATATAATACATAATATATAAAATAACATGTGCTAAAACATATAATATAGATATAAATAATATATGTAATATATAATAAAAATTAAACATATATAATAATATAATAGATAAAATATAGAAAAATAAATAATATATATATAGTGAAAATACATAGAACATATAGTAAAATGCAAATATAAAAATAGCAATATATTGAATATATAAAAAAATGATATATACTATTTAATATTAAAAATAAAAAATAAAATAAAAATTCAATTGAAAATTCCGGGTTAATTGTAAAATAATAAAAACATTTGGACCTAATAAAAGAACAAGTCGAAACAGAGGGACTCATTGGGTAATTAAACCCTAATCCCCAAAACGGCACCGCTTTCCGAATGAATTTTAAAGGTCATTTGGACTAAATTAAAACAAATATAAAAGATTAAGACCAAATTAAAATAAAAATAAAATTCAATTGAAAAAATTTACAAAAAACAGAAGGATTAATTGGGAAATTTGCCCATTCTCCAAAAAGCGTGGATCCTCCCCGGGTCATCGGGTCAACGCGCGGATCCTCCTTGGAACGACGCCGTTTTAAAGCTTATTGTTTTAAGCTAAACAACATCGTTTTAATAGGGCTATATAAGCCAATTTTCAGCTAAAAAAAACTTTTAACCTGGTTTTAAAAAAATATATATGAAAATCCTCTGAAAGAGGAATAGGGAAGAGGCTCTCAGCGCTCCGTTGAGCTTCCGTCTCTGACCTCTCACGCACTCACGCGCCGCCACATACGGTGGCTCAGAAGGCTAAAAACCTTCATTCCTCTGGGTAAAATACAGGTAATCCCTTTCCCTTTTTACTATTTGTAATATATATTAAAAATATTCACCTTTGTACTCGATTAGCTACTGGTATTGTAAGTTGGTAATACTGTGCTCTGTTGAATCTGTTTGTATATTTCTTTTCTGGAAAATCGTGTGTTACAAAATCAGAAAAAGATGGGTTTTTATAACCCTTTGTGAGTGATTTACAATCTGGGAAAGAAATCTTTTGATTTCTTTCCATATTTTGCCTCTGTTTTCTACTATGGTTTTTTCATTTTGCAGATGTCTCGCGAGAAAATCAGTGAACCAGGATGATTAGGCCCTGATGGCGACGGTGTTGGCGCTGATCTGCTTTCATTCGGCTTCAACTACGGCCAAATTCGAGGCCAGGAATCACGGCGTCGATGGTGGGTCACTGCGAGACGCACGGACGCGTTTGTTGGGGTGCTTGTCTTCTAGAGTCTTCCATTTGCGGCGCCTAGGGTTTCTGAAACCCTAGGGCTTTCTGTGTTCTGTTTAACATTTGGGCCTCTTGGGCCCCGGGTGTAATGGGTCTATAAGGCTTTTGGTAGTTGGGTCAAGTGTAAGCAGGTAATGGGTTAATAGGCTGTTGGGTTTTAATTTTTTGGGCTCTATAAAAGGACTGTTAAAAAAACATTTATTTATTTCCAATTTTAAAGTCCGAGAAAATTTTGGTTATTACAGCTGCCCCTCTTTGCTCATTGCCGTGTAACAGGAATAGAGCAAAGACTATAAAAGTAGACCAAATTTTCCCGGTCTTATCGGGTCCTGGTCTTCAATCTGCTACTTGCAAACTCATGACTGTCATGTTGATATCTTTGATCTGCTCTCCGTCGAACACAGAGACGCCAAATCTGCTTCTTCAATTTGTTTCCGGACAATATAGAGATGCCAAATCATCTTGGATCTGCTTCAGTGTAAACACCTGAAGGTCAGATCTGCTATGTCTTCGATTTGTTCCTTGTAAGCACAAGGATGCTAAACCATCTTGGATCTTGCTTCAGTATAAACATCTGAAGGTTAGATCTGCTATGTGTCTGCTCTCCGTCGAATATGGAGACGCCAAACTTCAATTTGTTCTCTAACAATACAGATATGCCAAATCATCTTAGATTTGCTTCATCGTAAGCACGCGAAAGCCAAATCAGCTATATCTTCGATCTGCTCCCCGCCGAATACAGAGAGATAAGATCTGTCATCTTGGATCTACTTCAGCGTAAACATCTGAAGGTGAGATCTGCCATGTGTCTGCCTTCCATCAAAGTGGAAACGCCAGACTTTGATTTGTTCTCTAACAATACAGAGACGACAAATCATCTTAGATTTGCTTCATCGTAAACACGTGAAAGCCAAATCAGCTATATCTTCGATTTGTTCCTTGTAAGCATAAGGATGCCAAACCATCTTGGATCTTGCTTCAGTATAAACATCTGAAGGTTAGATCTGCTATGTGTCTACTCTCTGTCGAATATGGAGATGCCAAACTTTGATTTGCTCTCTGACAATACAGAAATGCCAAATCATCTTAGATTTGCTTCATCGTAAGCACGTGAAAGCCAAATCAGCTATATCTTCAATTTGTTCTTTGTAAGCACAAGGATGCCAAACCATCTTGGATCTTGCTTCAGTATAAACATCTGAAGGTTAGATCTGCTATGTCTTAGCCTGTTACCCTACTGCTTAGGGGGTTAAGGCGCATCAATGTTCATTGTCCCTTGAAGGACATAACCTGTATAATGTGTCTGAGTTCATGCCTAATGATTAGGATGCTATGATCGAAGTGAATCAAATGCTCCTAATTAAACCTTTTATAATGCAAAATGTTTATGAACATGACCCCTATTCCAGATGTCACCATTCATTCTTTCGTCGAAGTTTATCCTTATTTCTCTCGAAATATCATTCTTACTCAGCCTGTGGGTTTGTATCATTCTTCAAATGCTATGACCCACCAAAAATGGCTGTAAGATGATCTTAGGATCGAATCGTTTGATTTGTCCAATCATCATTTTGGACTAAAGAAAGAATTTCCTCGAGTTCTTTCGAACCTCACTTACGTGAATTCTTCGAACAATTGTTCTGTTTTAGTTTCTTGTATTATCTAGAAATTTCCTGAGTAATGAGCAAAACTTCATTTGTGAAAATTATTTAGTTCATCCATCATTATTTTAATGGAACATACTTTAAGAATAATGGAAGATGAATTTAATCTTGAGAATAATTAGATTGGAACGAATTTGTCAAAAAAATACAAAGGAAATTAATCTGAAAGCCTATCTTTGTGAAGAAAGATAATCTAAAGATAGCAAACAGGACAAAAGTTAGATGCCCTAGATATCGCCGCTTGAGCGTTTATACGCCAGCTCCATGAAGACTTTCTTGAGTTCAACATGTGTTTAAAAGATCCAAAGTAGTTTGTTGATGCCTCGATATGTAACATACTT
Organism: Gossypium longicalyx; assembly: GCA_025698465.1. Taxonomy (NCBI): domain Eukaryota; kingdom Viridiplantae; phylum Streptophyta; class Magnoliopsida; order Malvales; family Malvaceae; genus Gossypium; species Gossypium longicalyx. The sequence continues at coordinate 1,507,591 of CM046999.1, forward strand.
CACTTCTCGTTGAATCCGGTATAACAAGGTCACTGCATGACTTTCCAAATTTGAGCTGCCCTTTCGGGTTTTCAACTCAAAACCCCTTTGGTCACAAGGCGCCCTTTGCGGGTTTTCACCTTGGCCTCTCTATTTTTATTTTTTATTTTTTTCTTTTTTTTTAAAATAGAAGTCCCAAAGTGCCCTTTTCGGGTTTTCACCTTGGCTTCCCTTCTCCTTCAGACAAAGTATTTTTTCACTGAGTCTGAGTTCACTGGTTTGGGTAAACTTTTCCCATCCATTTCCGTTAAGATCAATGCACCACCAGAGAAAGCTTTCTTCACGACATATGGCCCTTCCCAATTCGGCATCCATTTCCCCCTAAAGTCCTTTTGAATGGGAAGAATCTTTTTTAGTACAAGGTCTCCCTCACGGAACTCTCTGGGTTGAACTTTCTTATTGTAAGCTAGCATCATTCGTTTCTGATACATCTGACCATGTCGAATGGCTCTTAGCCTTTTTTCCTCAATCAGGTTCAACTGGTCATATCGGGATTGAACCCATTCAGCTTCATCTAACCTTATCTCTATCAAAAATCGAAGAGAAGGTATTTCTACTTCAATAGGTAACACTGCTTCCATCCCATAAACTAACGAGAATGGGGTTGCCCCAGTAGAGGTTCTAACAGATGTTCGATAAGCCAATAGTGCAAACGGTAACTTCTTATGCCAATCTCTATAGGTCTTAGTCATCTTCCCCACTATTTTCTTAATGTTCTTGTTGGCGGCCTCCACTGCCCCATTCATTTTTGGACGATAGGGAGAAGAATTGTGATGTTTAATCTTGAACTGGTCGCAAACCTCTGCTATCGTTTTGTTGTTCAAGTTCAATGTATTATCGGATATGATCTTCTCAAGCATTCCATACCGACAAATGATCTCCTTCTTCAAGAATCGGCTCACAGCTGTCTTAGTAACATTCGCATAAGAAGCGGCCTCTACCCATTTTGTAAAGTAGTCAATTACCACGAAGATAAACCAATGTCCATTTGAAGCTTTCGGTGATATTGGTCCAATGACATCCATGCCCCACATGGAGAAGGGCCATGGAGAAGTCATGACATGCAAAGGTGAAGGTGGTATATGAATTTTGTCCTCATAAATCTGACACTTATGGTATTTCTTGGCATAGTTGATACAGTCTCCTTCCATAGTGGCCCAATAATAACTAAACCTCATAATTTGCCTTGCCATCATGAACCCATTTGCATGCGTCCCACATACACCTTCTTGAACTTCTTCTAAAATTAGCCTAGCTTCCGCAGCATCGACACATCTCAAAAGTACTTGGTCTTTCCTTCTCTTGTATAGGATATCTCCGTCCAATACATAGTCGCAAGCTAAACTTCTCAAAGTTCGTTTATCATTTTCATTGGCCTGTTCATGATATTTACGATCCCTTACATATCGTAATATATCCTGATACCAAGGATTATCATCCTTTTCTTCATTCTCAATGTTGTAACAATGAGCGGGAGCCTCATAGACACTCATTTGAATTGGTCTAATCTCTTCTTCTTTATTCGCCTTAATCATTGAAGCCAAGGTTGCTAAAACATCTGTCATCTGATTTTCGTCTCGTGGGAGATAATTGAAGGTGATGTCATCAAACTTCTCAAGTAACCCCAAAACTACCTTTCGATAATTGATCAATTTAGGGTCCCTTGTCTCCCATTCGCCTCTAAGCTGATAAATTACCAACGCAGAATCTCCATATGCTCTTAAGGTTTTTATACCTCACTCTATAGCTGCTTGAAGTCCCATAATGCATGCTTCATACTCAGCCATATTGTTTGTGCAATCAAAGTTCAACTTGCACGTAAAATGGTAATGATCGCCATTCGGGGATACCAAAACTGCCCCAATTCCATTTCCAACTGCATTGGAAGCCCCATCAAAATTGAGCTTCCAAGAAGAATCTTCAGTTGTTGCTATACACATCAACTCCTCATTTGGAAAATCAAAGTTCAATGGCTCATAATCCTCTAGAGCCCTACTGGCCAAAAAATCTGCTACCGCACTTCCTTTTATGGCCTTCTGAGTTATGTAGACTATATCAAATTCTGAAAGCAAAATTTTCCATCTCGCCATTCTCCCATTTAGAGCCGTTGACTCCATCATGTATTTCAACGGATCAAGCTTTGAGATGAGCCAAGTGGTATGGTATAGCATGTACTGTCTTAATCTCCGAATGGTCCAAATCAGCGCACAACACAACTTTTCAATTGGTGAATATCTCATCTCACAGTCAGTGAATTTCTTACTGAGATAATAAATTGCCTTTTCCTTTTTCCCTGACTCGTCATGCTGACCAAGTACACATCCCATAGAATTACTGAACATTGACAAGTAAAGTATTAATGGTTTATTTGGGCTAGGTGGAGATAATACTGGAGTATTTAACAAATATTGCTTGACCTTTTCAAAAGCATTCTGGCATTCCTCATCCCAAGTACCTTGATTGTGCTTTCTGAGGAGGCGAAAGATGGGATCACATTTCTCGGTTAGTTGTGAAATAAACCGAGCGATGTAATTTAACCTTCCTAGGAATCCTCGAACTTTCTTCTTAGTACGTGGTGGAGGTAACTCTCGTATGGCTCTGACTTTGTCTGAGTCGACTTCAATTCCCTTTTCACTGACTACAAAGCTTAATAACTTTCCCGATCTGGCTCCAAAGGTACACTTTGCTGGATTGAGCTTCAACTGAAATTTTCTCAACCTCAAGAACAATCTTCTCAAGACCTCAATGTGCTCTTTTTCTGTATGCGACTTGGCAATCATATCATCAACGTATACCTCAATATCCTTATGCATCATGTCATGGAATAAGTTTACCATAGCCCGTTGGTATGTTGCTCCTGCATTCTTCAGTCCAAATGGCATTACTTTGTAGCAAAAGGTACCCCATAAGGTTATGAAGGTGGTTTTATCCATGTCCTCTGAATGCATCTTTATCTGATTGTATCCCGAGAAGCCATCCATGAAGGAAAACAACGAATATCCTACTGTGTTGTCCACCAAAGTGTCTATGTGTGGAAGAGGGAAATTATCTTTAGGGCTAGCTTTATTTAAATCTCTATAATCAACACACATTCGTACCTTCCCGTCTTTCTTAGGAACTGGTACAATGTTAGCTTCCCATTCGGAGTATTTCACTTCTTGCAAGAATCCTGCATCGAACTACTTCTTGACTTCATCCTTTATTTTCAAAACGATATCTGGCCTCATTCTTCGCAACTTCTGTTTGACTGGCTTACAATCCTGTCTTATCGAAAGACGATGTACCATAATGTCAGTACTCAATCCAGGCATATCCTGATATGACCAGGCGAAGATATCCTTGAACTCTCGAAGCAACTCAACCAGATCATGCCTTGTGTCCTCACTAATTAGGGTTCCGATTTTCAACTCCTTCCCTTCCTCCAGGGTTATATTTTCTACTGCTTCTTTCTCATGAGGCATGATTTGTTTCTCTTCCTGTTTTACCATTCTTAACAAATCAAGAGGTACATCACAATCTTGAACACCTTCAAAATCCTGAGGTTCTTCTAAACATATGTCTTGCTCGTAAGAGAAATCAGGAATTGCCGTATCAATGCTCATATCATTAATATTTAGGGATCTGAGAAGTATAAAGAAAATAAAAAGAATGAATGAATTTAAGAATAATTATTTATGTACTATGAATGAAAGAATAAGAATTGTCAAAAATTTGATGGAATATTGATTGATAAAAATGAAGCAATACTCATTTGAATTAATAAAAGTTATGTCTTATTAAAAAAATGATAAATGATCATAAGCCTATTTCACAAATGTAATCTTATTACTCCTAGGCTTTAGAATAACAAGAATGTTTGAGAATTACTCTGAAAAATTCCTAAAGACTACAGGAAGTTCTTCCGCAGTCCAGTTGTTCAGAGAGCTTCCCGATTCGTAAGGGCGAATGCCCTCAAGGTTCCTTTGCTCTAGTCCTTCATCATGCACAGCATTAATTTGATGACTCTCCTCTTCAAGTAATCCTCTTGATATGAAGGTTTTAGTTATAGGAGGGAATGTCATCGATTCCCACCCCACTTCTCTTCCATCTAAACGCGCCCTTCTCCTTTCTTGGCGTTTCTCAATGTCCTTCCTCCTTTGCTTATAGTCTGGTTTGAAGCCCAAACCAAAGCGGTCCTTTTTCTCAATCATCTTTGAGATCTGAATCCCTCATTGCAGATGCTTTCCTAAACCTCTTCCTGGTAGGGCTCCTCTTCCTGCCATCACTTGTAGAGCCATCTCTGTGGCTCTTGCCATCCTTGGCACCAGTAACTCACTTCCTTCTGAAATGAAGGTAGCATTTACAAACTCTAAAGAGCAAAATGAACACTCAATAGATTCTTCATTTACCTCAACATAGGGGGCCTTGCTAGTGACTGCTGCTATAATATCCTCTTTCGCATTAATGGTTATTAACCGTCCATATGTCACCAACTTTAATTTTTGGTGCAATGAGGAAGGCACCGCTCCTGCCGAGTGTATCCATGGTCTCCCCAATAGACAATTATAGGAGGGCTTGATATCCATCACCAAGAAATCAACTTCATAGGTATTTGGCCCGATTTCCAAAGGGATATCAATTTGTCCCATCACTCTTCTTTCAGTCCCATCAAAGGCTCTTACCACATTGCAACATGTTTTCATATGCGAACTATCAATGGGTAATCTATTCAATGTAGATAATGGAAGGACGTTCAAAGCCGACCCGTTATCAATGAGTACACTTGGAAGCGTGTATCCCTTGCACCGAGTAGTGATGTGCAAGGCCTTGGTTGATCCTATACCCCCAGGTGGGATTTCATCATCATTGAAATAAATGAAATTGTCTGCACTAATATTATTCACCAACCGATCCAGCTTGTTAACGGATATGTCATGGGTGACATATGTCTCATTAAGCACCTTCATCAATGCTTCCCTGTGCACCTCAGAACTTAGAAGTAGAGCCAATATCGATATATTTGCGAGCTTGCTTGCATGAACTGTTCGACCACATTATACTCACTATGCTTGAGGAACTTCAGAAATTCCTTAGCTTCTTCCTCCGTTACTGGCTCTTTGACAGGCATTTCAACCTCTTTTTTCTTCTCCACACTAGCATTCTTTATTTTTGTGGACTCATTACTGATGCCTACCATATCATACCACTTCCCACTCCGTGTATGGGAACCCTCAATTTGTACATCTTTGGACGCACTGGCTACATCTTCTTTTTCCTGTAACGACACATGGTAGTTATAACTCCAAGGTACCCTTTTGTTATCCTTATAAGAAAAGGATACAGGTTTATGGATTACAACCTTGGGCCTAGTTTGCGTCCCCGCTTCAGTATTCCCCGGCAAGGAAATAATAATTCTTGGCCGGCTAATTTCTTGTTGTTTATCTTCCGATGCATTTATTTCTTTTATATAAGAGCTACCTTCAAAAACTTGCAGCTCTTTATTATCAATGAAGCCTTGCACCAAGGCTTTGAATTCTTCACAATTTTGGGTCTCATGACCCTCTTTTCCATGGAACTCGCAGTAGTTCCTCATTTCTTCTCTTTCTTTCTCAGAGGTTATCATCCCTCTCTTCACCATCTCTTTCCAAATTTCCCTCAAAGGCATTCTCATCTCAGCAACATTTTCCTTGATTATTCCTTCCCTAGTTTCATCAATGGAATTCACTCCTTGATTGCCATGATCTGGTAGCGAATTTTCAGCGTTAGGGTTACTATCGAATCTCACCACCCCCATCTTGATAAGCCTCTCCACGGCCTTCTTGAATCCAATGCAATTCTCAATTGAATGTCCTGGTATTTCCGCATGATATTCGCATTTAGCATTTGCATCCTACCACTTGGGGTACGGTGGCTGTAACGGTTTCAAGTGAAATGGAGCAATAGCGTGTGCATCATATAAGCTTTGATAAAGCTCACGATACGTCACAGGGATAGGCGTGAATTGCATCCTCTCCGAATTTTGTCTTGATCCTGATTCTTGTCTTTGAGTACTTTGCTGGCCACTCATAGCCACTTTGGGTGACTAATCAGGTGGATCGCTTTTGAATTGAAGCTACTTGTGTTGTTCACTTCATTATCTTTTCTTCTTGGGGCCGATCTTTTGGCTGCTTCCCATCAATTTTGCCACCCCTTATGGCATTCTCAATTATTTCTCCTGCCATAACTATGTCTGCAAAACTTTTGGTAGTGCTTCCAATCATGTGAGTAATGAATGGAGCCTTCAAAGTGTTAATGAACAACATGGTGGTTTCTTTCTCCAACAGTGGTGGTTGAACTTGCATTGCCACCTCTCTCCATCTCTGTGCGTATTGCCTAAAATTTTCATTAGGCTTCTTTTCCATGTTTTGTAGAGTGATCCTATCAGGGGTCATGTCAGTCACATGATTGTACTGCTGCATGAAGGCTTGTGCGAGGTCCCTCCATGAACTTATTCTAGCCCGGCTCAACTGATTGTACCACCTGGCTGTCGCTCCTACTAAACTGTCCTGGAAACAATGGATCAACAATTGATCATTGTTTACGTACCCGGTCATTCTTCTACAGAATATCATAATGTGAGCCACTGGGCAAGTAGTCCCGTTGTATTTTTCAAACTCCGGAATCTTAAATTTGTGAGGAAGCACCAAGTCTGGGACCAAACTTAGATCTTTGGCATCGACTCCCTGATGCCCTTCAGCACTTTCTAAGACCTTAAATTTCTCCTCCAGCCGTCGGCAACATTCTTCTAACTGTTTTGTAGCTTCGGCTCTCAAATCTTCCTTTTCAGCTATATCCAAATCGAGAATGAGAGGATTGGTAGGGTTATCGCCTAAATTGAATCCCGGGCCAGTTGGGAAATTTTTAGGAATCCCAGCATCAACTTGACCTTGTTGAGGCCTTATTGTGACAGACGGCCCACGAGGATATGCCTCAGGTTGAGTTTGTATGTGAGGTGGAGTGAAACCAGGAGGAGGACCCTCATTCTCTTCTCCAGCAATTGCCATGGGAGCCTTTCCCTTATCAGTGGCCCTCAGTAGTTGAGCCATTTCGGCCATCATATTCCTCTGAGCCTCTAGCATATGCTGTCTCATGTCAGTCTGCATCTTGGCCAATTGTTCTTGCAATTGGTCCTGCATGTCCTTCTGTAGCTGCTCAAATCTTTGGTCCATATTCTTCGATTTAGCGCGTGTGCCGTAGGGATGTGTTGCTTCCAGATTTCTTTTTCTTACTCTCTTTCTTCCTTTATAATTTTAACTTAATTAGGGTCTTTCTATAAACTTGAATGCATATGATGTAATGAAATGCAAATGCATGAATGCCAAAAAGATGTCGATTTTGACTCAGTTTCATTTTAGAAAACGTTATTTAAGGAACAAAAATCTTTTCATAAAATAGATTACAAATACACTTTTGCCCTTAGGCCTAAAGTTTTAACCCTATCTAATAACAATGCTAACTCTCGTCCCTTGTCTGACGATGACTCATACATCATACTCAGCATTCTAGCTTGTGTTGCCAACTCCTGCAAGTGTTCAGCGACCTCTCGAATCTGAACTAAGGCCTCTCCCATGATATGATCTCTATCTCCCACTTGACTTTGAAGATGGTGAAATTCTCCCTTCCACTGTTCTTCTCTCGCCTCGAGCTGCTCAATCTGTGACTCACAACCCTGTAGTGCTGCTTCTAACTCTCCAATGTTATGCTTCATATTCTCAATCTTGTCCAAGCTTACCTTTAACTCGATTTCAGAGTTACGACTTCGGTGATGATGAAGGGATCGTCCAAGCTCTGACACCTTAACTTTTAACCTTTGATTTTCCTTCTCTAGGGCCTGATTACGAGACTGCATTTCTTGGAACTTTTTCTCCCAATACTCGGCCTTGGCTCGCTCCTCTTGAATCTCCTGCTGCCATTGCTCTGAAGACCTCCCTAATCCGACCCTTCTCAAAGTTATCTGTGCCTTCTTATAATGCTTCTTTAGGTCATCTCGATCTTCCTCAACCTTTCTCTTTTCCTTTTTCATCTTCTCGACTTCTATGTTTTGAACATCAACATCAAGACTTAAGCACATTTTCTCCTCTTCAAGCTTCTCAATCCTCTTTTCTAGCTTTGAATTCTTCCTCTCGAACTCTTGCTTCATAACCTCCAACTCCGATGGGATCACTCGCAAGTTCTCCTCCAATGATTGAGCCTCTCCTAAAATCGGCCTAGGGATATTATCGTTGAATCTCTTACTAAACCAACCTTTATACTCGAGAGTTGACGTCGAACCTTCAGTCAAGATCTTCATACAGAAAGGCTTCTTTCAAGCCTCAGAAATCTCTCGCATCCTCTTCTTATAGTGATCTCCTTTGTAAGAGAAATCACTCAGAGCTAGACCCTGTGTAGCCGGTATGAACTGCCTTGCTCTATATTGCCTCAAAACAAGCAACGGTGTATATCCCACAATTCCCCAAATTCCTGGCAAAGGGACCCAATCAAAACTGCCGCATCGGTAAAGGACTTCACTAGGAACCAACCAAGAAGCCTTCCACATAACATCTTCCTCTCGAAGATTCTGAAGAATATCTAACCATCTCTCCTCTGAAATGTCATCTCTCCTAGGCATGTCCACTGCTTCCTTTAAGGAGAATAACCTCAAAGAAAACTCGGCAAGGAACCCTATCTAGCTTCCAAAAGTGACTATGAAACCAAACTAACAAAGAATCAGTGCACATCCAATGAATCTTCCTTCACCAACTCTTCGACATGCACTCAAGGACCTTATCGTTTCAGCTAGGATCGCAGTACGCGGTGTTCTTGCTTTACAAGTCGATCAAATAAATCTGCGACCGACTCATCTATGTGCCCCAACGCCTTCGGAAAATCACCATGCCATAAATGCTCAAAGCCGTGGCGTCGACCCTCTTCTTCACATCTGGATGCGTCAATATCAAATCCTTCAAAACGGCCCACGGGATGCATTTACTATCACCTTTTTGCTGTACACGATCCATAGCCCACTGCTCACTCATCCCAGTAATCATTACCAATTTCTTAACGAAAGTTGGAAGGCTAGCAGGCCTGACATAAGCCTTGTAACCATGAATCCTTGAACAACGCAGTAAAGTCGTATACTCCTCTAAAGTAGGTACAAGATCAGCATCACCAAATGTAAAGCAACTATAAGCAGGGTTCCAGAACTGTACCATAGCTCGAAACAAGTGTTTATCTACCTTGACGTCCAGCAAATAGGGGAGATCTCCATAACTCTGATAGAAAAGCTGCTTAGCATTATCATCCCACTGGGCCCAAATGTTTCTCACCCTCAGAACTCATTCTCATATCGAATTAACACGAGTGAAGTCTCGTAACTCTGACGTATACCCCTCGGTGACACTATCTCCTTTCTCTAACTGGGTTTTCTCTGACCAGGTACAAATAAAAGCATTGTCCTCTACTTTATTAAGGTATTCGTTCCTCATTATAAAACTTTCTAATCTAGAAATCAAGCCTTGAATCGACACCTTTAAATGCGGAATGACATGCAATGACAACAAAATAAAACAGTAAGTCAGTATCATATATATATAGGAAAGCGATAAATAAATCCTTATAAGGGTAATTTTCTAAAGGTTATCACTATTATCCCTAGGATAAGCACTTAAAAGTTCACTATATGAGTTTTAGTTCTAAGGCCAGGATACCTGAACCAGCAGATTCCTCGGTCTTCACCCACTATAGGCTTATATAGACCGAGTTCAGTTCAGGGGGACACTTTTCCCCATGGCCATACAGAGATGAAAATCTCACGAAGACATAGGTAAAGTATCCCGGAAGCAATCCACTAGCTCATACGAAGGTGAAAACCTTACGAAAGCGTAGCTTCTCACTCCCACTTAAAGGTATGACCACGACGGTCGTGCAAATGCAATGTAAAGCAATAAAGTAACAAACATATGCAGCAAACACGTGTAAAAAGATTTAATTGTTCCAAACTTCTGACATTAAGACAAAAATACTCAATTTCTTGGCTTGACTCTCTTAACATCCCCAGCGGAGTCGCCAAGCTGTCGAAACCATTTTTTAAAAGGGGTTTTGAAAAACGGGGATCGACTTTTGAAAAACAAAAACGGGAGTCGCCACCAATCTTTTAAAGTGCGATTGGATCACTATATAAAACGTTTTGGCCTACGAAATTATGAGAAAATAGGTTCGGGAGTCGGTTCCATACGAGGAAGGATTAGCACCCTCGTAACGCCCATAATTGGTACCAAATTGAGTAATTCTTGTCTTAGTGTCATAAAATTGAAAGAATTTTAAAAAAATGATATTTCCTTTAAACCATGATGTTTTGAGAGAAGAATCAAGATTCATTCGTTTTAAAAGAGTACAAACATCACATCCAGCATGATTGGACATGATATCTTTTATCTTTCGTAACTAAAATCATCTCATGATTTATAAAACTTGTTTAAAAGGATATTTTAAATATTTAGTCAAACGAGAAATTGCAACCCAGCATGTTAGGGCACTATTTCTCGAATTTCTAAGTAATCAAAACATTGCCTTACTCTTTTTTTTAAAAAAAGTTTCTTTTTAATTAAATAAGATATGACTTTTGGTTTTTTTTAAAAAATGATATGTTTTAAAATAACCTAATTTCAATATATATATGTTTTATCATTTCATGCAAATATAGTAAAACATATATATAACAACATTTTATGCAAATATATATACCTAAATTATCATAAATAACTAATTTTACGCAAATATATAAATATAAGAACAAAATGATGTGTAAAATTTAACCTATTAAACTATATCCAAAGTAAAAGAGAATTTAAAAATAAGCAAATTAAATGTATGAAATATAAAAATAAGAAATTTAGAAATATATTAAACGATGTAAGAACAGTAAAAGAAACCCCTTTTTTTAAAAAAATATGTATACATATATAAATCATATGATAAGGTATAATAACTTAATATATGAGAAAAATAGTATAATAGATGTTGTTTATTCTTTTTAAAAATGTATATAATTAATAAGTAATGTATACTTTAGGATAAAATAAAGGTAGTAAAGAAATATAATAAAATATGATTTACAAATAAAAATAATATAAGAAGAATGTATAAAATAATAATAATCTAGTAGGTATTTCATATAAAAATATAATAAAATAATTGATATATATATATATATATAGAAAATACATAGTATTTACTAACTTTATAAATAAATATGTAATAATATGAATAATATAATACATAATATATAAAATAACATGTGCTAAAACATATAATATAGATATAAATAATATATATAATATATAATAAAAATTAAACATATATAATAATATAATAGATAAAATATAGAAAAATAAATAATATATATATATAATGAAAATACATACAACATATAGTAAAATGCAAATATAAAAATAGCAATATATTGAATATATAAAAAATGATATATACTATTTCATATTAAAAATAAAAAAATAAAAAAATAAAATTCAATTGAAAATTCTGGGGTTAATTGTAAAATAATAAAAACATTTGGACCTAATAAAAGAACAAGCTGGAACAGAGGGACTCATTGGGTAATTAAACCCTAATCCCCAAAACAAAGACCGTTTCCAAATGAATTTTAAAGGTCGTTTGGACTAAATTAAAACAAATATATAAGATTAAGACCAAATTAAAATAAAAATAAAATTCAATTGAAAAATTTACAAAAATGAAGGATTAATTGGGAAATTTGCCCATTCTCCAAAAAGCGCGATCCTCCCGGTCATCGGGTCAACGCTACGGATCCTCCTTGAACGACGCCGCTTTAAAGCTTATTGTTTTAAGCTAAACGACATCGTTTTAATAAGGCTATATAAGCCAATTTTCAGCTAAAAAAAAACTTTTAACCTGGTTTTAAAAAAATATATATGAAAATCCTCTGAAAGAGGAATAGGGAGGAGGCTCTCAGCGCTTCGTTGAGCTTCCGTCTCTGACCTCTCACGCGCTCATGCGCCGCCACATACGGTGGCTCAGAAGGCTAAAAACCTTCATTCCTCCGGGTAAAATACAGGTAATCCCTTTCCCTTTTTACTATTTGTAATATATATTAAAAATATTCACATTTGTACTCGATTAGCTACTGGTATTGTAAGTTGGTAATACTGTGCTCTGTTGAATCTGTTTGTATATTTCTTTTCTGGAAAATCGTGTGTTACAAAATCAGAAAAAGATGGGTTTTTATAACCCTTTGTGAGTGATTTACAATCTGGGAAAGAAATCTTTTGATTTCTTTCCATATTTTGCCTCTGTTTTCTGCTGTGGTTTTTCATTTTGCAGATGTCTCGCGAGAAAATCAGTGAACCAGGATGATTAGGCCCTGATGGCGACGGTGCTGGCGCTGATCTGCTTTCATTCGGCTTCAACTACGGCCAAATTCAAGGCCAGGAATCACGGCGTCGATGGTGGGTCACTGCGAGACGCACGAACACGTCTGTTGGGGTGCTTGTCTTCTGGAGTCTTCCATTTGCGGCGCCTAGGGTTTCTGAAACCCTAGGGCTTTTCGTGTTCTATTTAACATTTGGGCCTCTTGGGCCCCGGGTGTAATGGGTCTGTAAGGCTTTTGGTAGTTGGGTCAAGTGTAAGCAGGTAATGGGTTAATAGGCTGTTGGGTTTTAATTTTTTGGGCTCTGTAAAAGGACTGTTAAAAAAACATTTATTTATTTCCAATTTTAAAGTCCGGGCAAATTTTGGTTATTACAGCAAACATATTCATTAATTTCGTGGACAAACATGATTCCAAGTTACTAATGAAATGCTATGTAAATTTCTTCCCATTTTTTTAAACTTCATATTTCAAGTATATTTTGAATTTTGAATTTTTAATTTAATAGGGTAAGATTTTTTTTTTTTAGTAATGACAATGCCCGCGTATATTAATAGAAAATGCTTCTACCATCCGCGGAAGGGTTGGGTTAAGAAAGTTTCTTATTGGACCTATTGTGCTTTCCTTTTCGAAAAGATAACATATATATGGAGGTGTATTTATTTGATTTGGACTCTTTTTTATTTTTATTCCCTTTTTTTTATTGTGCTTATATTTTTTTAGGGAAATAAATATTGACACATCCTAAAAATCGGGTTAGTAGAAATTTGGTTAGTGAACCGAGAGTTGTAACGCCCAAAATTTTATAATTTATGGGTTTAAGTATGTCATGAAATTTGAATTAGTTTAGTGGTTAAGTGTCTTGGTTGTGTGCTAGAGGTCCTATGTTTGATTCCCTTCCCTTGACTTCCTTCAATTGGTTGTTCACATACAGGTTATATTTTATTCTTGTTACTTTGTTGACAGAACGAGTCTGTTGGTTCAATGGTAAAGCTTCAGCTTATCCTTAGGTTTTTCCTTCAAGTAAAAAAAAAAAAACTTTGCATCCACTAATATGATACTGACAAATGAGGATAAAAGAAGAGAGCGTAATTGATTGGAGAAATGAAGTTATTGACATATTTTGATATTTGTTTAAGTACATGGATTGGGAAATTGTGTAATTTTAACAAACGAAAAGAAACTTTCATTAAAGGATGGAGGAAAGCATGGAGGAAAGTAATTCGAGAGAATCGGTGCATCAAGTCATTATGCATTCACAAGCCTTTCTCTTGCATGTAACCTGATTATATGTCTTGACTACAACCCAAGGGCTAAAGCAAAACTGAAATTTAAAACACAAGGGAGACACTACAGTCAAACAAAAGAACTAGGACAAAGAAAGGCCGAGACACAACAAACTTGAAAGCCATTCGTTGTCCACCCCAATGTGCCATAAAAGCACACCCATCTTGTTCTGTGATGTTTCCACGAGATGGCAAAATTTGTAATGAAAGCAAGCACCGTAATGCAGGAGAGCAAACTGCGACTTTGAAACAAGCTCAATCGTGTTGCTTCTCGAAATTGTTGCTCCAAAACCACCCTGACAAGGGATAATGAAGGAAATCGAAAAAGGTAAAATAAAGAGGGAAGTAATAAAAGGGAGAAGGTGGTGGCCAATCACACAGAAATGCAAATCTAAGGTTAAGTTTTCTTTTGTAGGAGAGTTTAAGGAAAAGGGTTTTGTGTACATATTGTGATTGTCTTTTATAATAAGCACTATGCCAATGTATTACTCCATCTTTTTTCTTAATTATTTATATAATACACTTATGATCAAGAAAAACTATTCACATTGTTTTAGAGTATGTATCTAATATATTCAAATATACAAAATGCATATAACAAAATTATAAAAGGTGTTTGAAAAGGTTCAAGAATTAATCAATTTATTTGACATTCGAAAACAAAATCTTTAATAAAAAAATTGTTACGCATATTGGGTTGAGTTTTAATTTCATGTATGATAATTGAAAATTAAAATTAACGCATCATTTTATTAAAATAATTATTATTTGTTAGATATCAAATGGTTTAACTAATTATAATATTGCATAGCATAAAAATTTATGATGTCCATGCATCATAAAAAAATACATATCATCACAATAAATTATTACAACGATAAGTCTTATTATGGTGAATGATGGATTCAACACGAATCATGATCGTCTCCTCCGTAAGTTTCATCACCAATCCTCAATGCATCCAATTAATTGTGAAATTTGAGAAAATAGAAAAAGCTTGTGATGGTTTAGAGAAGATGTAACATGATGATTACCTCCTTCACTGTCAAGAATTTTAGTAAGTCCCCGATTCATACTTCAACCCTCCTTCCTGTTAAATATTTATAATTAATTTTATTGTATTAGAAAATAAATTTATAAATATAAATAGTAAAAAAGAAAACCCATTTCATTGTTCAATATAAATGAAATGCTGCAAAATTATTTTCTTCTAATATGTTTACTTTTTTATGATTAAGTTTTAAAAAGATTCAATTAGCCAACTTATTGGCTATACTAACTATTTAGTAAATATAAAATATGTTTACATTAATATTTTCATATTTAAATAGAAATTCAGGACGAGTTGCCCAAAATTTGTGAAAAATCTTGTTCACGGCCTAGCACGTATTGGTCAGCTTCCCATTGAACTGGGTAAATATTGTGAGCTTGTCTTGAATGTGCTAATCAAGCCAATCAAGTCAACACTTTAAATTTCTTGTTCAGGTTTAGATCCAAATTGGTAATCATATCGGACGGATAATTTGATGCTTAAATATATCTAATCATAATATAAAAAAAAAAAAGCTAATATATATATATATAATTAAATGTGTAAACATAAAACCTTATTTCCAAAATTCCATGTTTCCTCTTTTGTTAACTTGATGTTTAACTCCTCGGCCAACTTTTCCAAATGTTGTAAGGTTCCCTCTATCGGTATTATACCATCTTGATCTCCACTATAACATTGTAATCATATTAATAAAAAAGAATCAGTCAAATGGTTTAAGAATTTCTTTTCAAAATCGTTCACTTTGATTCTTCATACTTATTTAACTTATTTCAAGAAAGTATTGGAAAAAAGTATGGCATACAAATACAATACCAACCTGAATATTGTAATGGGAACCGATTGTTGAAGAAGGTTTTTAAGCGCAGGAAGCATGTCAAAGTCCTTATCAGCTTCGTTGTATTTAAAATTAGCTCTAAATAAATAAGAGTGACATATAATGAAAATTTTAAGGTTAGAAAATTTTACACAACATTCATCTCAATTAATAAGTAAGTTATTTATTTTACCTAAACAAGAGGTGACAATATGGAGATAGAAAAATTGACCGCGAGTCTTAAAACTTGAATTTAAAATAATTTCTAAAAAGTAATTATATCAACATATCAGGAAAAGAAATCAATTATTTTCAAATTTTAAGGGAGAACTTACGTGAAACAACCCTTCCATCTATATGACAAGTTTGTTTGATTCCCATGGAAAGCTTTTTGAACTTCCGGGAGATTAAAGTAAAATTGCACCCTTAATGGATGGCACATGTCTACTTCTGTGCTAACTATAGGAACCTGGACCGAAAAATAAAATGTTACGCTTTTGATATGACCAATAAAAGAAAAATAACACAAATTAGTTCTACTGAGTTGATCAATTAATTCGATTCTATACAAACTTATGTTATTTGTAGTTTCGAATTGAAGTAAAGTAAGAGGAATGTAAAGAAATAAATGAAAACCTGTTTTCCTAAGTTCAAATCTTGCTCGCTTTAGTACAAGGAGGACGGAAGACATCAAATAGCTTCTGTGGGGAGTAATTATGAGCATCGGTCTTGAAAGCAGCCAAATCGGCCTCAAACACAAGGTTTTTGCATTTTGCACTCCAAGTGGTTTTGATGCTAGAAAAGTAATTATTTTCATCAATGGCATTGCATTCTTTCTTGATTTCGTTATACAACGAGCTGTTTATCATCTCCCGAGAGAAAAAGAAATCAATTTTTGCAATATCGTCTAGCTTTTTACGAAGCATTGGGTTTCCCAGCTGTTCAAAATAGTTACAATTAAAAAAAAATAAGTTTCACAATAAAATATTTAAATTAACATTGGATTGAACCTAACCATGTTTACCGGAGATTTGAGCTGCAACACGTGTTATTTTTGTTTTATTTAGGCCCGATAAAATTCTTAAAAATATTTTTGTATAATTTTAATTTTTTATGTTAGTGTCGATGCTTGATTTAAATCAAAATTTATTGTCTATGATATATGGTAATGAGCAATAATCAAAGTCATAATGTTTTGATCCAAAACGTAGAAGTCGGTATCATAATCCAATCTAATAAAGCTAAGCCTTCTCGAATTAGGCAAGTTACTCAAGCATGAACATTTCTAACTAATCCTTTTATGCAAATATATATTAAAGTGGAAATTAAATTTGATACAATTTTACTTACAACCAATCCTTTGAGGTTAAATTTGGATTGCTTGGATTGCTCGTTGTCGTCGAGTAAAGCATTAGCAAGATTTGGTACAAAATGTCCTGGAATAAAATCCACAAATTTAATTATAGTAATGAACATGTTATGTTGTTTGTATTGTTGCATGGAGACTTATCCATAACTCGTATTAAGACAAGATCATTTGATTGTTATATTTCTATGAAATAATTAGTTTGACATATTCAATTCAAGAAGTATGTTACAAGAAAATAATAATAATGAAAATATTTATATTTTTTGAATTATTTTTACAAAATTTTTAATTTAATAAGAAATTTGATTAATTATTTGAGCTTGAATCTAAAAATAATAGTGTTGCAAGCTTGATATGTAAATAATAAAGTACAATATATAGAGAGAAAAAACTATATGCTAGACATCGCATTATATTTTGTTTAGTTACTCATTAAGTATATTTTGGTGTATTAAAAATATTTTGATATACAACCAGATAAGAGAAAAGAAATTGTTCACTGCAAAAACTTGACCCACTAGATATAGATCTTTCGACTTGAAGACCGGATATTTTTCATACCATTTTTGCATAAATATAAGCAATATTTTATCTCAGATGAAACAAAAATTGAAAACTATCAATATATATAAAATCCAAACTATTTTAATTAATAATGAAGAATATATACTATGATCTTACTAGTGATATCATCTCCGTTATTATAATCACTACTTGTGTTTGAATATGACCATCCAGATCCAATAGGGGAGTCGATAAACAATAGATTTGACACTGAAACATATATTAGACAGAATTTTATATAGATATAGAAATACAAAAAAAAAACCAATATAAGAAAGACAAAGCAAATCGTTTCAATACAATGAAAACTAGCCTTACTGTAACATTTTATAGCTCTAAAACATTTAATATTTTTTGATAAATTTATATCGATATGAAAAAAAACAACTATGAAACATGATATATATATATATGTACACAAAAAAAAATATCAATAAAAGATAAGCATAGGAAATTAGACAACCTTTATTCCAAGAAAATAAATTTGTTTGGAGACCATGAGCATCTTTCAGTAATAATAAAAGGTCCAACACTTCCAAAGGCATCTCCAATGGGAAGAACACCCTGGTCCTGAATAGTATTACACAAAAGATTTTATTATATGAGAATAATCAAACAAACTTATCGGCTAGGCTTAAGTAAAGCAAGAAAAATAGAGTAATGGTTCGATCTAACGTAATGATTAGTCTAGTTCGATAAGTATTTAGTATATGTTTAGACGTATGGCTTTCCAGATGAGGAAAAATCATAGATGAGCAAGGCTATAAAATTTGTGTTAGGGATGGAGATAAAGCTAAAATCTTTGCATGGAAATGGCCTAAATTGAATTATTACTTTCTAAGGGGGGAAAAAAGTGATAATGTTTCCATTTGAAAGGGGAAAAGGGGATTAAATTGAATTATAAATTTTTGGGAAAGGCTAAAAATGCAGTTGTAACATTTAACCAATAGGGTCGAAGCCCTAGCTTCCCTTTGGCTTTGACTTGCACGGAGTAAATTTTATCTAACTTATTCATATAGAATACCTACTGGGAAATCCTTATAACATCAGAAAATACAATAAAAAAATTTCAGAGAGGTTAACCTCCAGCTTAACTGCATGAAGGAGGGGTGAGTTAGGGGATCTTTTTCAGCTTCAACAAAATAGTAAAAAAGACTTCGACCAACGACATTTTCATCCACATCAATATAACCAGCAAATTGCCTGAAATTAACATCTGGTTGTCCTGGCAATTTGCTTATCAAATCATTCATTGGGAAGGCATTGGAGTTAACTCCAAGTTGAAAAATAAGAAAACTAATAAAGATTACTCCCCGAAATTCCATTTGAAATTATTCTAATATTAAAGAAATAAGGGTAACAAATGTTTATTGAATTCTTTACTTTCTAATGCTTAAAATTAATGGAGAGAACTACCTTATATATTGTGTTTTTCTCTGTTTTAAAGTAAATATGTTGTTTTAATAGCTAACATTTTGAAACCGTGAAACATAGGTTTCAAGTTGTCATTGGTTTTAGGCATTATTTTGCTTTGTTAGTTTGCCTAACAATTTTTTTTGTGATGAATAAACTTTATGAATTATAGGTTTACTTGATATAAATATATTATAGGATATAGCATCAACATTGTAATGGCCCAAATTTCAGTGTTTCGGCTTTTGTGATTGTTGAGCATGGAAGTATCGGGACTTTTGTTTTGAATCTTTGTGGCATAAAACTTATGTGGGTTAAGAGGTTATGTGCTCTGGGTGGGTTTGGAAGGTCCCAAGTTCGAGTCTTAACTTGGGCTAAAGCTTGGTTTTTATTTGAATTAAGGCTGACTTATGGTTAATGGGCTTATAAGAATTTATTGGTAGGAACTTAACAGAATGGGCTTGCTGATCTAGTGGTTAAGCGGTAAGGGGTTATGCTTGAGATCTTGAGTTCAAGTCGTGAGGGTGGTATTGTTTTTATGATAATCCGTACGGACGTTTGAGTTGGACTAAAACACTAAAGAGGGAGAATATGGTTTATGAGATGTGTGCTTAACCTATTTTCCTTGTTCTTTTTGCTCTCTCTACTGTTTTCTCCTTTTCCCAAACCTCTGCTGCCGAAATTTTATTTCTTTTACTCCTCTCCTCCATTTTTCTTTCTTTCGTTTAGTTTTGGCGTACTACTAGTGGTTTCGTCGGTTCGGTAAGTGTGGTTTTGTTAAATTGTATGGTTTCTTTTTTAGATCGATTAAGAGGTAATAAATTTGTTGTTTAGGAGATAATCAGGGTTCTGTGAATCACTAATCGGGGTGCTAGACAGCGAGTAATCGCCGTTATTCGTTGAAGATAAGTAGATCTCTCGTTTTGGGATTTGTCTATTCTGAGCTATTCAAATCAAGAGACTGAAAATTTGGCTTACGATTGACAATAATAGGTTCTGGAGTGCTCAAGATTGCGTTAGGCTTCAATCGAAACCAGGTGTGTACCTCTATTGCACAGAAAACGGGTTTCAGTGAAAGCTGAAACCAAAACTGTCGATGCCACATGGGCGTATGGACTGCCCGTGTGGAGGCCGTGCGGCGATACACGACCGTGTGTTCGACAAGCCAGACCGTGTGCGTGCCACACGGACACGACAGACACGGGCGTGTGATGGCTTGTAGGTCGTGTACGAGGCACGGGCTCAGGCAAATGGGCCGTGTGGGCCCACACGGGCGTGTGGAAATCTGGGCCAGGTCGTGTTATCCAGACGGGCAAGGCCAATTTGGGCCGTGTGACCCACACGGGCGTGTGGGCCCATACGGGCAGGGCACACGGGTGTGTGAGCCCCTTTAATTTGAATTGTTCTATAAGGTTGCACGGGTCGCCCAAGTCGTTTGTGACCTGCTGTAGGGTCGGTAAGCCTCATTTAGACTCTTAATTCCGTGATGTATGTGTTAGCATGTTATACCTGGCGTGATTATCTGAACTGTTCTGAAAATAAATGTATGATCCGTTTGTCTGCATTATAGCATGCCATGTTTGTATGATGCCTTGCATCAGGGTGGGTTTGATGAAGTGAAGGGAGTATCTGAAGGGCTTCATAAGCTCGTTATCTAGCAGTTAAGCTGTATACTTATGATATGTGCTGCATTGTGGTACCTTATGGTGTGTAGAGATGGATGGGACGATTGTATCCCCATATATGGTGTGCAAGGATGGGTGGGTCGATTTTATCCCCACATGGTGTGTTGGGTTTGACGGAGTTGGTGTGCAGGGCTGGTGGGCATATTCTATTGATCTGATCTGTTATGCATGTTATATCTGAGATGGGTTGAAGCCCTAAGACTATATTTGATAATGATCCTATAAGGGCCTAGGCCCGAATTATGATTGTATTCTGTTATCTGTTTGCATGCATGCTATGCTATGGGGATGTACACACTGAGTTGTAAAACTCACCCCTTTATTTATTTATCTGTTCAGGTAATCCCCAGCAGTAGGCGGATCGGTGCAGTGGAGGACTCGACGGTGACCACATCCGCATACATTTTGGTTATCACTTTTTCCTTGGTTTATTCATTATTTGTTTGTGGGTTTGATGTGGCTTTGGATTTGGAATTTTGGATATTGATTTGGGTTTTGAATTGTGGATGTGGATTATAAATTACAAACATCAATATTATGGTTTTTCGGAAATAAACTAAGAATTTTTCATAAATAGAAATGGGTTCTTAAAATAATAACCAACAAATGGGTTTCAAAAGCTTCCGCGATAGAGGAACATTTTCGAAACAATTCGACTTTTCCACGATTTTCGACTAAGTAAAAGATAACAAATAAAAGGGTTTTTGAATCGAAATGATTGGGTTAAAAACACTCTCATGTGACATCGTCAGAGTCGACCATAACGTCTAGGCCAGGTTTGGGGTGTTGCAAACATATTCTTTAATTTCGTGGACAAACATGATTCCAAGTTACTAATGAAATGATATGTAAATTTCTTCCCATTTTTTTAAACTTCATATTTCAAGTATATTTTGAATTTTTAATTTTTAATTTAATAGGGTAAGATTTTTTTTTTTTTTTAGTAATGACAATGCCCGCGTATATTAATAGAAAATGCTTCTACTATCCGCG
Organism: Gossypium longicalyx; assembly: GCA_025698465.1. NCBI lineage: Eukaryota > Viridiplantae > Streptophyta > Magnoliopsida > Malvales > Malvaceae > Gossypium > Gossypium longicalyx. Next base: position 1,529,208 of record CM046999.1, read on the forward strand.
GAAGGGTTGGGTTAAGAAAGTTTCTTATTGGACCTATTGTGCTTTCCTTTTGGAAAAGATAACATATATATGGAGGTGTATTTATTTGATTTGGACTCTTTTCTATTTTTATTCCCTTTTTTTTATTGTGCTTATATTTTTTTAGGGAAATAAATATTGACACATCCTAAAAATCGGGTTAGTAGAAATTTGGTTAGTGAACCGAGAGTTGTAACGCCCAAAATTTTATAATTTATGGGTTTAAGTATGTCATGAAATTTGAATTAGTTTAGTGGTTAAGTGTCTTGGTTGTGTGCTAGAGGTCCTATGTTTGATTCCCTTCCCTTGACTTCCTTCAATTGGTTGTTCACATACAGGTTATATTTTATTCTTGTTACTTTGTTGACAGGAACGAGTCTGTTGGTTCAATGGTAAAGCTTCAGCTTATCCTTAGGTTTTTCCCTTCAAGTAAAAAAAAAACTTTGCATCCACTAATATGATACTGACAAATGAGGATAAAAGAAGAGAGCGTAATTGATTGGAGAAATGAAGTTATTGACATATTTTGATATTTGTTTAAGTACATGGATTGGGAAATTGTGTAATTTTAACAAACGAAAAGAAACTTTCATTAAAGGATGGAGGAAAGCATGGAGGAAAGTAATTCGAGAGAATCGGTGCATCAAGTCATTATGCATTCACAAGCCTTTCTCTTGCATGTAACCTGAATATATGTCTTGACTACAACCCAAGGGCTAAAGCAAAACTGAAATTTAAAACACAAGGGAGACACTACAGTCAAACAAAAGAACTAGGACAAAGAAAGGCCGAGACACAACAAACTTGAAAGCCATTCGTTGTCCACCCCAATGTGCCATAAAAGCACACCCATCTTGTTCTGTGATGTTTCCACGAGATGGCAAAATTTGTAATGAAAGCAAGCACCGTAATGCAGGAGAGCAAACTGCGACTTTGAAACAAGCTCAATCGTGTTGCTTCTCGAAATTGTTGCTCCAAAACCACCCCGACAAGGGATAATGAAGGAAATCGAAAAAGGTAAAATAAAGAGGGAAGTAATAAAAGGGAGAAGGTGGTGGCCAATCACACAGAAATGCAAATCTAAGGTTAAGTTTTCTTTTGTAGGAGAGTTTAAGGAAAAAGGGTTTTGTGTACATATTGTGATTGTCTTTTATAATAAGCACTATGCCAATGTATTACTCCATCTTTTTTCTTAATTATTTATATAATACACTTATGATCAAGAAAAACTATTCACATTGTTTTAGAGTATGTATCTAATATATTCAAATATACAAAATGCATATAACAAAATTATAAAAGGTGTTTGAAAAGGTTCAAGAATTAATCAATTTATTTGACATTCGAAAACAAAATCTTTAATAAAAAAATTGTTACGCATATTGGGTTGAGTTTTAATTTCATGTATGATAATTGAAAATTAAAATTAACGCATCATTTTATTAAAATAATTATTATTTGTTAGATATCAAATGGTTTAACTAATTATAATATTGCATAGCATAAAAATTTATGATGTCCATGCATCATAAAAAAATACATATCATCACAATAAATTATTACAACGATAAGTCTTATTATGGTGAATGATGGATTCAACACGAATCATGATCGTCTCCTCCGTAAGTTTCATCACCAATCCTCAATGCATCCAATTAATTGTGAAATTTGAGAAAATAGAAAAAGCTTGTGATGGTCGAGAAGATGTAACATGATGATTACCTCCCTTCACTGTCAAGAATTTTAGTAAGTCCCCGAATTCATACTTCAACCCTCCTTCCTGTTAAATATTTATAATTAATTTTATTGTATTAGAAAATAAATTTATAAATATAAATAGTAAAAAAGAAAACCCATTTCATTGTTCAATATAAATGAAATGCTGCAAAATTATTTTCTTCTAATATGTTTACTTTTTTATGATTAAGTTTTAAAAAGATTCAATTAGCCAACTTATTGGCTATACTAACTATTTAGTAAATATAAAATATGTTTACATTAATATTTTCATATTTAAATAGAAATTCAGGACGAGTTGCCCAAAATTTGTGAAAAATCTTGTTCACGGCCTAGCACGTATTGGTCAAGCCCATTGAACTGGGTAAATATTGTGAGCTTGTCTTGAATGTGCTAATCAAGCCAATCAAGTCAACACTTTAAATTTCTTGTTCAGGTTTAGATCCAAATTGGTAATCATATCGGACGGATAATTTGATGCTTAAATATATCTAATCATAATATAAAAAAAAAAAGCTAATATATATATATATATAATTAAATGTGTAAACATAAAACCTTATTTCCAAAATTCCATGTTTCCTCTTTTGTTAACTTGATGTTTAACTCCTCGGCCAACTTTTCCAAATGTTGTAAGGTTCCCTCTATCGGTATTATACCATCTTGATCTCCACTATAACATTGTAATCATATTAATAAAAAAAGAATCAGTCAAATGGCTTGAGAATTTCTTTTCAAAATCGTTCACTTTGATTCTTCATACTTATTTAACTTATTTCAAGAAAGTATTGGAAAAAAGTATGGCATACAAATACAATACCAACCTGAATATTGTAATGGGAACCGATTGTTGAAGAAGGTTTTTAAGCGCAGGAAGCATGTCAAAGTCCTTATCAGCTTCGTTGTATTTAAAATTAGCTCTAAATAAATAAGAGTGACATATAATGAAAATTTTAAGGTTAGAAAATTTTACACAACATTCATCTCAATTAATAAGTAAGTTATTTATTTTACCTAAACAAGAGGTGACAATATGGAGATAGAAAAATTGACCGCGAGTCTTAAAACTTGAATTTAAAATAATTTCTAAAAAGTAATTATATCAACATATCAGGAAAAGAAATCAATTATTTTCAAATTTTAAGGGAGAACTTACGTGAAACAACCCTTCCATCTATATGACAAGTTTGTTTGATTCCCATGGAAAGCTTTTTGAACTTCCGGGAGATTAAAGTAAAATTGCACCCTTAATGGATGGCACATGTCTACTTCTGTGCTAACTATAGGAACCTGGACCGAAAAATAAAATGTTACGCTTTTGATATGACCAATAAAAGAAAAATAACACAAATTAGTTCTACTGAGTTGATCAATTAATTCGATTCTATACAAACTTATGTTATTTGTAGTTTCGAATTGAAGTAAAGTAAGAGGAATGTAAAGAAATAAATGAAAACCTGTTTTCCTAAGTTCAAATCTTGCTCAGTTTTAGTACAAGGAGGACGGAAGACATCAAATAGCTTCTGTGGGGAGTAATTATGAGCATCGGTCTTGAAAGCAGCCAAATCGGCCTCAAACACAAGGTTTTTGCATTTTGCACTCCAAGTGGTTTTGATGCTAGAAAAGTAATTATTTTCATCAATGGCATTGCATTCTTTCTTGATTTCGTTATACAACGAGCTGTTTATCATCTCCCGAGAGAAAAAGAAATCAATTTTTGCAATATCGTCTAGCTTTTTACGAAGCATTGGGTTTCCCAGCTGTTCAAAATAGTTACAATTAAAAAAAAATAAGTTTCACAATAAAATATTTAAATTAACATTGGATTGAACCTAACCATGTTTACTGGAGATTTGAGTACATAACACGTGTTATTTTTGTTTTATTTAGGCCCGATAAAATTCTTAAAAATATTTTTGTATAATTTTAATTTTTTATGTTAGTGTCGATGCTTGATTTAAATCAAAATTTATTGTCTATGATATATGCTAATGAGCAATAATCAAAGTCATAATGTTTTGATCCAAAACGTAGAAGTCGGTATCATAATCCAATCTAATAAAGCTAAGCCTTCTCGAATTAGGCAAGTTACTCAAGCATGAACATTTCTAACTAATCCTTTTATGCAAATATATATTAAAGTGGAAATTAAATTTGATACAATTTTACTTACAACCAATCCTTTGAGGTTAAATTTGGATTGCTTGGATTGCTCGTTGTCGTCGAGTAAAGCATTAGCAAGATTTGGTACAAAATGTCCTGGAATAAAATCCACAAATTTAATTATAGTAATGAACATGTTATGTTGTTTGTATTGTTGCATGGAGACTTATCCATAACTCGTATTAAGACAAGATCATTTGATTGTTATATTTCTATGAAATAATTAGTTTGACATATTCAATTCAAGAAGTATGTTACAAGAAAATAATAATAATGAAAATATTTATATTTTTTGAATTATTTTTACAAAATTTTTAATTTAATAAGAAATTTGATTAATTATTTGAGCTTGAATCTAAAAAATAATAGTGTTGCAAGCTTGATATGTAAATAATAAAGTACAATATATAGAGAGAAAAAAACTATATGCTAGACATCGCATTATATTTTGTTTAGTTACTCATTAAGTATATTTTGGTGTATTAAAAATATTTTGATATACAACCAGATAAGAGAAAAGAAATTGTTCACCTGCAAAACTTGACCCAGCTAGATATAGATCTTTCGACTTGAAGACCGGATATTTTTCATACCATTTTTGCATAAATGTAAGCAATATTTTATCTGTACGAAACAAAAAATTGAAAACTATCAATATATATAAAATCCAAACTATTTTAATTAATAATGAAGAATATATACTATGATCTTACTAGTGATATCATCTCCGTTATTATAATCACTACTTGTGTTTGAATATGACCATCCAGATCCAATAGGGGAGTCGATAAACAATAGATTTGACACTGAAACATATATTAGACAGAATTTTATATAGATATAGAAATACAAAAAAAAAAACCAATATAAGAAAGACAAAGCAAATCGTTTCAATACAATGAAAACTAGCCTTACTGTAACATTTTATAGCTCTAAAACATTTAATATTTTTTGATAAATTTATATCGATATGAAAAAAAACAACTATGAAACATGATATATATATATATATATGTACACAAAAAAAAATATCAATAAAAGATAAGCATAGGAAATTAGACAACCTTTATTCCAAGAAAATAAATTTGTTTGGAGACCATGAGCATCTTTCGTAACAATAAAAGGTCCAACACTTCCAAAGGCATCTCCAACGGAAGAACACCCTGGTCCTGAATAGTATTACACAAAAGATTTTATTATATGAGAATAATCAAACAAACTTATCGGCTAGGCTTAAGTAAAGCAAGAAAAATAGAGTAATGGTTCGATCTAACGTAATGATTAGTCTAGTTCGATAAGTATTTAGTATATGTTTAGACGTATGGCTTTCCAGATGAGGAAAAAATCATAGACAGAGCAAGGCTATAAAATTTGTGTTAGGGATGGAGATAAAGCTAAAATCTTTGCATGGAAATGGCCTAAATTGAATTATTACTTTCTAAGGGGGGAAAAAAGTGATAATGTTTCCATTTGAAAGGGGAAAAGGGGATTAAATTGAATTATAAATTTTTGGGAAAGGCTAAAAATGCAGTTGTAACATTTAACCAATAGGGTCGAAGCCCTAGCTTCCCTTTGGCTTTGACTTTCACGGAGTAAATTTTATCTAACTTATTCATATAGAATACCTACTGGGAAATCCTTATAACATCAGAAAATACAATAAAAAAATTTCAGAGAGGTTAACCTCCAGTTAACCAGACAGTGAGGGGTTGAGTTAGGGGATCTTTTTCAGCTTCAACAAAATAGTAAAAAAGACTTCGACCAACGACATTTTCATCCACATCAATATATCCAGCAAATTGCCTGAAATTAACATCTGGTTGTCCTGGCAATTTGCTTATCAAATCATTCATTGGGAAGGCATTGGAGTTAACTCCAAGTTGAAAAATAAGAAAACTAATAAAGATTACTCCCCGAAATTCCATTTGAAATTATTCTAATATTAAAGAAATAAGGGTAACAAATGTTTATTGAATTCTTTACTTTCTAATGCTTAAAATTAATGGAGAGAGCTACCTTATATATTGTGTTTTTCTCTATTTTAAAGTAAATATGTTGTTTTAATGGCTAACATTTTGAAACCGTGAAATGTAGGTTTCAAGTTCTCATTGTTTTTAGGCATTATTTTGTTTTGTTAGTTTGCCTACTAATTTTTTTTGTGATGAATAACCTTTATGAATTATAGGCTTACTTGATATAAATATATTATAGGATATAGCACCATCATATTCATTAATTATGAAAAACTTTTAAAAAAAAAAGGTAATTTCATTCACAAACATGATTCCGGGTAACTAATGAAATGAAATGTAAAATTCTTCCCATTTTTTTAAACTTCATATTTCAAGTATATTTTTAATTTTGAATTTAATAGGGTAAGATTTTTTTTAGTAATGACAATGCCCGTGTATATTAATAGAAAATGCTTTTATTATCCAAAGAAGGGTTTCGTTAAGAGAGTTTCATGATGCACCTGTTGTGCTTTTCCTTTGGAAAAGAGAAAATATATATTGAGGTGTATTTATTTTATTAGAACTCTATTCATTTTATATTCCCTTTTTTTATTGTGCTTATAATTTCTTTTAGAGAAATAAATACTGTCACACCCCAAAAACTGGGTTAGTAGAAATTGGGTTAGTGAATCAAGAGTTGTAACGCCTAAAATTTTATAATTTATGGGTTTAATTATGTCAAGAAATTTGATTTGGTTCAATTGTTAAGTGTTGGTTATGTGCTAGAGGTCTTGTGTTTGATTCCCTTATAATTGCTTCTACTGTTCCTTCCTCTTCATTCCTCTCTTGCCACCACTTCTTCTGTTTTCTTCCTTTTGGTTTGTGGTTTGCCATATTTCTGCGTTGTCAGCCTTTAGGTCTTCTTTTGGCAAGTGTTAGTCATTATTCTGTTATAGTAACGTGGTTTTCTTCTTCAGTTCACATGGAGTTAAGTGGAACTTTAATTGGTTTTAATGCTATGTTTAAACATTCATGTACTGATAAGGGAATATCGTAAGATGCACAACAATCCTCTAGCAAGTTAAGTGTTGTTAATGTTGTTGTTCTTCTCCAAGGGTAAGTGTTTGAATGTTCAAATTAAAGGTTGGTTTCGATTAGTTTATAGGAATCGATTATTTAGGCCGTATTAGTATCTGTATTAGTTAATTGGTTCGATTTGGATTTCGTGTGTAGATTCCAAAATTGTTGCTATTGAGACAACATATTAGAAGTGTTCAGGTGTGTCTTTCTAACCCAAAAACACTAAAAACAATCACGAAAAATTTGGAATTTCGTGAAAATTTTAAGGCTGGTAGACTACGTCACACGGTCGTGTGGTTGGTCGTATGGTAGACCATGTACATCACACGATCGTATGGTAGGCCTTGTGGCAGACCGTGTAGGTCACACGGCATGTGTGTTAAGCCTTGTGGCAGACCGTGTAGGTCACACGACAGTGTGGTAAGCCCTGTGGAAAACAGTGTAGGTCACACGGCCATGTGGTAGGCCATGTGGCAGATTGTGTAGCCACACAGTCTGGTCAAGTAGGGTGTGTGGGCCACACGTTTGGGTAATTTGTTGGCCCCGTTTGGGCCAAAAGTGGGATTTTTAAAATCAGGTAAGTAGATATTTAGTAATCTAGTAAGACCGCAAAATACGTAATCTAAACGTTTACATGTTAGTAAAGCATAACTTTGATTAGTAAAACTCTATGTAGGCTATGTGACATAATCTATTTTAATGAAACTTGTGTAAGCATCTCATAAATCTGTTTCACGCATGTCATAAATCCGTTTCACTATGATCATATGTAGCATGAGATGTTGGTATGTTTTTGTGCATTGGGGTGGGATATGATATGTGATGGAGGAAGTGTGCTCTGGCAGTTTTACTAAAATTCTAGCGGTATACCCGTTATATCTATTCAAGCACAGCTGCAAATTTTCTATGTAGGCTATGTCAAGAAATTTGATTTTGTTTAGTGCTTAAGTGCCTTGGTTGTGTGCTTGAGGTCTTGTGTTTGATTCCCTTCTCTTGAGTGTTGCTAATTTTTGCTCCTTCAATTGGCTATTCAGATGTAGTAAGAATGAGCTTGTTAGTTCAATGGTAAGGCTTCAATTTATCTACCCAAAACAATAGTATGTGGGTAAAATTCAAATTTTTAGCGATCATATAAGTGAATAACAATTTGGATATTAAGGGGATTTGGTTAGAATATTATTTTGTTAGTTTTTTTAATAAAAATAATAAGGGAAATATCCCTAAAAATACTCCCAATTTTTGCCATCCAATGTTTCCCACTTTCTCCACATTCTTCTTTCTTTCTTTTTTTTCTGTAAACCGTCACAATCTTCCCTCTTTCTATTGTTTTCTGTGAGCTTTGGGCTGATAAGAAAAATTGTTTCTACTATCCCTTCCTCTTCATTCCTCTCTTGCCATCACTTCCTCTGTTTTCTTCCTTCCATTTTGTGGTTTGCCATTTTTTTTTTCTTACCATTGCTGCTCCTTGAAGCTCCTCTGTCGCCCTTCTTTTCTTTCTTTCTTTTTTTTTTTTTTGCTTCCAGTTTTGCACTTCTTTTGTTATAGATCTAATTGGGTAATGTAAGTGCAGTTTTTCTTAATCAAATCTATGTCATTTTTCTCCTCTTTTATTTTCTGTAATGGTTTATTAATGCTTGTGTCATGGTCGAATCTCTCCTGTTCCTTTCTTTTATGTGTGTTTGTATATTTAAGGTTCAGATCCAAATCGTTCGGATCAACAATAGTATCATAAATTGTTCGCAATATTTTAAGCTAAAATAGAGTAAGTATTGAACTTCAGACTCCATATCTGTAAAGCTGATCTCCTCTATTTTGGCCCAACCCTATAGGGTTGTCAAAGGCCGATTCTAAATCATGATTGTGTGTTTTGTGTTTAGATCTAATTGATTGTAGTCTAGATTGAAGTCGTAGAAATTGCGGGTTTACATCAGTGTATTGGATTTGCGGAAATAAAGTATGGGTCCTAACTATTGTTTGTTTGGTGTGGTGTTTATTGTAAGTTGTTTGATTGTTTGCTAATTGGCCAAATGTTAAAGGGCTTTAAAATGAGGTAACCAATTTTGTAAGTACTTTACATATAGGCTGAATGTGTGTTTGATCAATTGGTTGGCTAAATGCATGCCATTTTGTGACTAGTGTCGTTAAGTATGCTATATGTCATTGATACTGACTACATGTACATATGTCTACTGAAATGTATATTGACTACATGTACGCATGCCATTAAATGTTATTATTTTCATTGGATGCATCAAAAGCATGTTGCCGATACTGTTTATTAGATGTATGCAAGCATACCACTGTCACTGTTTCACAGAATGCATGTAAAGCATGCCATCATACTGAAATTGTTCGATAAAGCATGATGTGCTACATTGTTACATGTCATACTGCATTACATTAATTTTAGGATTTGATGGGTGCTAGAGGAGTTCCGTGGAGTACTGGCGGTTTATCCACATTATTGTTTAGTAGTATATTTGCGCCTTGGAGTATTGTTGAAGTACCGGCAACTTGTCTCAACTTACTCGCAGCTTGTCTACAAACTATTGGCAGTTTAACTGCATACTAGTACTGGTGGTTTATCCACATCGAGCTTTAGCTCTTACTGTTTTACATTCGAACATGCCTATGCATATATAATCTTTACTGAACTGCCATGATCTAATATAGACATTGAAATTGTTGACTATGTGCTCTAATGTGATTGTTTGAATATATGCAAGACTACTGTTTGTTCTATTAAGACTCACTTAACCTCAACAAGAAGTAATTTAAACTAAACTTTTTTATTGACATAAAACTCCTAAATAACTAAAAATACTTAAAATTTATTCAAAATTTGGAATCAATAAATAATAAAATAATAAAACTTAATAAATACAATATTGGGCTCATGTATAATAAAAATTAAGCCTAAAAGTCAAACCCAATATGATTTAAACTCGAATAAAAAGTCCAAAACTCGTACTTTCCGTAATATCCTCGTCCAAATACTTTGTTCGTGCAATCTTCACTAAAATAATCATAACTTGAGTTACTGAACTCAAAATTGAGTGATTAAAAATGTGTTTCGGAGATAAGAGATAGCTCTTGAACCGCTATTCAAACATCTAAGCCTATAAATGCCTAGATCACATCCAAAAATTCGTTGCAAGTTGACTAATATTTTTAGCTTGAAAATTGTCAATTTGGTTGAATTGACTTCAATAAATTTCACTTATTTCGTGCATGTATCATTTCTCCCTTTCCTCGAAAAGATTCTTTCTCACATATTGTCTTTGATCAAATCTTGGTTTGATTTGTTTAGCATTTGACCTTATTATTGGGCCTTGAGTAGTGCAAGCTCATCATATCCATGGGCCTGAAATTAGGCCTTGAGACTCGCATCAAATCCACTTAGTGTAAAAATGTAAAACCTAAAGATTGTTTTACATACTTTCATAACTATTTATATGATTAATATTTTAATGATTCAACTGTTGAATTTATCTATATAATTTTACTTATCATGCATGTAAATTTTAGATTCAATCTGATATCTCTATCATCTCCGTCTGATATCTATATAATTTTTTTCACATGGGCGTGTGATCCCTGTATGCATGAAAATTTTATAAGTTTCTCAAATTTTTCAAATGTTATCGTTTAGTCCCGAACCTCTTTCAAACATGTTTTAAGGTCTCGTAGAGCCTTATAAGGGACAATGATTATGTTTGATTGACGTTTATGTGATAATGGATTTATGTGTGAGAAACGTATGATTTGTGTTGTGATTCGATCGATAATACCCCGTAACCCTAATTTAGAGATGGACACGAGTTAGGGGTGTTACAGAACAGGGGATGGAAAGGTGTTTGGCTAGATGGGTGGGATTGTTTTCTGACATGTGACATATCATTTGAATCTGTGTACATATTGTTTGCCTGATTGTTGGAGGTTCTAGTACTGTTGGGTATTAGCAATATTACTTTGTTTTTGTGGTTAAGTATTTTATGTGCTTGAAATTTAGTAAGTGTGGTCTATATAATCTGAGGTATGATTCGTGTGTATATATCTGACCGTATATAGATTGGATCTTTAGTTCCTTGTTTTTTCTTCAGTTAGACTTGTAACACCCCAAACCCCGCCTAGACATAATGGCTGAATCTGGCGATGTCACATGGAATGAGATTTGAAAATAAGTTTGTCGAGTTAAAACGGTTTCAGATAATTAGCTCTTATCTTAATTCGAAGTAAAACGCGTGTTCTTTGTCATGTCTAAAAGCGTATCTCTTTAGCGGAAGCTTTGAAAATGTTTATTTTTGGAAAACTATTCGTTTTTATCAAAAATTGAGTTTTTACCGTCTAGCCATACTAAAATCGTAAAGCAGTTAAAAATCTAAAATTCAAAACCAAACAGTCTGAAGTCTCAAAATTACACAACAAAAACCCAAAATAATGTAAATTCAAACTAAATCAAAGCAATACGAAACAGTGGTGGTCACCATCGAGTCCTCCGCCGCATCAATCCGTCTAAGACTGGGGATTACCTGCACAAATTAACAGAAGAAAAAGAGTGAGTTTTTGCAAACTCAGTGTGTAATCCTCACTGAAAACATGCATACAGATACACATCAGAATACATTCCAATACAGTCTTGGCCTGAGCATTTAGCTTGGGCCTTAGCCCAATTAGATACAGTTTCAGATATAATTTAGGGCCTTGGCCCATCTCAGATACAGTATGCAGTAACAGAAATCAGAATCCTACCCACCAGCCTCTACACACCATCTCCGTCTGACCCTACACTCCATGTGGGGTTTAAAAACACCTACCCATCCCTACACACCATGCTGTATTGAAATGCAGTATATAATCAGAATATTACAGCTGAGCTGCCAAATAACAAGCTTAAGAGCCTTTCTGAACACTTCCTCCAAATACCATCAACCCACCCCGATGCAATGCAACATGCAACAAATGTCATGCAATTATGCAATTAACAGTCCATATATTCAAATCAATACTCATGCTCAGTACAAAAATCAAACAGACAGATTACACATGTAAGGGTCACACGCCCATGTGACCTGCCCGTTTGGACCCACACGCCCATGTGGACCACCTGTGTGTCGCACAGAGCCTACCTGGCCCTTACATGGTCGTGTCTGGTACACATGGCCTAGCCTCGTCGATCGCACGCCCGTGTTATGGCACATGGCCTACCACACGGCCTACTATATGGTCGTGTGGCATCCACAAAATAGTTTTTGGCTTTCATCGAAGCCTTGGTTTTTGTGTTTTCAAGTACACATCTGGTTTCAATTAAAGCTAAAACGATTTTCGTGCACTCCAAAACCTAAAAATCAACATTCCAGCACCCAATTTCAGTAATATTAACAAAACTCAATCGATATAATAACGAGATTTCAACCCCAAACCTTTAAACTCTTACCTTCGATCGAAAATAGGAATTCCACCCCCTTAAAACATCAATGGGTGATCTCCAGCCTCTCAATTAACTTTTAAACCACAAGTAAAACCCCTCTTAAACACTTAGCCAGAGTAACGTTATAGTTTACTAAAATGAAAACTTACCAAGCGCACACAATCCAACATTGTACCGAAAAGAATACGAAATAAAAGAAGAAATCGAAGGGGAGGCAAAAATTCAAGGAGATTTCAGCAAGGGGAGGCAACAGTTTTGTCAGATTCTTCTAACTCCCCACTAATCCACATCCTAACCACCCACTACTCAGAGTCTTATTAAAACTCAAACTTTTACCCGACAATCGCGCAAAAATAAGCCCAAGCAGGGATTTGAACACAGGACCTCCATCATACACCCACACTCAACTTAACCACCAGACCAACAGACCCATTCTGGTATGTATTTACAATCTATCAAATAAAAACCTACTGAACAAAGATAGGGCTTTAATCATAAAGATACCAAAATCTGCCCAAGTTAAGGCTTGGGCTTGGGACCTCTCACACACACCCAAAACACTTAACCACTAAAGCAGATACACAATTGTCACATTCTCACAAAATCAAAAATATGAATTTTGGGGCGTTACAATACTCACATTGAGCTCGTGTATCTCACCCCTTAGTTTTTCCCCTTTTCAGGTACACTCGTTTTTCTATAGCTGGACATAGTATGCGGAGGTCTCGGAAGCATCACTTTTTTTTTAAACAGGCTATTAAGGTGTTTTCTATAAATTTGAATTCTTAATAAACGGTTTTGGACTGTAAGTTCTGCTTTAAACACCGTGGTATGAATTTTGGGTTTTACGCACGTAAGCATTATTTGGATTGAAATTTTAGCAATAACAGGAATTTGATAACTGAGAATTTTTATGCAACTAAAATTTTCCTACGATCACTTCGGTGATCAATGTAACCTCCAAGATTCGGTACAAACTTCTAGGCCAGGTTTTGGGGTGTTACAACTTTAATAAATTTCACTCATTTCATGCATGTATCATTTCCCCCTTTCCTCGAAAAGATTCATCCTCACATATTGTCTTTGATCAAATCTTGGTTTGATTTGTTTGGCATTTGACCTTATTATTAGACCTTGAGGTAGTGTAAGCCCATCACATCCATGGGCCTGAAATTGGGCCTTGAGACTCGTATCAAATCCACTTAGTGTAAAAACGTAAAACCTAAAGATTGTTTTACATGCTTTCATAACTATTTATATGATTAATATTTTAATGATCCAACTGTTGAATTTATCTATATAATTTTACTTATCATGCATGTAAATTTTAGATTCAATCTGATATCTCTATCACCTCCATCTGAAATACTCTATATATTATATATTCAACAGTTGAATTTTTTACTTAAAACAAATGGTTAGAAATTTTAAATTTAGATCAAATTTGACTTGCATAATCTACATAAATAAACCATGAAATATAATAGTTAAAGCGTTAAAATATTAATTATATAAATGATTACAAAAGTGTATAAAACTATCTGTATTTTTACTATATATATATATAAAGAAATTAACTCACCATGTTTCCTTTTTTCAAATTGGGGTTTGTAATTTTTATGGGGATAATTATAGATAATCTGATCATGTGTACACTTAATGGTCTTGAATCATGATATTACTAATTTATGACATAATGAATCAGATTCCTTGTAGAATGATACTAAGAATACCTTAATCCTACTTTAAAAAAAATTCCTAAACATGCATAAAATATCCTAAACATGGAAGCATTATGTGTATTTAACTTGTTTATATTATTATTCATGATACTTGGAACCCTTTTTCATGATTGCAAAGATGTAGGAAAAGTTGGATCTTTGATTAGATCAGCCATCACGTAAGATCAATACGTCAAAGCCAACCTTCAAAAATTTAATCCTCTACTTATATGTTGAGAAATTTTGGTTAAAATATGATACAAGTTCCTGTACTCTTCCAACAGTTGGAACTTGGTCCCTCTATTCATCTACTTTTCATATTTAAAAATTTAAGTCGAATTGTTAATACTGTTAAAATTCTTTTGTTAAATTCAATGGTGTGATATTTTGAAATAAAAAAAAATACTCACTTAATAGTCACGTAACAAAAAAATGACATTATAATAAACTTGAATTTAATAGAACATTTTTAACAGCGTCAACAATTGAACTTAGATTTTTAAAATATGAAAACCAAAGGGACTAAATTCCAAATAATTTTTAAACTATTTGACTTTCTAACATGAACTCCAATATTTTATTTCAATCATGTCCTTTAAAACTCTTAAAAAATATTCGTTTCACATTGTTAACAACTAATCACTACAATAATAGTTGACTTTTGTAAACATATGTAATTAAGCAATGTGTTTAACTCAAGATTGAGTTAACACTACAAAAGATTTTTTTTTTTTTTTTTGAATATGTTATCTCTTGGTGTTGAACCCATAAATTGTGGATCATCTACTAACTTAATTCTTAAACTTTCATTAAATTATATTTTATATATATAATATATTATGTATGAGTTTAAACCTTAGATGTCATGACCTTATATAAAGAGCTACCAATGGCTACTTTAATTTTCAAAGTGATCAGCTATTGGAAAAGCCTAATTGTCTAGAAGCTACATTCTTTTCGGTGCTCGAGAATATGAAGGTATAGTATAGTATATAGCAATTTATGTTGTTTGATGATGGAGATGATTACTTCCGAAGAAATCTTCGAAGTGATATCTATCAAATAATTTATTGATTTTTTAGTAAAAATTGTTTTTTGTATTTTGTTGAGAGTTAATATATTTTTCAAAAAATCTAATTTATAGAGTCAAAAGTACTTCAATTAGTGAACTTGTAAGACTGGAAAAAAGTGTTAATGTAGAGTACTGACATGTGAGTACTCAAACCTTAAGGCCTATAACCCTCTTACTTACAACCATAGTATCACTTGGACTACATGGCTGAAGTGAAACCACCCTAAATTGTCACATCACCAAAAGGTTATACCGCCACCACCACTAGGAGACAAGGATATGAACCAGTTACCAATGAGATGGTTACTCGTATAAAAACCCTCTCGCCTCATTAGAAAGGAAGAGAAGACACTTTTTCTCTCTATCCGTCTCCCTAACCACCCTTCTTCTGCAACGGCTCTCTGCCCCTCTTACGGTGAACCGTCTTTTTCCTCCGCCAACTCCTCTCCAATTCCTCTATATCAACATTTTTATATATATTGAACTTTCTTCAATGAAAAATAACATTTTAGGGTCTTCAAAATTGTGATGTTTAAGTTGTGTTTCAAATGTGCAGCAAAAGATAATTCTTAAAGTGTCAATGCATTGCAGCAAATGCCGGAAAAAAGCTTTAAAAGTAGCTGCTGTTGCATATGGTATGTTTTAACAATGAATCTATTGACTCAACCAAATAAAAACATAATTAATGAAACCATTGATGTGTTTTTATAAGTTCATGTAATGGATTGGCAGGGGTGACATCGGTGGCATTACATGGACCAGAAAAGGACAAGCTAATGATATTAGGTGAAGGGATGGATGCAGCATGTTTGACCGAGGCATTAAGGAAGAAGCTTTGTCATGCAAGCATTGAAATAGTTGAAGAAGTGAAAGATACACCCAAAAAAGATCCACCAAAGCCCAAGTCTCCTCAAATTATAATCTGTCAACCACAGCCGTTTGAATATTATAGAGTGGTTCCTGATCCTACTCCAGCTCCTTGTACCATTATGTGAAACTAAAAGCACACTACTATCAGCAATAAGGTCATGTTGAGTAGCAATGTAACTCCAATTATAGGCCTGCTTTTTTTTCCCTTATTCTTGGCTCTGTTTTATGTTACCAATGGGTTTGTCTCTATGTATTGTGCGGGTTTGAGTAAATTCAATTTTTTTCAAAAAAAAATTTTATGTCTATACTCATATATGTTATGTGTTTAGTATAATGTTGAAGAGATGAAATTCCTCTATATGTATACAATATTTCCAGACTATAAGGAAGTGCATGTGCATGTGCATGTGCATGTGCATATGCATATGAATCATTGATGATTCATTCAATCTTCAGTTTTTTTTTTTTAATTTCATTAGTTTAATTCAGCACAGCAAGTGGAAATTGGAGATAAGAATATATATATATATAAAAGGATTGAATTAAATTATTTTTTTTCTTTTATTAAATTTGTTAATTTTATTTTTATATTATTAAAAAAATTTAAATAAATTTAAATTACAACAGAATAAACATTTATGGCTTAAAAATAACATTTACGGTTAATAAAATTAATATTTTGAAAGTTTTTTATAATTCTGTAATTGAAATTTTATTTAAAGTTAGATTACGAAAAAAGAACTTTCATATTTTATTTTATTTTTTTGTAGAAAAAGACATCTTAAAATGAAAAATTCAAAAAATTACATTAGTTGACTTAAAGCAATAACATAATCCACCTCAATTAAACTTCTAGCTGATTGCGGGGGTTCTTCAAACTAATAAATTTATGTGGAATTAATTGTCATACACTTGGCTATATGATCAACTATTGTACTTTGAGACCTTAGAATATGATAAACAAGTATTTTTCAATTTCGACTCAATAAATGATGGGTGAGATACATTTCAGTCAAATGACAATCTGCAACTTCGCCAGTTAAAATCAATTCAATTAAGAGATCATTATCACATTCCACTTCTAACTGTCGATAACCTTTCCTCCATGATATGGATATTTCCATATCAGTTTTTTAACAGTAAATATTAACATTATTTCAATTTGATTTTATTTTTTAATAATATAAAAAATAAATTTATTTATTTAATAATAAAATTATTAATGTATCCGATCCAACTTAACAAAAACTTTCACCGTTAAGAAAGTCAAAAGTATCGTGGGTAATAGACACGTATGCATGGTCCAGCTCACCACCACGCTTCAAGTTTTATATTTCAAATTTACTAATTTTATTTTCAATATTTTAATTTCTTTTTATCTTTTCAATTTTCAAATTCTGATTTAATTATAAAATCCATTAATCTTGCCTATTGAGTCTCAACTCGATTGCATGGGCATTGTTGTCAATGCAGAAAGACATATTTAAGTGTGTTGAAGCGTATTATCTCCCTATTTATGGATTGGGGAGGGATTATAGATAATTCTAGACATTGTGTCAAAAAGACTAGTTTATGAAGGTTGATTTGAGTGAAATTGTTCGAGTTAAATTAAAAAATTAAACATGTCAAATTAAAATCTTGTTATAGTAAAATTAATTTCATGTTACAGCACATAAATTTAAAATCATATATATTTGAAAAAAAATTCAAAGCAAAATAATAAGATACTTTAGTATGGTAAACTTGAATAATTAATTAACTTATTTAGGTCCCCGAATTATTATATATTCTTTAGAATTATTTTTAAAAAGATTAAATTTTTCAAAATATAAATTTTAGATTTTTTATAAATATTTTGAATTTTTAAAAAATATTTAAATTTTTTTTTAATTTTTGTTGAGAGAGATCAATTTGTTCATTTTCAAAATTGACAAGAACCAAAGGAGTATTTACACCAATATATTATTCGAATTATTCGAATTATTCGAATTGTAAATTTCAACTCGACTCAAACTCAAAATTCAAATTACTTATTCGAGTTGACTCAAATAACTCGAAATTTAAAATTTTTTAAATTTTTTCAAATCGAAAAAAATTTTACATATAGATTCCAAAAATTTACTTAGAATATATATGGTTAAGGAAGTCAACTTATTATAATAGTATTATGGGAAGGTAATATATGCATGTTCCACCACCATTCTTTTTAATTATTCCTTTATATCTAAATTATTATGGGTAATTATTAGGTGTATAGTGGAGATTTTTAATTTTATAAGTGGGTTGACATTTTATTATATATTTTATTTTTTAAAAATATAATTTAAAAATACATGATCAAACTTTAATCTTATTTGTGGAATTAAAAATTTTCACTATTAATATATTAAATAATTATCTATTATTTAATTATGTAATGTCACTTATCAATAAATTAGTTTTCGTACCCGTGGATGTTATGAATAAATTGGTTGTATGTATTAATTAAATTGCATTTACTTATTTTTTTATTTTTTTTAAATAGTTGTATCATTTCATTAATAACATTTCATAATTAAAAGATAAATATATTAAGGTAAATTTGTTATCTAACCATTTTTTTAATAATTAAATATTATTATTATTTTTTCTTTGAGATATTTTAATTATATTTTAGTTAAAATTTATAATTATGAAAATTATTCTTTAGGATATGTTGGACATTACAAAATAATTGAATGAAAGTGTAATTATTAGGGTAATAATAGCATTCTCTTGTAGTTACAAAGAATTGTAATTCTATAGATGTATTTGACTGACAAAGTGTAATTACATCATAATTTTCTGTCATGTTTAATAGTACAAAATGTAATTACATTGTTACATAATTTATATTTTGAAAAAAATACTATTTACTATAGAAAATTATTAGTATGATAAAAAAAATTAAATAAATAACAAAAATTAAAATCAAATAATCATACGTATTATGTTAATATTAAAAAGTACCGGAAAATAAGATGCTAATAAAAATAATAAGAAAAATAAATATTATATGCAATTTTATCTCATTATTCTAGTGTTCTATATTTGATGGGTTATTCACTCTTTAAAATTTAACATATGCTCCTTATCATCTTCTATTTGTCCTTGATTGAGTTCCTCATCATCATCTGAATCTATGTCATTAAGATTATTAAGATCTCCTACTTATATGTGTTCTTCAAAATATGGACCATCTCAATTCCATATATGAATGAAGTTATGAAGTATGCAACATGCTAGTATGGTTCAACTTTTTTTTATGTTGTACTAAGGTGATGTTAAAATGAAAAATCTTTTTTTAGAACAACAAATGTCTTCTGAACTACATTTCAAAGTTTTAAATGTCTCAAATTAAAGAGTTTACAAACTGTCTCTAATGTTCATGTCTAGCTCTATTTTCTCAAATAGTATCATACCCTATAGTAAGATGCAAGAAAACCTTCCGTATTTATATAATTAGTATCTACCATATAATATTTATATTCACGGTGCAAATAGTCCGTAGCGTTAATTATTAAAACTTGCATAAATTTAATTTTGGAGAAAGACTTAGGCTAAGTTATAACATTTTTATAATACATAAATTAAGTAAAAATAATATAAAATTTATAATATATAACATTTATCGAAAAATATTTTATAAAATGTCTAATAACTTTTATAATACCTCTTATAAATAATATGACATTTTTCCATAACTTTAAATTTTTATTTTTTTAATAAATAAATTATAATATTTTTTTATGAATAAGTATATTATTTTTTTATAATCTATAGCATGAACATATAAATATTCATTTTTTGTTCAATTAAAAAATTACTTATGTGAAAATATTAAAATTATTTACCTAGGCAAGTATATTTCTACTAATTTTGTGACATTATAATAATATTTTGTGTGCATTTTAGATTAAAATTAAAAAACTATTTTATAATTAAAAAAGAATATAAGTGTAATGTATTTTATTCGTTTGGATATAATTGGTTTAAATAATTTTTTAGATCATTATATTTACATTTCAATTGATAACATTAAAATTAATATATTTTTTTAAAGGTATATGTATTTGCTTTCTATAAAATAATT
Organism: Gossypium longicalyx; assembly: GCA_025698465.1. Lineage (NCBI taxonomy): Eukaryota > Viridiplantae > Streptophyta > Magnoliopsida > Malvales > Malvaceae > Gossypium > Gossypium longicalyx. The sequence continues at coordinate 1,549,363 of CM046999.1, forward strand.
GAAGAAAAGATATTTAAATTGATAATATTAATTTGTAAAAATCAAGCTTAAATATTTATAAAATTTAATATGGAAGACAGAAGACTAATATTATCAATTTAAATATTTTTATTCAATTATTTTATAGAAAGCAAATACATATACCGTTTTAAAAAAATATATATTAATTTTAACAAAAAAGCTTATTTATTTTTTTATCCGACATACAAAAATTAACTCTTTAGAGTCAGAAAGACGTTTATCATGATTATGTCTTCGGGAAGTGAGAAAATAACACAAAATTTAGGACTCCAATTTCTAAAGCATGCTAAAACATGACAGTGTTTTGGCAAATGTTCATACCTTCTTCTTTTTTCTAAACCCAAAAAATTGCAAGGCAATAATTTAAATGTCACATACAATCATTTGTTTTCAACTTAAATTCTCAAGCACTGCAATAACGAATAGCTAGAAGCACAGCTGTTTTCTCTCTTTTCCTAGTTATTGAATTTCGTAATGAACAAAAAATTCTTTCCTGCAAATCTTCGGACCGATCGGTTCCATCGGTTCAACACACAAGCTCCAGAGGAAACCGGACAATACAGATGAGTTTTACGACGTAAGATGATGAACTCCTGTGGAATTTGAAGTAATTTGAAGTAATCAGAATCAAAAGCAAATGATGATTCATTACAATGTAATTCCATAAAAAGAAGCTCCTAACTCAAACACCATTAACTCCGAGACTAAGACTGACTAAAGAACCTGACTCGAAAAACTTGCTTGTCTCAATCGAAAACTAGACTAAAAGTTATCCCAAATGAAAGGAACAATTGTTGCTCTTAAGTTCAAGAAGACTCTATGAAAGTTTAGCAACCTCTTGAACAATTACCCGTATATCATGCATTTTGTTGGACTTGTCGGTGTATTTGCATTATCCAATCGACGTAACCAACAGTACCGCCCATCTGGTCCTCAAGAAGATTTACAAGCAGCAAGAAACCTTCCCTCGGCTGTTCACCTTGTCTTACAAGATAAGGAAGTTGATAATACGAAGGGTCACTCTCTCTTAGTCTCTTTAACATCTTCATCAGCCTTCTTGACATTTCATTATCATGCTCGGTAAGCGTAACCTGATATTAAAGAGATAACATGAAGAACCAGTTAAGTACAAACCTCATAACGAGGCATTCAACTTCAAATACTAACATTATCCTGCAGAAAAATATGAGCAAGATTACAATCCCACGGTCTATTAAAGACGAATTCATATAACAATAAAGGCTAGCATTTGAAGCAAATCTTATATATTTACCGACAATGATATCAATTTCATTAATCCATAAAATGGTCACTAAAACAGATTAAACATATAAGAATAGTTTCATCAACAAGAGATCATACCCTCGATAATTCTGCTGCAAACTCTGGTCCAAGTAAATTCCTTGCTATATCGGGTGAAAGCATTCTACCAAACCAAATAACAAAGCGTAAGCCATCATCATACAAATAAAGGCCTCTTGAATCTAGACTTTCTGCGAGCAAAGGCAATCTCTTCATGATGTTTTTGAAATCATCGGCTTGAGCAGATGGCTGCAAATATGAAACATCAGTTATGTTCAGTTTGCAAAATCTACATCTTTATTGAAATATATTTAAAGGTTTCAAATATTTCACCTTCAAAAGATATTCATCGATTCGAATCAAGCTAGGATATAAAAGCTTCAACAACTTTTTAACGGGTAATGCCATCATGGTGAAACCTGCTGCGCAGCGTTCATCAAGCTGAGCGTCTGCATATCCTCCTTTTAGAGGTACTGATTTAGAGAGTGCTAATCCGTACAAACACAAGAACTTTAGAGACTCCGGATAGATCATCCTAGCTCCCAAACGATGCTGCACAGCATAAAGATTGCGGTATTCTCTGAGCACTTTTACAATCCTTTGTTGCAAAGAATTTCTAGCATCTTCAAGTTTACTGGTCAATGTTTTCTCGATTGCTGCAAAACATAAGTCAATTAGAAAACATAAGAATAAGATCAACCAAAACAAATAGCAATCTTGCAGAGGGACTTCTGATTAACTTCACCTAATCTACAAAACAAAGAAACAATGGCACCAGTGTCAGCCTGGCGGTACATCTCCCCCAAATCTGTAACAACAGGGGCAGCTGCGGTATGTACTCTGATACGCCTCTCTCCACAAGATGCAGTATATCTTTAAACTGTTAAAAAAACATCAGTAATCCATATCGTTTTCCACTTATAAAACAATCAGTTTCAGCTGACAAGGGAATAATCGAATAAATTAAAACTGATATAATAAGCAAGCCATTTGAAGGATACAGTAAAGCAACTTGGAAATATACTGTTGGAGTAGAAAGAAGTGTCTCCTCAAGGGATAACTGCATTGCATATGCTTTATCACAGTCTACAGCTGGAAGTGCTAGTAAATCTGTGGACCGCAGCATAAAGTTGCCGTGGTAAGATGTAAACCGAATCCCTGGTGCAAAGTAACAGATAACATGAATAAGTTGCTTTGTTATCAAAAAAACATGGGGCGTAATAGCATTTTATATGAGCATTACCCCATGCCAGCATACAGATGGAAGGGGGAAAAAAATCTAGCTAACCCAACTACATTGGAATTATGGCTACATGGCATTAATGCAACATTTGGTTACTAGTGTAATAACATGAGTAAAAAGCATATTTAACACATGCTTTAAAATAGTTAGATATAAAATAAAGAATAGTTAACAAAAATTTAAACATGCAATTAGAAAGATGAGTAAAAACTCTAGTAAAAATTAAGACTTCTTTAAAATAAGCGAAAAAATTTCCTTCTCTTTGCTACAAACAAGTCATGTGAGTGGCTGAAAATTACCAATTGTGATTAGTTTATAATTAACCAATGACTAAAACATGTGGAAAAAATAATTCTCTAACCAAACGTAGCATAAGTTACAAATAGCTACAACAATAAATAAAAAAGAATTTACATACCTTTTCCACATCTTATGCGCATAACTGCTTCCCAGGCTGTTTCCCTAGTAAGATCTCTGGCTAACTCACGCCTCAGCTTCTCTCCATGAATGTTTGATTGGAAGCTTGGATAATAATACACTTGACCCCCAGTATATTTTGCCAGGGTTCCTACATTGAAAATTAATAAAAGAGACATCAAGTATCACTAAAAGCTCTTGTAAAATCTATATCATTTTTAACATGAAAAAAAGGGCACTGATCTTTGTACCTAAGGAAGCTATGTCAGTGTATTTGTCACTAAAGGCATAAATATTAACCCCTATCTGGTACTTTGTAAGATCAGCAGCCATTTGCTTGTAGAAAGGATCTTCGGGCAATCTCAATGTATGTTCCTTATCAGTTCCATACACACGAAGATCATCTCCACGCAACTTCAAGCGCCCATATCCTAGGGAAGGCAATGTGTTCTGGAATATTAGCAACTTTCCCCCAAGTTGACTCTGCGATAAACAGGTTGCAAAACAACCAAATATATAACGCAAACATCAGCAAGAAACTAGAAGGAATCTTATCATTGATGAAGGCTCACGGTAGAAATGGTGGAGAAAATAAAATACCATAACCATGAATGCAGCCTTAAGTGCAGGACCAAAAGCAGATTCCACATTCACATTATCCTGAAACATAGAGGGCAAACTATCCAGGAATGTCTCAACCACATTTCTAGATTCAGACAAGTTGACAAGGAGATCATCGGGCAATGGCACAAATACATCATCCAGATCTGAAACTACCATCATTTGAGGCTGTGTAAGAGATGACTGCAAAGACAAAAACCGCATAGTTATTAAGTACCTCACAGGAATGGAGAAAATCAAGGCATCTCAGAAAACTTTTCCACCGATCCCAGATGTCACTTACCTTCATATTGTAAAAATGAATGGTGCTATCAAAAGTAATGAAACCAATCTGTGTCCTGGGGAAACCAGGCAGCTCATCCAAACATGAACGTATAGTTTGAGCAACAACCTAAGAAATATGTTGCAAGTTAGCAGAAACTATTACATGCATAAGCAATATAAGGAGAAAAAAATGGAGAGAAGAGCAGCAAGACTTATAAAGGTACACGTTACGGCCATAGTTTAATCAAGTATGATTGGACAATGCCTATAACAACCTGGATGAACAATCAGCTAAACAAATTCTACTATGTTAAACAAACACTGTAATAATTGCAGCCAGGCTAACCCATATTTCTCTTCTCCCAACAGATTCCATGGCAAGGGAAAAGAGTTGCAAATCTTACTTGATAAACATATTTGAGACCAAATTGTGGCAAAGCCAGCCCATCTATCACTTTCAAATAGTACATCAGACAAACACTAGATAACCCAAGCCAGCATCCTCAACTGTAATTCACGTGTTCTTAATTCACATTACAATTAGAAAACTCTGCCTTTATAAATCCCTATTAGAATAACATGATCCTTTATTAAACACACTCTAGTAAATAATCAACTGCCTTAAAGGAAGTGCTTACCTCAATCATACCACTTCTTACTGCAGATATTGAAACATCAATGAGAAAGAAATACAGTGGCGGCATTGGAGGCCGCACCATGTATTCAGTTGGTGCAACAAATTCCACACTGCCTTTTAGAAGCTCAGGCCGCTGGTCCAAATCAATTCTTCTTCCAGTGGCATCCAAGTTCGCAAAATACTCACCAGGAACTGAACATGGAAGTTGAATCAAATAAGCATATATGCTTTGTAATAACTATTAAAGAGATCTACCCAGGACAGAAAGCCAGTCTGCCACACGGTATAACCAATTGGATACAACAGAAAAATAAACAAAAATTACATTGCCAATAAAGAGAAGTTAGTTGACATGTTATGTGATACTCCATACTGCACCTATTAGTAAATTGAAAATTACATTTTGCAGTTTGCAGTTTACCAGTGTATTGAGATAGTTAAAAGTTAGGCAAGATGCCCATGACAAGCAACCTTGCAGAAGACTGTTATATTTTATTGCAAGTCTATGTGAGTAATGAGCTCATTGCCCTCCAATAATATTTGATATTCCAAAGAAAAAAAATGCAGATAAAAGATAAAAGAATGTATGGCATGGAAAATGATGCCATAAACATCAGTCACAACTAGAAAACTTGATGTGACTCATTGCACTTGCAACATTGAATTATATCTTTGCTTCCTAGGTTGAGTTTACCATCATTTAGTAAAGAACAGATGTTGCAACGCCACTTTCTTCCAGCATCAGTAAATGTGACATAGGGATTCACATATGTGCGACATCTTCTACAACGAATGATTCCAGTTGAAGCGAAATTAATTACAGGCACTTCTTCCTGAACATGAAGCAACAGTAATTGACAGGAAAAACTTAAGTCTTCATGAAAATACAGTTATTAGACAACTAAAAGAAATATTATGATTCTTGAGGCACTTACCCCTTCAGGAGCCTCTGCAAGAGGACAAACAACTGCTCCAAGAGGCAAATGCCATCTTGAAACTAAAGACTGAGAATTTGGTATAGCACTTGTAGTAAGCCGTAGGTATCTAGGATCACAATTCATAGGATACATCTCAAGAAAAGAACTTGGCTCCAAATCACCATCCAATGGCCTAGGAAGTGTTCTATAATCAAGTCCTGGCTCAATTGATCCAGGCATAGATGAAATGGAGAGTGAATTAAAATCTTCTGTCAAGCTTTGGATGCTGCCAGTAGGAGGTGCAGAGCCTGGATGCTGCATTTGGTCCCTTGATTGGTAGCCCAAGTTAGGTGCTACTGGTGGAGGAGGAGCATAACTTCCTTGCTGACTAACAAAAGGAGAAGGCGGTGCAGGAGGAGGCATAAAACTTCCTTGCTGAGCAGGAAAAGGTGACGGTGCTTGTGAAACTGCAGGCTGCTTGCCTGGATATCCAGGAAAAGGTGGCTGGAAGCTGGACTTGATAGCAGAATGATCTGGAAGGGGGGAAGCCATCTGAAAATTGGGTCTGGGCCCTGAAAACGATGAATCAGATGGAGGTTGAGGAACATTCGCACTGGATGGAGGAAAATTTACATTTTGTGGTGGAGATCCCATTGGCACCGGCGGAACCTGTGTCTGCGGTCGGAAAGAAGGTGGTGGCACTGATACTTGACTGCCAGAAGGTTGAAATGGTGGCTGCCCCACAGGTGGTGCACGAGCAGGGGGTGTTTGAACAGCTGAAGGAAATGGTGGAGTTGGAAATCGCTGATAAGGTCCCCCAGAAGGTGGAACAGATGTTAAGGGCGGAGATGGAACTGATGGATCACTAAAACGAGCAGGTGGTCTAGGTCCACCTGACGAGAAAGGCGTCATAGTCGGGGGTGCACCTGGTGGAGCAGGTCTAACATTGCTGCTTTCTGATCCCACCACAGGACCAGATGATGAAAAAGGTCTCACAGTTGGCGGAGCAGAAGCAAAAGGGGTAGCAGAAGGTCGCATGGGGAAATTCGGACGACCAGGATTTTCAGTCCCCATGGTGTTCAATATTATGATTACGTTATGAATAGGCAATCTCTCGCAACTAACCCTGCCAGGAGACGTAATATCACAATAGTGAGCATTCACAAAAGGTAATAAATGAAACACCAGTAAACTTCAGAGCCAAATCACCCAGAAAAGGCAAAAAATTTCCACAGACATCACCAAGAATCAAGCAGCACCAAATGCACCAAGAAAAACGATATATTTCAAAATTTCACTTTTCCTTCAAAATTATCATGCTCAATAATTCCATGCATCCCACAACTGAAAGGAAATATTACTGATTCAACCTCCCCTCCACCCCCCCACCCAAATGCTAACTTCCATACCAGCCACAATCAACCACATCCATGAATCTAAGCAAAAGTCTTATATAAAAGCATAATCTTGAGTTGATAAATTAACTTCCAAATAGTTAAAATATGATTATTTGAAGATCACATATAAACATAATTGAACTCGAAAAGTGTTTGATTTCTTTATTTAAATGAAAATTTATTCAGTTTTAAGCACTTAATATTTGCATCTTAACTATAATACACAGTTTAACAATCAAAAGAAACTTCCAGAACACTCTAAAACAATCAAAACTCAACTCAATTCCAATTAATTTCCCTAAAATCCAGTTCCTTTAATTCAATACTAATCTAAATTGAAACAAAAACAGTTGAGATTCAAATTTTACAAATCATTCATAAAACTGAAATTCCAATAAACTAATCCAAAATTCAATTTCCCTTTACACTAACTTAACTTCAGTTTTGAGTAAAAAAAATATTCTTTTTTCAAAACCCAAAAAACTATCTTCGCCAAAACAATCAAAAGCTTAAAAAAGAACGACTAACCGGTGTCGTATTCAGCGGCGAACAGCTTCAGTGACAGGCCATGGAAGGATCCACACAATGATTTTTCAAGAAACTGTAGATCAAATAGAAAACGACGGCGTCGTAAAAGGAATTTGTGGAAAGGGAGATCTAAAGAGAGAAAGAAAAAAAGAAAACTTGCTTAAGAAATTGCAGATCGATGAAAGAAAAGGAAGCTTAAAAATAAATAAATAAATAAAAAGGAACGTAAACGTACGTCGTTTTATTGGTTTTTCTTGCTTGTATGAAGTCGTTTTGGAAGATCTAGAGTTTCCTTTTTTGTAATTATTTTATTCTTTTTTTTTTTTGTAATGGCTTGGCTGGCCTGCTGGGGCTGGAGTTTCTTCTATTTTTGCATTTTTTCTAAAAATTAAATAATTGGAATTTAATTAGGGCTAAACAAAAGTAAATTTTAAAACCAACTACAACAACTGAATTTGGGTAAAATTGTTACATTGTTGGAACTAATTGGAATTTGGACCAATTCATAAATAGCTTAATAGAAACAAGTGAAATTAGATCAAATTGTCAACTGACGGCTAAATAAGGTCAAGAGGCCCTCTTTTTTAATTAATTAGGATTTTAGGCCAATTTTAGAATTAATTAGGGAAATAGGTTGATTTCAATAGAAAGCACGTTTCTGTACAGATGTTAGGAAAGAGCGCCTAATTGGACGAGATTTAACACGCTTTCCCTTTCTCTCTTCAAGGTTAGGGCTTTTTATTTTTTTACGGTTAGGGTTTTTATTTTTTTTAAGGTTAAGGTTTAAGTTTTCTAGGGTTTAAGGTATTTTGAAAGTGTTAAGGGTTTTTAACTAAAATGATGAAAGTTCTTAGGTAGCTTTGAGAGGCTGAGGATGTGATAACGCGCCTCAGCACACATACATTTCATATGTCATGGTAGGATAGGACCATGACCTTAGAAACCCATCGTGGGAAAATCTGGTTTTGGGGTAATAATGTTTGATATGATCAGGGATTGAAGTCAAAGTGAAGATCCCAGTTGTCGGCCGTGATGCGATCATATGTTCGATTATAGTCGAGGGGTCAGGTGACGGTTGTTACGCGATCAAGGGTTCAAGCTTTTTGGATACCCGCAAATAATGTTTTATATATACCATACATAAGATTGAGGTCATAATCATACGAAAAAACTCTAAGGACTTCTGGTGTAATCAACGTAATTTTTTTCTCTATTTCCAAGCAGTCGGTATCTTTAACCTTTCATTCTTGTCTGAAAGCTAACACCGAGGTGGCACAAAAGGGCTCTCAAGAAGAGAGTGGATGTTTCGGCATAGTAGAGGTCAAACTCAAGTCTGCACGATAGTGGTTGAAGTTATTAATGGGTTGTGTAATAACGACAACAATCATCACTCCAAAAGCAGCATCACCTTTACTACACTGCAACAATCGCTCCCCACTTAAGAGTCCTCTTGCGTCCATAACAGTGTCGGCCTTCGAATAAGAAGAAAGGTTAAAGGTATCGGTTCCTTGGAAATGAAAAAAAAATTACACCGATTATAGCTAGAAGCCCTAGAGTTTTTCAATATAAATATGCCCTCAAACTTCTTTATGGTATTTATAGGGTATCATTTTCGGGCATTTGAAAAGATTGAGGTCATGGCCACGAAACAACTGTCAACTTGCTCCCCGGTTATATCTCGATCCATCACCGTATAACGGTCATTGATTGAGCCCTCCACGTGGACTTTTACCATTAACCATAGAAAGCAAAATCACCCCATACTCGACTTTCCTAGGATAGGATTCGGAGGCAATGATCCCTTCTCAGCATAATATATAAAATGTGTGCGGTTCGAAGCGATATCACATCACCGACAACTTAAAAATACCTCGGACGTAAACCAAATATTTTTAGTGACCGAAATTTTTAAGACTGAAAAATGGTTTATAGTGGAGAAATAGAAAGGATTAGAGAGAAATTATGTGAGTGAGGGATGATAAAGCTTGGTATGTGAGAGTTATTTTATAACCGCATGGAAGGGTTTGTTTGTAAACGAAAACCTTCAAAGCACACTGAAACATATTCTAAACGTGTTGAAGAAATGTTTAAAGCGTCTGAATTATTCAAAGCATCAAGTTTTTCTACCCCGAGAATAGTAATTTTGTTAGAGAAAGCTCACCTAACTGGGGGGCTTTCCTACCATGTCAGCTGGAATTTCTATAAGTTTAAAGGAACTTAGTGAGTCTATTCATTCAACTTTAAAAGGGTTGCTTTAAATTCTAAGAGAAGAGATTTTGTGCATAAAGTAAAACTCGTAGGACTCGTAAGGAAATTCTGTGAACTTAAATGGCCCTAATCTCAGTAAAATCTAATGCACATATAATAATTGTGTTTAACAGACTAAATCTCACCCTAATTGTGGTTATACAAATAATCGCCCTGACCACGGTTCCTTAGCCTAAACCTTTATCCTAAATAATGTATCTTCTTAATACCTACTTTTCTTTAGTGTACTCGGGATCTTAATAACCCCATGGTAATTGTTCTTTCAGTCCATTACTTTTAGATACTTCGATTGACCACTAGTTCCCAACGAACTATCTCTTACCCGGGTATCTCTTGATAGTTTCCACAGCTAGTAGAACTTCAAGATCTTTCTAGTGTTTCATGGTCTTGATGGGCTTCCGCTTCTTACTATTTTATGGAAAACTTTATTAGTCATTCAGCCTTGAGTTGACATTTCCTACCATGAATACTCTTAGTGTCTACTCATTTACCTACCTTTTGTCGACTCGAATTTAAACCTATATATGCTTAAACATTATAGAATCTGTGCCTTTTTTGGCGGACTTTCCTTGGAAAACATTACATTTACCATCTTGTTTAAGAAATCTCTCTCCTTTTTCGCATAACTAAGTTAGTACGCTTCCTAGGTTCTAATCCTCATTACCTTTGACAAATCCCACTAGTTGTCCGTTAGCCTATGTCCTTAAACACGCCAAGCCCATTCTGTCTGATGAATGGTTGTTCAAGTCACAACGCAACTTCTTTTTTATACTTTGGTGAGTTTCTCGGTTTACTGATTTGTGGACAGCACTTGCTACCATAGTCGAGCTATGGTCTTATACATGTAACCCTATGTTTAATATCCTAACGGACTACCTCATGTTTATTGTCTCGGTGGACTACCCCGTGTTTATTGTCCCAATGGACTACCCCATTTTTATTATCCCGATAGACTACTCTATGTTTATTGTCTTGGTGGACTACCCCATTTTTATTATTTTGATAGACTCTATTAGTTGCCATAGCCGAGCTATGGTCTTATACCTTTAAACCGCTTTTGAGGTGTCACCCTTAAAGACTTTACTATCGTTGTGATGTCACCCCATAGAACCTACAGACCGTCGTCACGATGTTGCTCTATGGAACCTATAAATTGTCGTTACGGTGTAACCCCGAATGACTTGTTAATAATCATCTTCACAATTCTATTCTAATGAGCGAGTCAATATCATTCCATCTCATTTCTAACATTGATGCTCAGGCATTGCAATGTCCACTCCGCAAAGCCCGGAGCTTCGCACATCCCGGTTTGCACCCAACAAAATCAGATTGCGGAATCTTACGGAAATTTTCATTTTCTTACCAATCTGCCCATTCCTCTAGTCTGCAAGGCCTGGAGCGAGCCAGTCAACACTAACTGTTGTGTATTTTTCGCTCGTAAGACTCGTTGTAGGTATCCTAAGCCAGACTTGGATGTAAGGATCATCATTCGAAACCTCAAAAGTCAGGTGTGTGTTCTTTTACGAGAAAATTGAGGCAAAATCAAACATAGCCCAGACTACACGGCCAACCCCCCTTAATGAATGTTATGCAAATCCCTTAGTGAATGTTATACGAACCCCTTAGCGAATGTTGTGCGAACCCCTTACTGAATGTTATGCAAACATCTTAGTGAATGTTATGTGAACCCCTTAGTGAATGTTATGCAAACCCTTAGTGAATGTTATGCGAACCCCTTGATGAATGTTACGCGAACCCTATTGGAAAATCAGGTTTGGAAAACGCAACAAAAAATAAATTTAAAGAAAAACTAGAGTTTTAAAAAAGTTTTTCAAAATAATAAATTGGTTGTGATATCTAAAGTAATAAACATTTAATCAAAATTGTACATTTTCAATTCGTCTAGGATAACGCTTCGACTGAGTAGTCTTCTCTTTATCCCCAAACTCACGTCTGCCGAGTGTGGGCTCGCTTCGAATCAGATAAACTTTTACAAAAATTACCAATCAGGTAATATCGCAATTCTCTAAAATTTTGGGCCAAGTTGTAAATAAGAAAAATATCTCTAGAAATTTTCTAAAATAATTTCTTCAGAGAATTTTCTCTCTACAACTTTCTCTTGAATTCAAGTGTGTGAAAAATAATTACTCAAGTCTCTCTTTATATAGAGAGTTTAGAGACTATAATTAAACTTAATTACTTTAATATTAAATTTAATCTAATATTTATCTAAAAGATAAACATTAAATTAAATTTAATATTAAGATAATTATTTTAATATTAAATTAATGAAATACTATTAAGATAAGTATTAAATTAAATTTAGTATTAAATCTATTAAAATAATATTATTTTTGGAATAATCTGAAATTAAATTCTCTGGTAGAGTCCCAATAGGAGTTTAATTCTTCCAATGCTCAACCACCGAAAACCCATTGTCGCCAACCGTTTTTCGGCCATCAAAATGCGGCCATCATAGCTACCGGCACCCTAAGCTGGTCCGGTTTTGGTCCTGGCCAATGATGACCCGATTGATCCGATTCAACCATTAATTGGATCGTAAGCCCAATTTTACATACCAGATCCGATTCAACTAGTTTTTGGGTCTTAGTCTCAGTTTTGGGCTTTGGGGCCCAATTTACGATCTCAAATCCAATTTTCAAGTTCAATTACCCATTGAACTAATTGTCTGACTCGAAAATTAATTTTCAAAAATATCATATTAATTTTTATTAATTTGATTAATTTAATTTTACTTGATCAAAATTAATTTTCCCAAAAATCACTTAGATTTTCTAAATTAATTTTTTAAGAAAATTCTTTAATCAAATTCTCTAGTTAAACAATTCTTACGACTACCCAATTTAATTTCACATCAAATAAATTGACTCAATTAAATTATTTCCAAAGTCGTAGAACATTGTTCTAATTCAAAAGCAGTTCGATCGAGCTTTTGTTGAGTAAGCGGAGAGATCAATCGGACATATACATTAGGCTCTGATAATTGAAATTATGTTCAAAAGCATCATTCCAGTAATTTGCACTTACTTAGTCCTTGAACCAGTCCACAAGAAGTACCATGATTGAAAACTCTTTATTGTATACTATTTACGAAAGCAATTCATCTAACTGCTTTGTCCAATGACCTCGTCATGTGTGTGTTACCCTTATATGATATCCTTGATTCCTTTCAGTTAAATCAGTTCACTCAATACAATCCTATTTTATCTCATTGTTGTCATTATATCTTATTAATGATTAAAATAATCACTGCCAACAAATGACTGTGATAAATTGCTCGTTTGAGAACAATCAACCCGTGGCCACATTCCATATTTATCAATTCACACAATGCCAATGAGAGGATATCTTTAACTCTTTAATTGAGCTCTAAATTCCACTATTTCTAGTAAAGACATGCCATACACAAGTCATGTGCCCAACATACCGGCTATCATCTCAATCATCTTTAGAGCATAAGCCTCTACTTATATCAAAGCACATGAGTTACATACGCATGGCTAGTTACTAACTCAAGATTTAGGTAAATCACACCATGAATGTCACAAGTGAATTAATTTACAAACAGATTTAGAATTAATTCATCTTGGGTTCAATCCAATGTATCATTTTGTTAATGGATACATCTATATCTCTACCAGTCGAGTCAACTGCTCTGATAGCCAAAACTAACAATCTCCTCAATTGAATTTGTAAACAACATAATAATCCTTCTTAGTATTTGAATCAAATGCTCACTTTGATTCTTTTATGAGATTAAAGACTTGTTTAGATTATCTACTGAAGTAAGTTGTCTTTCTCAAAATGTAAATGTTCTTACAATGCCATTTATGATCAGTTTGAACTTAGACAATCAATGAGTTAATATTTGCTTGCCACAATTTCGCTATGCATGCAAAATATGAAAGACAAAAATACAAAAGACATAATAGTGAAATGTGAAATTTATTTATTCATCGTTCAAATACATAGAAAACAATTATATGTTTACTACAATATGGGCACATATCCCAACAAACCCTTAGTGAATGTTAGGCAACCCTTTTTTAGTGAATTGTTATACGATTCCTTTTAAAGCTGATATGTGATCCTTTTAACTATTATGTGAATCCTTTTGTAAAACTGTTATATGAACCTTTAAATATACTGTACTGCAAACCCTCATGTGAACCTTCATTGCGAACACTCATGTGAACCCTTAATGCGAACATTCATGCGAACCTTATCTACAAGCCTATGTGGAATCTAAACTAAGTCTATATGTTTTGTGCTTGTTTGCATAAAACTTGATGAGTAAACTCTTTAGTGATGATATGATTGATTCGAGGTCATAGTATGCAAAATTGTTATATGTTCTAACATGATTATGGTTGGTTTATATCGTGGTTGACTGGCAGACATACTATGATGTGCATATGAGACATGCCATGATTAGAATTCTATAATGTAATATTAAGTTGATTTATGCATGATCTTAAGCATTCCAAAAGTATGTGAACATGCCACTGATACCGTTAGCCAAATGTATGCAAAGCATACAACCAAATTGTTTTACTGAATTGCTTGATAAGCATGATAATGTACCGCATAAACTGTTACTGAAAAATGTGTATGTATTGTCATGTTATATTGCATATTGCATAGGGTGGGACGTTTTGAACGAAGGAAGTAGTCAACAGTTTTTCTGCTTGACCAATGGTTTATCCACAATGTATTTTAGTCAGCAATCATCTGCTTGACTAGTGATTTATTCATGACATATTTTAGTTAGTAATCATTTGCCGGACTAGTGGTTCATCCACAACGTATTAGTAGCTTTTATATGCACAGACGGATGGTTCATCCACCAATATATCTTATCTTTAGCAGGTCATTTAAAATGATCAGTGGTTTATCCACAATGTGGTGTAAAGGTAGAGGAGTTTTGGGGAACTCCTACTGTGGTGTGTAGCAGTGAGGTAGGACATTTCTACTGTTAAACCAAACTTACATTGCATTCATAAGCAATTACATGGCTATGAACATTGAAATATTATGTTGATTAGTTGTTTCGAATTACCGATATTCTATATTTCTAATTAATTGTTATTTATCCTATAAGTTAATTTTCTGAATGTTTTGTCTTATGTTGCACTGGTTTTCTTGTGATGGAACTCACATTGAGCTACATAGCTCACTCCCCTTTTATTTCCATCTTTACAGATAACCCATCATGTTAGGATGTGGCATATGAAGGGCTCGAAAACGTTTTTTTTAATGAAAGTATTATTAGGCTTATTTTTATAAATTTTATTATTTTGGAACTGTACTATTTTCTTTTGCAGCATGAGACTTATATTTAAGGTTTATTTAGCATGCATAACATTTAACTTAATTTTAAAATATGATTTTTATTTAATGAAGGCATGAAATATAGTTTTATTAAATCCAAGTAAAAATCACTTTTTTGCTGGCAGATTAAAATTGAAGATTATGAGTAATAAATAAATAGAAAATTAACTAAGTTTTTCTTAAAGAAGCCACCATTATTTAAGAAAGTTAAACTAAAACATTTATTTATAACTCATCAACTTTTCTGAAAATAGACTAAATATTTTTTAAAATAAATGTTTTAAATTGGCTGTTTTATAAACCTCAATCATACTAGGTCATCTCGATAGCTAATGTAATCTCTCGAATTCAGGTCTAACTTCTAGGCTGAGTTGGAGAAGTTACAATTTTTGTGAGAAAAATATTAGATTAAATAATAAACTGCCACATGTTACCATCTGACTGGGCCGTTAATTTATTTTAATAATCAACATAGTCAATGACAAAAATTATTAACTAAAAAACTTAATTAATTATTTTAATTATCGACAAAAACTTAATTAAATACAGATTTAGTACATGTTTATATATATATATATATATATATATATATACACACATAAGCCTTTATTTAAAAAATTAAATGACAAAGTCAAAAACCATAAGGAAATAGCTCCATATAATATCTATAATTAGAACAGAAAAGCCCCATTCTCTCTAATCAATTTTTTTTTCCATTTTAGCTCTCCAAAAATTTCTTTCTTTTTAATTAATCTAACATTACTTATTTATTATTTACCAAAAATTATAATATTTTTTTCTAATAATTTATTCTTATTTTTACCTATCACCCCACTTATCCAGCTGTAGAATTGGTCTTCACTTTCATAAATAATTTCCTCTAATTACCATTTTTATCCTCACATTTAATCATTTTGATAATTTCCCTTTTTTTATAAAATGAAAATTTAAATAAACCACAAAATTATTAAATTATAATTCATAATCAAATCTAAATTTAGCACATTGGGATTTTTTTTAAAATAATATTTTAATAACTCATTTTTCTATAGAAAAATAAATAAATAACATTTTGGGGGGGGGGATTTTGAGTATAGTAATAAGAAAAAGTAAGAAATTATATCGCCTTAATTCTCTCTAACTCTTTTTTTTTTTATAAAATATCTAGCTTTAAAGCTTTAATTTCTTTTCTTAAGCTCACTAAAAATTATAAATTTATTCATTTATAATTAAAAAAAACTATTTAAGGTGAATTTTTTTCTGTATAAATTTACCAACACTAAGTAAACAAAGTTTTTGTTTTTACTTTAAAAACCCAATCTTTAAAAATTCTTTTTTTTTATCCATATAGTTGAAGAAAAAACCATAAAAAATCACATGAAAAGTTGAAAAGTGAAGCATAAAAGAGAATTTAATATCTTCATAGAACAACAACAACTCTACTTGTTGCTACCAGTAGCCAGCTTTTACATTTCCAACAATTTTTCTCCTTGGTAAGTTCCTGTTTTTTAAAAAAAAAAATTGGGTTTTTTTTTATATTTATGACTTAATATTTTTGTCATTTGCAGATTTAAGTTGATCAACTAAATGCATGATGGAATTTTCCGACTATACACAAATTTTATTCAACAAAATCAAGAAATTTGAGCCTGAAAATGTATTGAAAATCATAGGATACATTCTATTACAAGACCATGGTGAGCAAGAAATTGCTCAATTAGCACTGTGCCCTGATAAGGTCATTCAAGAAGTAATCTATAAAATCAAACTTGAGCTCCAACAACTCGCTCTTAAATCCGGGTCACCTCCGATATCACCGTCGATGAACTCGGTGACGACTCTCAATTCCGAAATACCCTCACAGTTCACTTCTTTCTCACCACCAGTCTCGTCAAGCACTTTAGATGGTCAAATGGGATCTTTAAACTTAAGAAGTGATAATAGTTTTTCCAATGATTATTGTTACTGTAATTTCGGAGTAAGACCGGGTCTACGTCGGCATCAAAACAACGTACCCGATTTTCCGGTTAAGACTTGTCATTATTTCAACAAAGGGTATTGCAAACATGGAAGTAATTGTAGGTACTTTCATGGGGAAGTCTCGGATAATCTCCCTCAAATGTTTGTTCATTTGGATGGTGCTACTGGTTATAAAGATCATGTTATGTCACTAGAGAAATTAGAGGTTGAATTAGTCGAGTTATTGAGAACGAAACGAGGCGATCCGGTCTCGATCGCGTCTTTACCGTTGTTATATTACGAGAAGTATGGCAAAGTTCTACAAGCAGATGGTTATCTTACTGAAAGCCAAAGACATGGAAAAGCAGGCTATAGTTTAACTAAGCTTCTCGCAAGATTGAAAAATGCTATTCGAGTGATCGACAGGTAAAGGATATGAAGTTGTATTTTTCGAAAATTAGGAATTTAGTTCATTTACTTTTCGGGATTACAACATTTCCAATGAAAATGAAATCTTATGTGGATTGAATAACAGGCCTCATGGACAACATGCAGTCATTTTAGCTGAAGATGTACCAAAATATATGGAAAATCGAAATGATCGAAACGATCCAGGTCCGATCGTTAACGGATCGAGGCAGATATACCTTACGTTCCCGGCCGAGAGCACTTTTAGTGAAGATGATGTCTCCAATTATTTCAGGTTACACGATGTTTTAAAGCCATTTTATAGGCTTATTTGCATATTCATTGTCTTAAAAGAGTTCTCTTACTTGTGTAGCAATTATGGACAAGTTGAAGATGTACGGATTCCTTGCCAACAAAAACGAATGTTTGGGTTCGTAACCTTTGTTAGTTCCGATACTGTGAAGATGATTTTGGCCAAAGGAAATCCGCATTACGTTTGTGGGGCTCGTGTTCTCGTCAAACCTTACAGGGAAAAATCCAAGCTGGTTGACAGGTACTGGAACACCTCTTATCTAATCTCATAATAGAGGTTTAAAACTCATGTTATGGCTTAAGTCGTGCCCAAAACAAGGCATAAAAACTCGAATTTTAAGCTTCAAGACATGTATCGATACTTTCTTGTACAGTATTGATACATTATCTTTATAATTTATAAAATTATAAAATAGTAATGATAAAATTACACTTTGGTCATCTAAAAATGATAAAATTTTGATTTAATCTTTTAAAAAATTATAAATATATAGACTATTATAAATATATATACACAATTTAATTTCAACCCTTCAAAAAAAATTTCTTACTTCACCCCTACTCAAAATTAAGTTTTGATCTTATCTGTTTTTTTTTTTTTACACAATACTTAAAACTACCTATAGCTCCTCCCCAACGGCCTGACTCATAAATAGAAGGATAATACACTTTAGTACAATCAAACTCACGTCCTCCTACATTAACAACAATAACTATACCAATCAAACTAAAACTCAATAAATATTTTTCATTTAAAACATTAAACAGATGATATCTTCACCTTCATCATAATTTCATTAACATAAATAAAACAAGTTATTGAATCATAGCATATCATACACATAACCATTCAGATCCTAAACATATATTCTTCATATCACATACATATTTCAACACTTGTACATAAATTCTTTATTTCAAATTATCCCATATTTAAAACTTATTCGTTTCAACTTATTTCTTATCTTTTATAACACTAATTAATTACACCATTAATCTATATATTTTAATTTTACATAGTCACTAATATTTTAAATTTCATATTCGCAACTTTTTTTAACATTAATCTCATTATAAGTTCTTATCATATCTGCTTTTTTTGATACAATGCTTAGAACTACTTATAGCCCCTTCCCAACTCTTAAATAGAAGGATAATGCACTTCAGTGCACTAACAACAATACTAATGTCAATCGAACTAAAACTCATTCGGCCATACTAATATCTTATTAACTTTTCCATTAATTCACTTTCATATTTTCATAAATCAACTTACTAATCTTATATTCATATTAACTTCTTTATTTTATTTTTCTGGTTTAAATATCAAATATACTTATTTAATTAACTTATTTCATAAAAAAACATTTATTTTTTATTTTTTTTCATGGTAAATAATAGAATCCCAGAGAGCACTTACAAACTTCACCATTTGAGCAGTATACTTTCTCCCTCAACCCAAAGCTTTCCTTTGTCCTTTTTTTGGCTTCACTTTTTCTTCTATCTCTTCATGTATTCATACAATAAACATAATCAATATTAAATTTCAAAAAAAAAAAAAAAAAAAACTGACACATGATTCCAACTTATTCAAATATGCTTTCATGAAATCCTTACCTTGTTCCTTTTAACCTCTCAGCACCTAAACAAGCTTTCTCGTCACCTTCTTCTCCTTCTCCTTTTCAACTCGATAAAAAGATGATGGATATCAAGAATAAAATGGCCCATCTCAAAAACTATCTTGAAACCAAAATAAGTTTCTCATCTGTTGCTAAAGCAACACAAAACAAACATTGAAATGATAACCAAAGCTAAAAATTTAAACTAAAATGAGCCAAATGAGCCAAGAGGGGCACGAACAATTAAAAGATGATATAAGTGTTAAACATACTCAATTGTGATCACATAAAATAAATCGAGGTCAAAGACAGTTAAACACAAATCCAAGTTAAAAATGCTAAGTTATAATCAAAATAGAAACATATCTCGAGACATTAGATTAAATTTTTGACATTTTGACATTGATGTTTTATATTTCAAGATAATGCAAACATATTTCGAGACTTTGGTGTCTATATGTTATGTCTCGAGACATGCACTTGGAAATGCTTAAATCACATGAAAATGTTCTTTTGGTCTCGAGACATGCTCTTGATGTCTCAAGACACATGCCTAGAAATGCAAAAAAAAAAAAAAAAAGCATTCCAAGTCATGCAATTGTGTCTCTAAATGTCCCGGGCAACATGAAACCAAATCATAGCAAACATTTTTGACATGCTAAAACAAGTCTAAAACATATATAAAATGATGATCATTAACACAATAGATCAAAAGTTCACTACGTAAATAAATTGTAACACTTATAATGCATGCATAAACCATAGAAAATTGCATCACAAATTAAATCCAAAAGTATTCAAAAGTTTCAAAATGAACCAAAACATACCAAATATTCCAAATGTTTTAAACCTGCTAACAAAACATAAAAATTCACCTAGTGGCCTATGTACATCCCAAAACGCTAAGTCCAAAAAGAAACATTATAAAGTTCAAAGATAGAGCTTAGATTTGAAGCCTTGGATGCTAGGAGAACCAAATCAAAACTTGTACGCATTTTTGCTACTTGCAATTGGAACTAACAATCTACACGCTGAGCTTCTCGAAGCTCAATGGTGCTAACACAACCAAGTTCATAATATAAAACCATTAAGCATCAAAACATGCTAACACATCAAGGGAGTATCAAATATATATACATGTTTCATATATCCAATGTGTTATCGAATTAGCCTCGTTCAACACATTTCCAATAACAAAATTCAAGTTGCTCAATATATCCAAACCATACTTGAGCATTTGCCTCAAATCATTGCATATCATATTCCCAAGTGTCATGACCGACAACATTTTCAATTCATATCCATCACTACCATATTAAATTATAATTAAAGTTTTGCCCCAAATAACCAATTGTGGAACAATAAATGAATATAAGAATCAAACCCTTAGCATACCTCAAAAGTTGCACACAAGAGATGCATGAGAAAAATGCACCAGTGTGTGAAAACTTGAATTCCCCTAAGATACCAGTAATGCACACAAGTGCCAAATATTACTTTTGTCACAAACAAATCTTATGACATGTTAATTATACTCGAATCATTTCCAACATCGTTTAAAAGGGTGTGTATCAATATACATGTCTTAGAATCAAGCAATATTAATTATCATCATGTATCACAAGAATCAATACCACATTTTTCATAACAAATCATATATGATACTACAATATTCAGTTACATAGTTTCATTGCAATTTACACATCAAGCATAGGTTTCATATATGTAAAGATCAAGTATTCACCAACAAAAATTTTCAAAAATATATCTTAAGCTAAATTACTTAATCAAGTTCATACTACGAAATTGAATTAAGTAAGCCCAAACTAAAAACCATTATGCCTTTGCGATCTTGTCTTCTCCTTTATCCTTAGATGATTCGACCATTTCCTTTGCTACAAACCATAATCAAAATAATAAAATAGGCTTAGGAGACATAATTAAGAATTAAAACCTCCTAAATTAGTGATGACATGAAAATTGATATAGCAAGTGTTCAACTTAACTTCCTTACACTGCCTTAAGTTCATTTATCTCATTCTTATTCTAAACTCTCAAAACTTGTAATTTAAAGTTTCCTTTATTTGTTTCTAATTTAATCACCACCTTTTAAAAGTTTTCATACTCAAGAATTTAGCTAAATTTCTTAAAACTTGTTCAACTGAAGATAATTGAAACACAATTGCCAAGTATTGTCTGTCTTTCTCATGAACAACATCGGTTTTCCCAAAGATGATATACTAGGTCTTATAAACCTTTGATCCAAAATTTCTTGTAAATGTATTTTCAATTCTTTCAACTCTGTAGGTGTCATGCGATAGAGAGAAATGGAAATTAATAACACTTCATGTAACAGTTCAATATCGAACTCGACTTCACGAGGTAGAGATAAACTTGTTAACTTTTAGATAAAAAAAAAAAAAAAAAAAAAAAAAAAACATTCGTAAAGTCTTGAATAGTTTGGGTTTCCTCGAGTTTAGGATATGTAGCCTTCAAGTCTAATATATACGCTAAATAAACCTTGTAACCTTTATTCAACATTTTCCAAGCCTTCACCACAGAAATCACTTTAGCAAAGCATCCAAACTTCATACCAACAACTTCCAGCACACTACCATCCAAACATTGAATAACAAACCTCTTCTAACAATCCAATATAACATTATGCTTGATAGCCAGTACATTCCCAAAATCACATCTAACTCAAAAAACATTAAATCTGCTAAGAACATAATTCCCTAAATCATCGAATGAAAATGATTGACAATTCCATAGGAACACTCCACCCACAGATCACACTACTATATATATCAAAATGTGTAGAAGGATCAATCAATGCATCAACTGGAATAGGAAAAAAAAAGAATATATACCTTAGACCATAACAATGGCGTCCACATCATAACGAGCACAAACAACTTAAGCCAAAGCCAAAGCTCTAGCCTCAAATCTAATAGTAGCAGTAATATCTATAGTCCTCCTCTAACCTCACCTAACAACACTCTCTCCCCTTGTAGTCGTACCACAACCACAATGCACATGCACCAATCTTCTTTCAAAACTCCCCACACATGTCTATGGCCATAGTAGTCACACTTCGAAGTACTAGAGACCAAAACAGATCCACCTGAACTAGCAATAGAAACAAAATATTGCTGCGATCGTCTTCCCTCAAAATGGAACCTAGAAGGCACAAATCACTTAGAACCTCTGAAATCTCTAGCTCACTTCGGAACAGGCTACGAACTAGAACCACCAACTCTCTTCCCTTGAGTTTGGTTATCATCGGGTTTCTTGTCTAACCCCAAAACTTGCTCAACCATCTTGGCTCTCTTAATTTTGTCAGAAAACTCTCAGTCGGTGGCCACTAGTTGTACATATATCTGACCCCACAATCCTCTAAGAAATTAGATGCAACTCTCAACTTTCATTGGTACCATCTTAGGAGCATACCAACTAAATCAGAGAAACTCTTGCTTCTAGTTCGCCACAAACAAGTTGCCTTATTAGAATAATAAACTCTTATTTCTAATCCTCCAAATACAACTTTCCAGCATACGTCTTTTTGAACTTCGCTTGGAAAAACCAAATTTATCCTTTCAATTGGAATAGACTGACTCATAGTTAACCACCATTGGTAAGCTTCTTCCTTTAACAAGGGAATTATGCACTGAACTCACTCAACTTGAACACACTCTAGTTGATTCATTGCAAGCTAAGATTCTGCTGCGAAAGGATCAACACCTTTGAACCCCTTGAAGTCCACTATTTCGTATTTTTTTAGCTTCCAAGTTGCAACCCTACAAACTCTCATAACAATTCAAACTTGTCGTGTAGCCCCCCTAAAATCTACGGAGTGCATCTGCGATAGTACACAATAGAGCATCATCTTTTTTAGCATTTCGAACACCAACTATAGTTGGTGCACCAACATCAAGTGCCTTAGGACAATTCTTGTGTCCCACATCAGCTTGAGTAGCTTAAGGTAAGGGTAGAATTTGAGGGGTCTAACTCGACCCCCTCATCTAATGCATTATGAGATTCAACAAACATATTGAATTTATACAAACATATAACAACTAGAGAAAAATTCAACCTACAAGTCTTAACTATCAATAAAACTTGGTTGGTTCACCTAATGGCATGTACCCTAGACAAAATCACAAAAAATTATGCGTTTTGGGACTAGAACCAGCTAAACCCTAACCCATTCTAATACCAACTAATATAACACCCTACACTAGGTCTAGAAGACGATCAGATGCAAGACATCATATTCGTTGTCGAAGCAACTAAAAAAAACATTAAAACGATTATTGAAGCTAAAAATTCAACTAAAACAATTGAAGTGTGGCATGAACAATTAAAAGAAGATATAAAGTGTTAAACATACTCAATTAGACCCACATACGATAAACCAAGGCCAAAGAAAGTTAAACATGGAGCTAAGTTACGAATCGTAAGTCAAACAAGAAAAATGTAAGACTTTATGTCTTGAGACATGCCTCCCTTATTTTCAAATCTTAGTTTTGAAGTTTTTTGTCTCAAGACAATGTACAATGTCTCAATACTTTGGATTGAATTTTTAGTATTTTAGCTTCAATGTTTTATGTCTCAAGGTAATGCAACCATATATAGAGACTCTAATATCTATGTATCAAGGCCTGCACTTGGAAATGCATGAATCACTAGAAATGCATGAATCATGTGAAAATGTTCTTGTGATCTTGAGGCACATGCCCAAAAATGCATAAAACAAGCATTACAAGCCATACAATTGTGTCTCTTAACGTCCCTAAACATAAGCAACATGCAACCAATAACAATAGAAAACATATTTGAAATGCCAAGACAAGTCAAAAGCATATAAAATCATGGTCCCTAAACATCATCATGTATCACAAGAATCAATTCCACATTCTTCACAACAAATCTTACTTGAGACAATAATATCCATTTACATTGTTTCATCGCAATTAACATATCAAGCATAGGTTTCATATATGCAAAAATCAAGTCTTTGCCAACACATATTACTGACAATATAAAATCAACAAGATTTCCTAAGCTAAATTACTCAATCAAATTTATACCACGGAATTGAATTAAACAAGCACAAACCGAAAACCGTTCAACCTCCTCGATCTTCTTCTTTCCTTTGGCCTTAGATGATTTGACTACTTCCTTTGCTACAAACCCTAAAAACAATGAACTAAGGTTAGAAAAAAACATAATGAAACATTAAAACCTACTAAATCTAGTGATGAGATGCTCAAGTTATCTTCCTTACACTACCTTAAGATCACTTATTCTTATTCTAAACTCTCAAAACTTGTGATCTAAAGTTTCCTTTGCTGGTTTCCAACTTAATCACCAACTTTTCTAACTCTTAAAACTCAAGAATCTAGCTAAACTCACTTTCTCTCTCTAGCTTTAACAATGGCATCTTACAAGAATAAGCTCCAAACTTTAATCTAACTTTAATCAAAATCTTCTTTTATAAAAGGATTTAATAAAAAAATATACCCATCAATCTAAAATCTTTTAAGAATGTGTTTGGATGAAGAATTTTTAAATTTTAGAGATTTTTTGTTTTTTTAGATAAATAATTGTTTTAGAAAAATTTAGGTTAATAGAATTTTACAAATTTAAAAATAATTATAAAATAAAAATAAATATATTAGAAATAAATAATATAAAAATATTCAACATGAATATCATTAGATTTGTAAAATATATATATAATTATTGTTAATAAAATAAAATTTTAAAATATATTATAATTGAATAAAAATTAATTTTGATATTTAAGTTTTTTTTTTAGTGAGACTATGTGTATTAAATGAAATAAAATTATGAAGAATTTTGAAAAATTATCGGGTAAAATTTAAAAAAGGGAATTTAACTATTGTTGAAATTATTCACAAATTTTAAAATTTTCAAATATTTTTACTTAAATAAATAAATTCATTTTTTAAATTTTAAAAACCTTAATAAATGAAAACTCTCTTGGAATTTCCTAATTTAAACACACCCTAAGAGAAAATCATAATATTGATGGAAAAGAAGAGAGGAAAGCATGAGAAAATTTTTGGTCAATTCTAGAAAATGAGTAGTCCAAATGGGAATGGGTCAACTGCTCCTCTAACCAATTTTTCAAAAAGGGAGATTTGCTAAAATGGGGTTGGAACAATTACCAATTAAGGACCTCACCTCTGCAAAATCCTATTTTGTAATTCTCTCACATCCCCTAATATATTTCCTAGCTTTCGATCCCAACAATTTTATTATTCTTGCAATTTAGTCCATAAGATTCTAAAAAATTGACACATCTAAATAAATTTGAATTCGTCTAACTCGTCTCCAAGCCTATTCTTGAAAACCTAACTATTTAACTTTTTGGATGGGTCGATTTAATAAATCGACTTAAAATCGAATTCTATGACTTCTGCAAAAATCGGAGCATTACAATTCTACATTTTTCTTTTCTTTCATTTTAATCCACTTATTCCACCAACCTATCACCTCCCACCAAATTTTCATCATTACATCTTGAAATATCAACCAATTATGGTAAAAATTGCTAATTGGTCCCCTGATACAAAATAGTAAAATTATACTTTGTCTTTAAACTTTTCCACTTTACTCAATTTAATATATACCTCGATTTTCCAACTCCACATATCAATATATTTTTCAAGATCATATTTAAAAAATGTTTATTTGCACCACCCATTTTCATCTTATGGTCTATTTGCACTTTAAGTCCTTATACTTTTATGAATTCTCAATTTAATCCTTACTAAAATTTCTCCATTCATTCTTTCTCTTCTAATATCTAATTCATCTTCCATATACTTTATTCAAATAAATCTCAACTCATTTTCTTCATAAATCTACTATATCGAAAATTTTAGGGTGTTACAAGTAAATATAAGTGTTTCTCATTTGTATACCAATTTCATGAATTGAATGCATAGTATGATAATCATTTCTCTTTTATTTTCTTTTTTTTTTTTTTTTTTTTTTCTATATCATTCGGCTACATTTGATTTTTGTGTAGGAAGTACCCCGAGAGAATTGAGTCTCCCATGTATTATTCTTCATATTATATGGAACCCGAGCTTCACTCAAGTAAGTACCTCCATCTCATCGTTTATCCAAATTATGGTCCATAGCTACATAAACACTCGCCATTTTTGGGGCTATTACTCGATTTAGCTCTGTTGAATACGATGTTAATTCATATTGTATAGTTTTAAGCATTAGGCGATGTTTACTGCCGAGTATCTAATGTATGATTTTCTCAGTTCCAAAAGGATATGCGACGTCGAGGTTGTTCCGTAAGCAATTTATCGAAGATCAAGATCAAATCTTTAAACTTCAAAGAAGGCACTCGTCAGAGATGCATTTGGCACAAAAGCCTCTAGCTCACCAATCCTTTGGTTACTTCATGGATGAGTTAAAGGTCACGGAAGGTAGTGAACTTTCCCATTTTATGTATATTCGCTACCTTAGCCACCCTTACAACGCTTTCTTTTCCACCAAGCAGATCAACTCGATTTCCCGTCGGCAGAGTTCAATTATTTGTTGGAAGCTCTCAACATCAACACCACATCTGATGGAAAAATCAAACATGTAGAGATGAACAACAATGACCAAGAAAGGTATATAAGTTACTTTCTTTCCAAGTTTTTTCTTTTCATATTCGATGTTTTAACGATCTATTCCAAATCAAAACTTCATGTATCTGCAGCGAAGGACTTAATCTGCCGGATAGCCCTTTCACTTCTGCTATAGAAAGTGGCGGCATTTCAACAATCATCTAGGCCAAGTGAAAAACATGTTAGATTTAGTTAGAATACGAGGGTGACACCTGCACATTTTATCGTTATTATCAAACTATCATGTTTCCAGTTTTTTATGTAGATTACTTTTGAGATATTTTTTAAACAAATATTTTATGTTTAAACTCTATTAAGAATGCTAAAATATACATTTTCGAAAAAAATATTTAAAAAATCATTTTTACTGTATTACTCAAAAAATGAAACAGGCAAAAGTTTCTGATACAGTTTTATAAACAAAGTAGATAGTCCGATTATTGTAATGAGTTAAATAATTCAACAAAAGGCACCTTAGAATGGTTATGGAAAGTACGATACCCTTCACAATGAGAATATTAGTTTTATAGACAAAAATATTAACATTAAATAAGACCTGTATGATGTTGTACTAAGTGATGGTCTACTAGTATACATGACACGTATTCTTTCCATTGAGAAGATGGTTGTAACAATTATCTCTCTAATTTCTTTCTTTTCTACTCTATTAATCCTTTGTTAATTATTCTCCTATTTCCACATTTATCGTTTTTTTTTTAGAATTATCATCCACAAATTCAAGTGATGTCATTATGGTATCAGAGCTTTATTTTGGGAAATAAGGGATGAGATTTCTACATGGTTGTAAATGGAAAGTGGGTATCTCCAACAAGAATTTGAACGTTTAGAGGCATCAACTAACAACTATAGCTCAATTCAAAGATAAGATATGAATGGAGTTTAAAAAGCGTATGAAAAACATGAGCGTTGAGTGAAAAAGATGATTAACCAAATGCTTCAACACTCACTGGAAGATTTATGTACATTTGTTGAGATCGCCAAAAATAAATTCCTACTCAAAATATAAGTTTGTAGATAGCAATGAGTAGAGTCAAATTCAAAAAGACTAGTGATAATTTTATTTCTTAATTAAAAATGAATTTATCAAAATTGATCAATTAAACGAGTTTAATCTCTTGTTTTATTATTAAAAACTCTTAATCAACATATTTTGAGCTTAGACATCCATTAAAACTTGGATTCCAACTCAAAATCATGGATTCACCATTGTTGAGTGTCAAAACCTTTTTTTTTTAAATCTACTTTTTATTTTTAAAAAAATAAAAATGGAGTCGCCACTAATCCTTTTTATGAGGTGTGATCGGATCATCTCGTAATTTGATCGTTTTAATAAAAGGTTTAATTTACTAAAACAATGATTTTTTGTCTACAAAATTCAGAAAATGGGTTTAGGAGTCGGTTATGCATGAGGAAGGATTAACACCCTCATGACGCCCAAAGTTGGTACCTAGTTGATTACTTGATGTCTTAATGTCGAGAATTGAAATTTTGAAGAGAATTTAAAACATGATCCCTTTTTGTATAATGATATTTTTAATTAAAATCACTTGAGTAAATTAAAACAGATGTAAAAGGCCTTCTTATCTCGAGGTAAACAAAAAGGTCACATCTCGTAAGTTAGGATATGACATATCGAATCCTCAAAAATAAGCTTGCTCATTATTCAATTATTTAATTAAATCTCATGTATTAAAAGGGATGTTCGGTTATCTAAGTTCAAAGAGAAAGTCGAACCTCGTAAGTTAGGACACGACTTTTCGAATCTCCAAATGTGGAACATTGCCTTAATTTTTAAAATTTCTTTTTTCGAGTAATAACAAATGTAACATTTAAAACAATGCATATTTGTCTTATTTTAGTATAATATACAACAATGGATAAATATATCTAAACGCGATTCTTGACGTGATTATAAAGAAATAAAATGAAATGGTAGTGTATAAAAATGGATCAATGATATACGAAAAATAAAAAATATCGTGCTAGTGAATGTATAGTGATAACACACCAATTTGTAATGAAGATGGCAATTATTGTATTATAATTATTATTCTAATAATAATAGAAATAATCAAAGAAAGGTAAGTAGTAATAATAATAATAATAACAATAACAACAAGAACAATAAATGTGCAAGTAAAAGCACGTAAATAATCTAATTTTTTGAAAGTATAAAAAAGGTAATAAATAAATAAATAATGAAATAATAATAACAATAGTAAAGGCAAAAGAAAAATAATAAAAACTGCACAATAAAAAGGAAACACAAAAAAACAATTTTAAATATTAAAAAGTAAAGGAAAAATAAATAAATAAAATAATATATAGAAAAATTTATACAGGGTTGAAATTAAATAAATAAGGATTAAATTAAAATTGAAATGAAATTAAGAGCCTAAATTATAATAAAATAAATGCATAAATATAAGAAGGACTAAATCAAAACTTAAGTGGAATTTTGGGGGCAAATCGGGATAAAATAAAAAGAACAGACTAAATTGTAAAGTGCATAAAAGAGGAGGGACCAACCGGGAAATTATTCTGAGACCCTCAAACGCACTGTTCCATGAGGGACTAAAATGAAACA
Organism: Gossypium longicalyx; assembly: GCA_025698465.1. NCBI lineage: Eukaryota > Viridiplantae > Streptophyta > Magnoliopsida > Malvales > Malvaceae > Gossypium > Gossypium longicalyx. The sequence continues at coordinate 1,578,900 of CM046999.1, forward strand.
AAACCAAAATTAAATAGAAAATTTTTAAAAAAGAAAAAAACGAAGTAGGACTGGATTGAAAAATAATTAAAAAAGCGAAAGGACTGAAGCGACAATTAGACCCTCCCCTCAAAAACAAGCGGATCCTGGGGGATTCGGGTCAGGTTGTCGTGTCGACCTCAAAACGACGCCATTTTGGGCATATGAGATCACTCCCAAAATAACGTCGTTTTGAAAGCCTATAAAAATTAAAAATTTCAGAAAAAAATCATTTCCTACATGCCTTTAAAAAAAAAAAAAAACCTTTCCTCTCTCCCTTTTTCTCTAAATTAGTAGCCCATGTCCGGCCAAGGAAACCACCGCTGATTTGTCACGGCCACCGATTGTCCTGCGACGGCGACCGTCGTCCCCGGTGGCTGAAAAATTAAAAAAATTATTTTTTTTCTTTTTTTTAAATTCTCCTTTTAAACCCCTTTTTCTTAAAAAACCTCGTTTATATATAAAAAAAAAAGGTCGAAACACTAGAGAAATTGGGTCGACAGTCACGAAACCTTTCGGCTTCTCTTCCCTCCGATGATCGAAAACAGGTAAGAAATATCTTATTTTTAATCTTATTTATTGCGAAAAATAAAATAAATCGAAAATCACCTTTTAACTTTTAACTTTTTCTTTTCTGCTTTTTTATTGCCTTTTCATCTCTATATTTCTCTGTGTTCAAAAAAAAAAATCTCCTTTTACAAATTTGTTCAATGGCTTTTATAGTCATTTCATATAATTTATATATTTTTACTATTCTTGCCGCTGTTTCTATTTGTTGCGTGTTTGATTTCTGTCTTTTCTTTTTTTTTTTTACAGGCAGTGATTGAGGGTGACAGTCGCAGAAGGTAGGGTGCGGCACAGTGCTAGGCTAGGGTGCGACGCAAAAAGGGCTAGGGTTTTCTGTTGAAAAGTTTAGGCTAATAGGCTTGTAATATATCAGGCCCTATTTGTAAATGGACCGTCTTTTTTTTAATTTGGACTTTATTATTTTATTTTTTTGGTTTATTTTATGTTTAGGTCCGGGCAAAATTGGCCTGTTACATTAAGTTTCATGTTCAAGAAAGAAGAAATCAAAACTTAAAAATCTATTTTAATCAATTCAAATAGAAAATAATTATTGAAAACAACAGAAAAATGAATTTAGAGTCAAGAATTACCTTCAATTGATCTCAAATCATCAATTTAGAAGATTGAATGAAGATCCTTGAAGAAATTTCGGATGACTTTTGCTCAACTTTGGAAAACTTTTATGGATATTTTGGAGAGAATTTTGAGAGAATAAAAGTTTAGATCTAATCTCTGATATGTGGTCTATGAAATTGAGCAAAAAAAACGAGAGAAAAAGCTCTTAATTTAGGTGAAAATGGTGGGCAAACTGAGGTAGTTGCAGTGTTTTTCAAACTGAAAACTCCCACCTGATTTTCAAAAACTGGGAAAATTGCCATCAGGCCACTCTCACTTTCCCTTGTTTTACAAAATACTCATTCCCTCCAAAATTTCGAAAATAAGGATAATTTGCTGTAAAACGACTCTTACATTTCCCTTGTTTTGCAAAATGGTCCTATTTAGTTAATATTTTAAATTCTTTAAATTAAACTCCTATTTTAATTTATTTTTCAATTCTAATTAGACCCAAAATATTTATTTTACCAAAAAATTATTTAAAACCATAAAATTATTTTTTCTAAAAATATTTTTATTTTTCGGAATATTATTTATCGATTTTTAAATGAAATTAAGCTAACTAAATTTTAAAAAATCACTAATAAACCCGATTAACTCCTAATTTTTACTCGGAACTCGATAAACTTACCCAAAACTACTATACCTATTTTCAGGGCCTTACACCAGGTTTGGGATGTTACAATTTTAATTTAAAACTCACTCGTTGTATCAATTTGTGCACAAATCAAATATAAAACAATTTAAATGTAAGTATACTATGTGAACTTACTTGAGCTAAACTGCATGGATAGTAATATTAAAGACTAATCAATAATTTTTCTTTTTTCCTTGATTATCTATCGATTCTTAATCTATAAAGTAATTTATTTCAATTATCAGTCCCAAATACTTTTCAACAATTCATTTAATGCTTATGAATGTTTTATTGGAATTTTTCATAATTACCCAAAACTTTTATATTTTATTCAATTTAATCCTTAAAACTGAAATTAACTTATTTTCACAATTAAATTATAAACCCATATTTCCAAATTCTTAAGAATCTATAATCATACCCTTTAATACTGAATTTTTACAAGAGACCATACCAAATTTAACATATTTTTAATTTAGTCCTTAAATTTAAAAACTATACAAACTTACTTTACAAAATAATCTTATTTCAATATCAAGCTTCAAACTAAACCATTATCAACTAAAAAGCTTACATGCAAGGGACTATGAATTCCACTATTGTGGAATGATGCTACATATTTCAGAAGTTGTATACTAACATACTAGCTTTCGGATTCTTATCTAATTGAACCCAGGCTTTCATTTACAACAAAGGTTACGAGTCACGTATACATAGTTCATCATCTACTCAGGATTAAGGTATATCACACTATGAACGAAACAAGTGAATAAATCCATAAATGGGTCTAAGATTTATGCTACTTAGGTCCTATCCAATTTACTTCAATCCAGGTAGTCACATCTATGTCTTTATCTCCTAGGAGTCATCCACTCCGATACTCAAGGCAATGTATCTCCCTTATAGGACTTCATAGACGACATATTAGTTTTTTAATTAATTTGCTCATTTTCGATTAAACTAAGAATATCTTTAGATTATCTACTAATATAAGTTGTTTTTCCATATTACGATCATACCAGGTAATACCGCTTAATATTAATTAAACATTAGATAATCAATTAGTCAATATTCACTTTCATTTTGCTTTGCGTGCAAAAACCACTGAAAACAATATACAAAGGATATTAATGTAATTAATAGATATTTTAATTAAACCAGTTTGTTTGAAAAATACAAGTATACATAGACAAAAATACTACACTAAGGGCACTAGATCTCTATGGTGTAAGTATCTCTACCCATTGGTCTATATTATGGGATAAATATAAATTTGTGATATTTGAATTTGATAAGTGCTTATTGTAGTGAGGAAATTGTGAAAAGACTCAATAGGGGCAAAATGATAATTTGTTCGTACAGGGCATTTTGGTCATTTCTCGAAAGTCTTATATTGGAAATATTATTTGGATAATATATTTAATATATGATATAAATTTTGAAACCTTTGGATCATAGATATTAAAAGTAGTCCACCATCATAAACAAAAACAAAAAAAAAACCATGAACTTGGACTTTAGGTTTGGGCCTTTGGCCCACTTGGGCAAATTTTAAATTGGAAAAGGGAGGAAAGGAACCTCCCAGCTCTTCTTCTTTCTCTAGCAGACTAGCCCTCTCCCAGCCATATACCTCATCCATCTTGACGACCAGTACAGATGGGAGATGTCACCGAAACATGTACGAGAAAAAATTTTTAAACTTATTTAAACAGTTGGAACTTTAAAATATTTTTATAAAATTACTAAATCAAGTTTAAGCAATTTAAAGGTTTTAAAAATGATTCAGAGTTGAAAAAAAGTGATCGTACTCAAAACGAAGTGAATTTACCAAGGCACTGTGATATCGCTACAACACTCCAATTGTACCGATACAAGCCCCTACTACTATAGATTTTTGCAATCTATCTCACTTATTACAATACCACAAGGGTTAAGTATCGAAACCACAATATCTGTAGATAAAACATATATACAAAATAATTTCTATAATTTTTAATTTTTTTTACCTTTTTATAATCTTAAATTATTGATTGATAATCCACATAAATGATTATGTGTAAAAAAAATGATTTGTCATTCGTTAATGACGGAACTAAATATTTTAGTTAATTTTAAAAAAAATCTTATTAAAATCATAATTTTTTAATTAAACTTAAAAATTATAAATTTTATATAACCCCAAAACTCAATCACACATTCCGCCGTTGCATTTATGCATACCAATAAATATCTGAAATAATTGCAGCAAAGCTTACATTTTCCTTACCATTACCGACAAGTATTGGGTGTAATAGTAAAGCATATTGTATTCTTTAGAAAAAGAACGCAAGTTCAAACCTTGGATATGAAACATTGTAGAAAAGACAACCACAAACACTCAACATGAACCGTAAAACTAACTAATTAGTAAAGTTCTTGTATTCTCTCCCTATGATTCATTTTACGATCCATGTCTTGGTTGCATTGATAAGTCAACTTCCTAAAATAGTTAAATGCTTGACTTTTAACAAAATAAATCAAAGACTAAGACCCAACTTTTCTTTCTTCCTTTGTTCCTCTTTTTGTGCTTGTTTTTATTGATACTAAAAAGTCTTGTAAATGATTTCCTTTGAAAATGAATCACCTTAGCAAGAATCAAAGTCTAAAATTTTAACTTCTTTTTTTATTCAGACATTTGATACTTAAGGATTTGATGATGTGTGTGTTTCCTTTTTTTTCTTTTTATTTTTCCTCTTTGTTTAGGTGTAGAAAATGCTGAAAGGTTTGACTTCCTTTATATTTGATTGCTTTTCATAAATTATGTTATTCTAATTTTAGATTTTTATAAATCAAAGCCGTAATGATATATTTAGTTCTACAATTTTTTTTAAGAAAATCAATTTAGATTTCCATTTAATGTTTTGCTTTTTTTAGCATTTGAACTAACATTATTTGTCAAATCACTATAAAATAGATGAAAAAGTTAACGTTTATTAACTTTACTGACATTACATAATTGTTAACATGACATCCACGTGTATGACATATCAACAAAGTTAATAAACGTTACTTTTCCATCTAATTTTAAGTTGATTTGATAAACAACATAAGTTTAAGAACTAAAAAGAATGAAATATTAAATGAAATATTAAAATAACTTTTTTTATATAAAACTAGTCAACTTATACGTGACATGGTGATGATATATGAAAATTATGAGACATTGAAAACTTCATAACATTACGCAATTAATTTGGACTATTTGGGAGGAAACATTGGGCTAATTTGAAGATTTTCCTCATTGATGCAATTTTTTAAAAAAAAAAAATTCCTTTATTGGATATTTACAGAATATTTAATATATCTCAATGGGGTATTATTCTATTTGGTACTTATATTTGGTTTCAATGTTTAATTTGCTACTTAAGTTTTGTTCCAATGTTCAATTCGGTACATAAACTAAACAACATCATGTGGCTCAATAAATATTTGATATGTGTGCTCTAGTAAAAAAAAAAAATCAGGCACTTAATTGGGACAAAAGAAAATTTTAGGTGCCAATTTGAACATTGAAGTCAAATTTGGGTAATTGTATGAGATAAAGAAAAACTACTGAAAAAACTTAAGTACTAAATAGAACATTAAAGCCAAAAGTACTAAACTGATACAAAAAGAAAACTCAAATACTAAATTAAACATTTAAGTCAAATATAAATACCAAATAATATATCAATCCTATTCGAATTTATAAAAAGGACTAAGAAAAGGAAAAGACTACAAATTAGGACAAGGGGACAAAATTTTCATTTAATAAGATTCAATTATTGTTTGTAGGGTACTTCGGTGGTCGGCAAAACACATGGCTCACATCCAAAGTCAACCGTTTTAATTTGCTTTTCTGTTTCGATAAAAATAAATAGCCTATTGAGTTTTATTGACATGGCATTGTTACTAATATAAAAAGACGTGGATTTGAGTACATTGAAGCGCATAATCTTCCTATTTATAAATTAGGGAGGAGCTATATGTAGTTCTAGATATTATGTCAAAAAGAATAAATATGATCAAAACTTATAATGAGATTGTTCAAATCGATTCCTCTACTAGTCCATCATAACTTTGTACGGATTGTATAATAAGAATTGTTTAAATGTAGTTATATTTTATTCGGACAATTAAATTAATTCACAAATAAATTCACCATGTTTTTTTTTATGAAATTAGAATCAAATTGTGTAAATTATTTAATTAAATTAATTAACATTAAAATTAAATTAAATTCAAGTACTAAATTGAGATAATAAAAAATTTAGATACTGAATTAAACATTAAAATTAAATATAGGTAAAAAAAACATATTAATCTTATTCAAATTTATAATAAAAAAAAGGGGGACTAAAAGAAAAAAAAAAGACTACAAATTAGGACAAAAGGACAAAAGTTTCCTTTAAAATGTTTGAAATTATTGTTTGTAGGATACTTCGGGGCTTTTTTATTAAACTAACCCAAAAAAATTAATTAATTATCAAAATAACTCACCTTTTTAATATTAACTCGTTTTCTACAGTAAAAAGTGGTGGAGTCATATGATATGGCGCCACCACAGTGCCACGTCAGCAAGGGGTGTTAAAAAATTATTTTTTGGTGGAGCCATGTTGAATGGCGCCACCAGTATAAAATATCAGGGAAATACTTAAAGTTCTGAAAAAATGGAGGACTTAAAAAAAATTTACCATTTTCGGGTGGAGCCATTCTAAATGGAGCTACCACTTTTCTGTCTTCTGACACCTTTTTGTTTTCTTTTTCTTTTATTTTCATATTTCTTTTGTTTTTTTCTTTTATTTTTATATTTCTTTCTTTTTTTACTTTTTTGATTTTTTTTCTTATTTCATTTTGTTTATTTTGTTTTATTTTTTATTATTAACTTTAAAAAATTTGTAATGTATATTTAAAATGTTTTATAATACTTTTTTAAAATTTTAATTATTATTTTTTAAAATATTTTTTTAACTTTAGTGAAATTAATTTTTTATATATTTTAAAAATGTATTTTTCAAATTAATTTTTTAAAATTTTAAATATTAATTTTTAAATATTAACCATATTTTTAAAATATTAACCATATTTGTAAATACAATTTCTTTAATATTATTAAATTAGGACAAAAGGACAAAAGTTTCCTTTAAAATGTTTGAAATTATTGTTTGTAGGATACTTCGGTGGTCGGCAAAGAACATGGCTCACATCCAAAGTCAACCGTTTGCATTTGCCTTTGTGTTTTTCTTAAAGAAAATCCCTAAAGGAATAATTAAGAATTTTTTTTTCTTTAAATAAAATAGTAAAACTTGTTGATAGAGGAAGAAAATTGAGGATGCATAGTTTTCGGAAGGATTAAATCGAAATTTTAATATTTTTAAAATAAAATATAATTTCATATTTGTATTAGTTTAAATATTAATATATTTTAAAAGAATTAAATCAAAATTGTAACATTTTTAGTAGTTAAACTATAATTTTATCATATGTTAACTTGAAATTTTATAAATTTTTGGAATACTAAAACCACAATTTTCTATTTTAGAGGATCAAGGCCCTGCCCGCTCTCTTCCCTTCGCCCTTATTTACACAATATAAGAAATTATAGAATTTGTATTTTTAGTGCACTGCTTTTATCATAACTAGTAATTTTTCGAACTGATTGAATAAATAAATTTATCATATGTTTGATTAATTAAACTTTTGTATGCTCGTTTTCTATAAATTTTATTTCAAAATAATTAATTCTAAAATAGTATTTTAAATTAATAATACATTAAATATTTTTTAAATTATTATACAAAACTAAATATTTTTTTTCAAAAACCTAATATTTTCAATAATTATTTCAAAAACATGTGCATGTTACGGGAAAGAAATTAATGTTTAACTAATATTAAGTTATATTATATGAACATATTAGTAGGTAATCTAAATTGCCAGTAATTTGTAGAATCAAATTGAGCAATTAATTTAAATAAATAAAGGACTATTATGTCGTCTATATGTCCAATTGGGGGGATAGATTGTCTTGACTATTGGAGCAAATGACTCCTAGAAACAGACGCATAAGTGTAATTGTCTAGATTGATACTGGACCCAAGTTGAATTCATTCTAGATTCATTTATAGATTTATTCAGTTGTGAATGTGTGACTTATCAAAATCCTAAGTGATAGGCAATGTATTTATAACTTATGTACTTTATTGTATTGAAAACCTAAGCTCTCATGGTAGTGGCCGAAAATGTCGATACATTAGGTACATGGTTTGTGCATGATATGACTTCACTTACAATAATGAAATTCATAACTCAAATAAAAGAGTAAATAATATCTTCTCATTGGCATTGACGTTATATGCAGTGGCGGAGCCAGAAAATTCTTTTTGGGGGGCTGAAATTAAATTTATATTTTTACGATAGTAAAAATGTAATTTCATCTTTTTAATAGTCTATATCTTTATAATTTTTAAAAGGATAAATCAAATTTTTATCATTTTTGAGGGCTAAAGTGTAATTTTACCATTACTAATTTAAAATTTTATAAATTATAAAGGGTCTAAATTGAAAATCAACCATTTTAGGGGGTGCCATGGAATATGAAAATGGAATCTAGACACTAATCATTCGTCTAGGATGAATGACTAATCATTACTATTTGTAAGTGATCATCATTTTCATCGCAAAAGATACAATGATGATCATGAGATAAAATGGATCGATTTAGTTGAACAAAGTTAACCTAAAGGGAATAATATTATCCTATGAGGGTAACACAAATAACAAAGTCATTGGATAAAAGCTTAATACAAGTAGCTTTCATAATAGTTTATAATAGAGAGATCAGTCATGGTACTTTTAGTGGATTGACTCCGTGACTAAATAACTTTGTAATTAATACATAAAGAGACAGAACTTAATTACAATTTATTTGATCCCTAATTATATATGTCAAATTGGTCCCCCCATTTTTTTATCATAACTCTGTACGAATCGCATAATAAAAATTATTTGAATGTATGGTTGAAAATGATAAATGAGAAATAGATTGCATATATTACTATTCACAATAAATACATTTTTTTCAACAAATCGAGAGATGACTTGAAAATTAATTAATTCTTTTGGAGTATTATTTAATTGGATAAATTATATAATTGAGTCCAAAGTGATAATTAAATTATATAAGCATTTTCAAAGTCCATAGATGGTTTTATACGAAGAAATGAGGCATTAAAAAGAATTGGTTTTTAAATCGATCAAGTTATTAGTTTGTCAGCCCGATGATTTGATCAGTCTAAACGATTCAATTAAATAAACTAATAAAAATAAAAAATATTACAAATCAGTTCAATAGTTGAGTCAATCCATTTTTAGTCCAATTAAACATGTTCGTATTGGTTTCTAGCTCAACAGATCTAAAATATTTCTCTGAATCAATACCCCAACCGATTTTCTATCTAATCTAATCGACCAATCCAAATCAATTCAAATAATTATGATTAAAGGTCATGGTGGAGGCTTTACAATGTTAAACTACATTTGAATACTTAAATATTACATTTAAAATTTTTGTTCGGGAGAGTTAAAATTATCATGATATATTGTGTAATTGGATTTAAGTGTAATTGGGTATGAAGCAGCTTTAAAACTCGTTACTAGCATTTACTCCCTTAATAGGCCTATAGAATGCGAAGGATTAGTTACTACGCTTGCTCCAATAGATATTTATTTTTCTTATTAATTTTATTAATAATCATATTGTCGAATACTCTTTTGAACTAACATATTACATACGATATTTTCATTTTACATTTTATTACTTATTTAAAGTTTTTTCTTCTCAAGTATTATTGATGATTTTTATAATAATTAAAATTTTAAAAAAAATTAAAATTACCTAGTTATGTAACAATTTATACTCCTCAACATCCACACATGACATTGGATATTGTGATATAGTTGTACTTTGTCAACTAAAAATGAAATAGTAATTACACTTTTATCCAATTATTTTATGGTGTTCATATACACCCTTAATTTTAGATCAAATAAATCTTTTCCCTTTATATTTAATTTGTGATGATTTAAATCCAAAATTCAATAATTAGAGCAAATTAAATCAGCCTGTATTGATCCAACACACCGATCTAAATTTAAATAAAATAAATTATTAAAATTTTCTAAAAATATATTAGTTTGAAAATAATTATGACATTTTTCCATTTCTTATTAAAAATCAATACAGTTAACGAAACAACCAGATAGTGACATGTGACGTGCCACGTGTTTCTCATGCCAACATATAAGAATCAGTTTTTAACAGCAGAAATTGATGAGATTTTTAACAGAATAACCAGTTTACTTTTTGATCTAAAATATAAAAATTAATTTATTCATTTTTTAAGTAAAAAAATAAAATATAACTCGACTTTTAATTCAAAAATATACAATTTCTTGTATTGCATATGAAATGGAAGAAGTTGTAGAAGTAATCTTTTAATACTTTAAATCATGTTTCACAAGGTATTTAACAATTGATGTGATTTATTATTATAATCATCAAATATTGGTAATTTCTTCATATAATTTAAATAATTTATTGATTTAAAAATTCCCCCACATAGATTAAAGTATTGAATATTGCAATGTAAATCATTAGGTCGTAATTTTAGACTTTCTCTAACCGTACAATCCGTGGTACAAAATTATTCAACATTAAAAACAAATTTTAATTATGGCATGAGATCAACATCATTTCACCAATAATTTCAAAATTAGAGCAAAATAGAAAATAATTCAAAGTGATAAGGACTAAAAGATTAATAATAAAATAAGTTTGGTGCTGACTTTGTTGGTTGACAAAATATTTGTTTTTTATCCTTTTAGATACCACAAGAAAGCGACCCAAGGTTGAATATAATTCATTTACTTTTATTTTTTACAATATTTGTCCCTCATTTAAAATTTTAATAAATTTATTAATAAATATGGAGGACCTTTTTGTAAAATATAAAAATCTTATTATATACATATGTATGTAGAATTAAAATTTTAGAATACAAATGTGTGTTTAAAAGTAACATATGATCAATAATGAAACGTATGGTCTGAAACTAATTAATAATAACTCGTGAAATACGTACAATATTAAATTTAAAAAATAGATTAAATTGTTTATAATTGTATTGTCATTAATCTTGAGTCGGTGTCTGATTAACTTGTGACAACAAATCAATTAAACACATTATTAATAAAATGTGTATAATAAAATTAAAATGTATAAAAATATATAAAAAAATAAACTTTAGCTGAGTGGTAAAAAAAAAAGATTTTACTAATGCATTGGTTTGAGTTCAATTTTTATCATATGCATATTTTTATTTTTTAAAATAAAAATATTAAAGTACTTTGAATAGTATAACTTATTTTAATTACAAAATAATATTTTCGTAATTTTTCTAACCAATTTGGTGACCCAATTAAGGGTGATACCAACTCAATCAATAGCTTAAAAATAGTAAGTATAAGTATATAATTAATGGAAATAATAAAGTGTGCATAATAAAATTAAAATATAAAAAAATGTTAAAATAAAATTTTAATTGAGTGGTACATTAAGTTTTTACTAATGCAACTGGTTTGGGTTTAAATCCTACAATAAGCGTATTTTTATTATTATTTTTAAATAAAAAGACTAAAATACCCTCATATAATATAACTTTTTTAACTATAGAAGTGTATTTCTGTAACTTTCCTAACCGAGTTGGTAGCCAAATTGAGGGTGACATCAACTCAATCAGATACCCTCACATAATATAACTTTTTTTAACTGTGGAAGTGTATTTCTATAATTTTCCTAAAAGTTATATTATGTGAGGGTATGCTCACGCCAATTACATGAATTAAACCTTTAATTTACCATTTAACTAAAGTTTTTTTTTGATATTTTTATACATTTTAGTTTTATTATGAACACTTTATTACCTTATTAATAATGTATTTGATTGAGTTGATGTTATAAGTTAACTCGACACTGACTTAAGATTGATGACAACACCATAATAAACAATTTAATCTAATTTTTTTATTTTAATAATATACATATTTCATGTGTTATTATTAATTAGTTTCAAAACATACGTTTCATTATTTATTTTATGTGATTTTTAAACAAGCATTTGTTTTCTAAATTTGTGTGGTTTTCACACGCATACATATGTAATAGAATTTCTAGTAATTTTTAATATCTTAGATTTACCATTTTAACTAAATACTTATTTCTAATCCGGGTAAACTACCAAAATAATCACTTTTGTTTCCCTCAAGTTACATTTTAGTTACTTATGTTTGAAATGTTACGTTTTAGTCACTTACGTTATCATGTTGTAACATTTTAGTCACGGGGCGTTAACCACCGTTAACGGTATAACGATAAGTTGACGTGACACGTTAAATCATCATTTCAAATGAAAATTTTAGGTTAAATTATACAATTGGTTCTTTTATTTTTTTTGTTTTGAGAAAAAAATTATTTTACGTTAAAAGAGATGGAGAATGGAGGAAAATAGGGGGAGAAGCAGAAGATAATGGAAAATAAAGAAAAAAAAAGAAAGTTAAAAAAATAAATAAATAAAATGCTCAAAATAAAAAAATATGAGGATCAATTGTATAATTTAACCTAAAATTTTTGTTTGAAATGATGATTTAATGTGTCACATCAGCTTACCGTTACACCGTTAACTACAATTAACGGCTCAGTGACTAAAATGTTACAACATGTTAACATAAGTGACTAAAATATTACCTGAGTGAAACAAAAGTGACTATTTTGGTAGTTTACCCTTTCTAATTCATATAATTTTTTAAGGTAAACTACAAAAATAGTCACTTTTGTTTGTCTCAGATTACATTTTAGTCATTTACATTATCGTTTTGTTATGAAGTGTTCACTTTACCGTTAAACTTCGTCACCTCCCTAACGGCAGTCCTACGTGGCAGTCCAAATGGATTTTAAATGCCAACTTGGATGTCCAGTTGTTGGAATGAAAATAGGTTTTTAATTAAATAAATTTAATTTGAACTGCCATGTAAGACCGCCGTCAGGAAGGTAACAGAGTTTAATGGTAAAGTGACCACTTCGTATCAAAACGATAACATAAGTAACTAAAACGTAACATTTCAAAAATAAGTGATTAAAATGTAATCTAAAACAAACAAAAGTGACTATTTTTATAATTTATCTAATTTTTTATTAATATATATATATTGGCATAGCAGATGATGACATAATTTAAAGAGAGTTGATGACAAGAATCATTAAAACTATCGTAGAGGTCTTTGTACTAGTAATTAAATTGTATTTTATCCTATTTACTAAAAAATGGTTAAATTAGTCCTTGTACAGTAGATCATATAGCAAACTAATCCTTTTTGATAAAAATTTCTTCCAATTCTATTATTAAAAACTAATATTGATGATGGAATAATTAGATAGTTATATATGGCATACCACATGTACCTTATGTTGATGTATAGAGATCAATTTTTAACCATAAAAATTGATGAAAACTTTAATAGAAGGACCACCATTTTACTCTTTGATCTAACCTATATGGATTAATTTACCCATTTTTAGTAGAGAGTTAAAATGCAATCTTACCCCTAATACAAGTGCCTTTATGGCAATTGTACCAATAAAGATCATATTATGTTATCAGTGGCAGTTATGTGATAATTACAATGAAGAATGTCATTCTGTTAATGAAAGATTGTTATAATGTTAAGGTAGGTACAGATTGCACATGTTAGAGATTATGGACATGGCAGTTTCAGTTTTGGATTCTCCTCAGATCTTTCTTCTTTGAAAGCTATACTCAACCCAAATAGGTATGCAAGAAAGAAAGAGAAAAACCCTTAATTGTATATTTTGTATTGAAATTTACAAGCTTTTGTTCTGTTTTTCTTTTGATTTGTTAGAATACTTAAAAGCTCCTTTTGTGTGTGGTGATTTTGTGTTTGAAATGGGTTCGTTTTATGGTAATTGTAGAGTTCTTTTAGCTAATATGTATAGTGATTGTAAAGCTATAATCTTTAAGCTCATGGCTATTTGAAAGTTAACTGTGTTTCTTCTTCAACCACTGCTTTATTTGTTTTATTTATATGAGATTTAATCGTAACTCTTGTAGCTTCACCCTATATGATGAGTATTTGATTCTTTTTCTTTTATTGTAGGGAAGGTGTTTGTTATAATGTCACATAGAACTTTTTAGCTTTTCCCTTTTCTTCTTTTTTTTTTTTTTTCTTTTTTGTTTCATTCTCAAAGGCTTGTTGCATGTATCCAGTTATGATTGTCTTTTTCAATGAATAAAATGTTTTGTTCATAGGAAAAATAGCAATAAATAAGCATGTTTTTGGTGAAGATTTTTGGTGGTTTGAATTGAAGGTGAATTTTTGCTATCTGATTTTGCTAGGAGTTGGCTTTCAAAGTGAGGTGCTTTTGCTGCCATTAAAGCAATCAATCCAAAGGGGGTTTTATCCTATAAGTTATCCGGTGTTTCTCTCTTGTTGTTGTCTATCGATTGGTTGCGGTGAATCGAAGGAGTTTCACTGATGCAAACATCTCAGAAACGTAAAGTTACGGTGCAAAAAATGGAGCCCAATTGTTGGCCTCCCAATTTGGAACAATACTGCACCCTTGATTCATCATCTGGCGTGCAGAATTCTTCTTCTACAGCCAGTTTCTCACCAAACGGCAGTCCGGTTTCGCAGCCAAACAACTCTTGCCCAATGGACCTGTGTCGTTCCCCAGACAATACATGTTCACCTGTAAGTGATTCTTGTGTAACAGACAATGAACACGACTTGAGCCACATGATAAGACAGTTGGAAACTGCAATGCTAGGAACTGATTCTGATAATATCGACATTCATGCTATCACGGCTTCTGGTAGATCGACTGAAGTCTCCATCAAATCAGAGAGGTGGAAGTACATGATGGAGATGATCTCCCGAGGGGACCTGAAAGAACTTCTTTGTGCTTGTGCTAAAGCTATAGAAAATAAAGATATGCATCTGACTGACTGCTTGATGACACAATTGCGTCAAATGGTGTCGGTTTCGGGTGAACCGAAGCAACGATTAGGAGCGTACATGTTGGAAGGGCTTGTTGCAAGGTTGGCCTCTTCAGGAAGTTCTATCTACAAATCCCTAAGATGCAAAGAGCCTGCTAGTTCTGAACTGCTTTCGTACATGCACATACTCTATGAAATCTGCCCGTATTTCAAGTTCGGGTATATGTCTGCAAACGGGGCGATTGTGGAAGCCATGAAAGATGAAAGTAGAGTCCATATTATTGATTTCCAAATAGCACAAGGAAGCCAATGGCTGACCCTAATCCCTGCTCTTGCTGCTCAGCCAGGTGGACCTCCAAGTATACGTATCACAGGTATTGATGATTCTACATCAGCATATGCCAGAGGAGGAGGACTTGAAATAGTGAGGCAAAGACTGAGCAAGGTCGCGGAATTGTGTAAGGTACCGTTTGAGTTCCGTGCCGCTGCTATTTCTGCTACTGATGTTCAACTCGAAAACCTCAGAATTCAACCTGGTGAAGCCATTGCTGTAAACTTTGCCATGATGCTGCATCACATGCCAGACGAAAGCGTGGGCACTCAGAACCATCGGGACAGACTGTTGAGGTTGGCAAAGAGCTTGTCTCCAAAGGTGGTGACGCTCGTCGAGCAAGAAGCAAACACGAATACTGCCCCATTCATTCCCCGTTTCCTAGAGACAATGAACCATTTCTTACCCATCTTTGAATCAATCGATGTTAGTCTACCGAGGGATCATAAGGAGCGGATCAATGTTGAACAGCACTGTCTGGCACGGGAGATTGTCAACATTATAGCATGCGAAGGACCTGAGAGAGTCGAACGACACGAACTTTTAGGGAAATGGAGATCAAGGTTTATAATGGCTGGCTTTAAACCCTTTCCATTAAGCTCGTTTGTCAATTCCACCATTAAAACTCTGCTTCAAAGCTACTGTGATAAGTACACACTTGAAGATAAAGATGGGGTTCTTTTTCTTGGCTGGATGAATCGAGCTATAGTTGCTTCTTGTGCATGGAAATGCTAACCAAGATAAAAGTAGCTGTTTATTAGGATAGTTTGAGAAAAAGGGATTTCTCTGTGGATGAACAAGCTCTTTCTCTCATTTCTGGGATCATACCCTTTTTTCCTATTGTATTTACTGTCCATCCAAACACTTGAATTAGCTTACTTGCAGTCTGTTCTTAGCCTTTAGTTTTCAAACAAAGCCATTAGCAATCAGATTTGTAGATATTGTTACATGAGAATCATCCATCAATATGTGTAACCAAAGCTTTGAAGGCCCCATTCATGGTTACTGGCCCAATCATATCAGGCTATGTTGCTCAAAATTTGGTCTGGGTAGGTGTTGGATACTGGTACATGTGTCCTATATGTTTAGTTTACCCTTAAATTTATTGGTTTGGGACTGAATGACTATTGTGGCCTACATTATATTCAATTTTGAATTGTCCTTTTTGTTGGATTTAATTTTAGCTTGTCTACTTGGACGCCTATAATTCAATATATATTTATAAAATATACTATAATTCTATGTTGTCTCTTTATTTTTAAGAATTTAGTCTTTTTTATTTTTTAGATTTCGAAATTTAAATACAACTGTTATCATTTTTGAAATATACATATTTTTAATAAAATATACGTATTGAAATTTTGTAGGGGCATTGATCAACTTGCGTATTTTTAATGATGAATGTATGATTAAGGCTAATCTCTTGAAGTTTATTGTATCACATTAAAATGATTCATATACCTGAATGTTCATGTACCAAAGGAAGAAGGATAGAGCATGTACATTGGTACCATAATGAGTCGTCTTACGAAAGTGTCATATAAAGGGTCATCAGTCCCTTTCTCTACTAAGTCAAGCTAGAGAGTTTTTCCATTTCTTAAAATCAAACATCAAAGTAAATACGGAGAGAAAACTAAATGTCCAACATAACATAAATCAAGTTTCTATTCTAAGTATTATTATGTTTGGAATTTAATTTGTAATAAATCGTAGTTCAAGTTTCAACATTCGAGATATGTCGAGGTATGTACTATTTAATTTATAAGTATATATTTTAAATTTTTTTATTTTATGAAAACTATTATATTTATGGTGCACAAAACTAATTAAAATACTTAATTTCCCAATATTTTTTACATTTATAGTACCATAAAATTTGCAGGCAAAATCATTAAATATCTTTAAAATAAGAAGGTAGAGTATAAGCCAATCTCCTTTTTAATGAACTATATGTAAGCATTGGACCTTGCTTACACTTTACACCAAAATTTATACCAATCTAACTACAATAAAGTTGTTTAATCAATTTTAGAAAATTATTTAGAACATTGGGTTGTACTTGTTTTATTATTATTATTAACTCAAATTTCAATGAACTTGAATAGGTTTAGGAGTTTAGTATTTCAAAATTTCAAGAAATCCTGTAAATGATATGATGGGTAAAAGTATCATAGAGGTTACTGTGTTAGTGATTAAATTGCATTTTGCTCTCTCTATTAAGAAAATGGATGAATTACTCTATTTATGTTAGATCAAATAACAAACTGGTCTTTTGTGTTAAACGTTTCATCCATTTATATAGTTTGTGTTTAATGGAATAGCTAAACAATGATACGTGGTGTGTCATGTGTACCTCATACTAACGAACATGGACTAGTTTTTAACAATAGGAATTGATGGAATTGTTAATAGAATGACCAATTTGCTCTTTGATCTAACGTATAAAGATTTATTTGCCTATTTTTGAGTAAATGGGGCAAAATGTAATCCGATTCCTAGTATAGATGCCTCTATGGTACTTTCACCAATAAATTGAATTATAGTTAAAATTCTACTATTAGTCCTTGTACTTTCTAAAAGTTGTAGATTTAGTCCCTATACGTTCACTTGATCAGTTTTAATCCATATACTTTTCGAATTTTGACATTTTAGTTATAACTCAAACCATAGCAGCTATATCTGTTTGTTAAATTCTATTACCAGTTTTGTACTATTTGTACAATTGTAGATTTAGTCTATAGTCTCCAATTAGATCATTCTAAGTCCTACACTTTTCGAATTTTAATATTTTAGTTTTGACGCAAAACGATAATTATTAATCCATTAATTGGATTTTTAGTGAGTAATATGTAGAAATGACAAGCTGGCATGACAGTAACACATATGATAATATGTTCGTCACATCAGATTCTGAAAATAGTAAAACTTAATAAATTTAACCGTTTTCATTTGGTGTGGATTAAAATTTTAAATTTTCAAAAGCACATACAAAGACTACTTTTTGTCACACGCTATAATATTACTACAGTATCTAATCTCACCACCACCACTATTTTTACACTAATCGCAGCTAAACACACCGCCCATCCAAACCCACCCTAAATCCACAACTTTTATAAAGTACAATAACTTATAGTAGAATCAAACCTTGAATTAACCCATAATTTTTAAATAATTAATTTTATGAGTTAGACCCTAGCCAGCTAGGCTTAATCTGTACCATAAGCTTCATTTGTAACACCAAAGTAGACAACAACAGCATGCCTAAAAACTTCAACCAACCTGTTTACAAATCTAAAAAGTATTTAAAAAATAATTCAATATTAAAAATAAAATAATGCAAGGTTTAAATAAAGTGGTCCAAAACTCTGTTTTTCATTATTAAATATTCAAAAAAGTTGGTATATGATTTGGTTCTAACATGCAATCCAAGTAAGGAATACAAATTTCATTTTTGTCATCTAATTATTTAAAAAAAAATTCTGGTTATCAATCATTAAATTATTAACGGGAAGATAATTTAGTAATTTTTAAAATTAGCATAGTAATAATTTTAACTTTCAATATTTATACATTATAATAATTTAATCTTGATTTAAAAAAAATTTAACCCTCAATATTTTATAAATTGTACAATTTAGTCCTCTTTCTCTTTTCTTTTCTTTTTTTTTTTTACAATTTTACTTTTATTTGTAATATTAAGAGTTAGTTTTAAAATTGAAAAGAAAAAATTAAATTAGACAATGTGTAAACGTGAGGGTTAGATTTTTAGAATCAAAATTAAATTGACATAATGTATAAATGTTGGCGGTTAATGTTGTTGTTATGCCAATATTAAAAGCTGTTATATTATCTTTTCATTAACCATTTAACGGCCGGTGACCAAAAAAAAAAATGGAATGGTTGGATGATCAAAAAAGAAATTTAACAATAGTTGAGTGACTACAAATGTAGTTTACCCTAAAAATTTATATAGCAAAATTAAAAAAAAGGCCTTATTCTTGTTTTAGCCCCCAAACTATACCCGTTTTTACATTTATACCCAAACTTTCTATATCCCATGATGTTAATACTTTCGGTCCAAATGCCAAAAGTAGGGGAAAAGTCGGGGGGCTGGCATAGGCCCTGGCCTCCACTAAAATGTAAAATTATTATTTAGGCCCTTAAAATTTTTTAAAAATTTTAAATTAGTAAAGATAAAATTACACTTTGGCCCCCCTAAAATTATAAAAATTTGATTTAATCCTTTACAAATTATAAAGATATAAACTATAAAAAATCAAAAATTTCATGCGGCCCCCCCTAAAAAAATTTTCTAGCTTCGCCCCTGGCCAAAAGACATTAAAAAAAAAAGCCAATCAGATTTAGACACCTATCTTTCTATTATAAAAATATATTAAATATATATAAATAAAAAATAAATATATAAAAACCTCAAAAATCCAAAAAATTATTTAAAAAACAAAATTAAATATTTTTAAGTAAAAAAAAAAAATCAAGATTCATCTGGAGAATTGTTCATCATCAATATCTTCCACTTCATCATGATCCCAATACCAAAAAATGGAAACCCATTAATTTATAAATAAAAAATTATGGGGTCATCTTCTACTTGTTGTTCATCATCTTGTTTTAATCTAATGGAGTAACCATTACCATCATAAACTCATTACTGTCGCTATCACTAACACCAAACAGCATTATCACCCCCTTCAACTTGCAAACCCAAGCAAACCAACATTGAAGGAGAAAATTTTTGGTGGGGTCGAAATTAAATTGTATATTTTTACGATAGTAAAAATGTAAATTTATCATTTTAACAATTTATATCTTTATGATTTTTAAATGATTAAATCATTTTTTTATCATTTTCGGGGCCAAAGTATATTTTTGTCATTACTAATTTAAAATTGTATAGACTATAAAGGGGCCTAAATGAAAATTTTTCCATTTTAGGGGAGACCAAAACTGCTGCTAGCCCCTTGATTTGCCACAGTTTTCAACGGTGTCAAAAAAATTCGATGTTGAACCAAATTATTAAATAATTTATAATAGAAGAATTATGTGTAGAATACGATATTGAGGGGGTTAAATTAGTGAATATGATTAAATTAAACCAGTTATTAAAAATAATATAGGGATTAAATTGTTATGTGACAAAATGAGTGTAAATGATTTATGATCTTAAATGACAATTCAACAAAGGACTTTAGGAGTAATTAAACCATTGTAAATTAATGGTAATATTTTTTTAACAAATCTTATTATAGGTTCTAATCATATCTACTCTTTTTGACACAATACTTAGAACTACCCATAGTCCTTCCCCAACCCATAAATATATAAGAGGATAATGCACTTCGGCGCACTCGAACTCACTTCCTCTTGCATTGACAACAATTCTTATACTAATCGAGCTAAAACTCAATCAGTAATTCATAGTAATATTTAAGTGAGAGTTATATTATCATTTACTACTAACCAATATTAAAGTCTAAGTAAACATTTAATTAGTTAATTACTTAAATTTAATTAAACTACACACCATGTTAATCATGTATATATAAACTAAACCTCGTGTGTTGGCCTCATAGTCAAGGTGTTCATCACCCCAAGTGTAGTCTGGGTTTGAGTCGCGCCAGTCGCGTTGCTGTTAAGGCTTTTCTCTCTTCTTACAATTCACCAAAAAGAACTATTCTCTCTTCTTCCTTATTCGGCTAAACCAAAAAGAAAGAAAATTTCTTTAAGCTTTCCACCAGTGCCTATCCATGATCAAGATAATTGGCAAGTTTTCTTCATGAATTAATGACAAATTTTTTGTTGTTAATGCCAAATCCTTAAAGCCCATTTTCTTGATCATTGAATTAGTGGAATTATGGTTCAATTTCCATTGTTTGGAGTCTTGGTAACTTGAATGTTAAGAGATTAGAATACATGGCTTCAATATTTTGAACTCTAAATTTTAGAACTCTAAAATTTTAAACTAGTTACGTGTATATTTTGAAAATATCAATTTAACAAAACTCTTACAAGTTTTTAATAAATACGTGAACGACTTCTTTATTTTATAGAAAAACACTTAATTTGTTACTTAATTTTGCAGCGAAAATTTAGGATTT